>CM055061.1:5758581-5968581 GCA_029204045.2 Tillandsia leiboldiana
AATATACAAATCCTCAATACATAGTCCCTACCGCATGTAATAAATACAAATCTCACAGGCATCTCTAGTACAAAAGTGGAAACATAAAATCCGGGTACATCTACCACTGACTCTCAATAAAATGGTAAGGAGCTACTCGGCCAACTTCTCACCTCGACAGCTGTCTCCGCGCGACCAAGCCGGAACAACAACCTCAGGAAACCTGTCACCGGCAGCGTCGTTGTGAGACTACTGTAGAAGGTAGTTCCCAGTGGGTACCGTCACCATATCCCCGGTATGCCCACTAAGTCTACTGAGCAACCAAACTGATAGGTATGCAAATAGATAATAGAAAAGCTGAAAGACCTACAGCTAATATGTCTCAATCATCATGCTCAAAAGAAACTCTACTATGAACATCATGCTCCGCCTCGCCACTCTAATATGCCTCAAGTACCATGCTCAAAGGAAAAACTCATCTAAGAACATGCTATGCATCCACTCCGCTCACGAAGAGCTCACAATAACTCAATCTCATACTGCCATAACTGGCCATTCAAGCCTTGCACTCCCTACTACTCAACGTGGGTGTCCGATCACCCCTACTATTCCACGTAGGGTGCCCGACGTACTATCACTGTCACGCCCCGGGGCGATACTGCGCCCGGCTCGCCAACAGATCCGCCGCCCATACGGGAAGCCCCGTATAGGCGTAGCGACTAACCTGCAAGGAAACATCTACACTAGCAGATATCAGCTGAAAGAGAAAAGCTGGAAAGAAATACATAAATAAAACTACAACTTTTAAATATACCGACCATCCTCACCAGAATCACGGAGTCCTTCTAAAAGCAGGAAAGAAAGGTACAACTCAAAACCTCACTACAAAAGTCACTCGACTAACACACACCAAAATGGAACTGGGGTACATCTCTCACACACAGAAGACGACAGGAGGGGATCTATCTCGCGAGCGCCCTTACCTCGGTCAGAAGGAGCTGGATCAGCAACAGGAGCTGCATGAACTGAAGCAGAAGTCCCTGGGAGAAACACCACGACGGGTGTGAGAACTACAATCCCACAGTATTCTCAGTGGGTGCCGCCAACAAGCCCGACGTCTGCCCACTAAGGTCTACCACAGGCAAAGGTAACATTGCAGTGCTATAAGGAAAGCTGGGAAAGGTAACTCTACAGCTACTATGCCTCTATCTAGATCTCACAGTGGGAACGAAAGAACATTAATGCCACAACTAACTCTCCTCCCTGATCACCCAATCAAAACTGACTTGCCACATCGGGTCCAGTCAAACCTGCGCCAACCTACTGCCGTTACGTCCCGGAGGAGCGGACTTACGTAGGGCGTCCGTGGCTGCCAACAAAAGCACAGCCAGAGGGACCACTGCAACAACAAGTCGCTAAAGAACATCTCAAAACTCACACCGGTACACACACCCGGTCTCGCCTACTCCGGAGTGGCCCTCGAGGGGAGCGACCCGCTCGAGTCAAAGTAACCCATAAGTATCACTGTATAGTATCACTGTAAAGCTCAAATGTGGCTCATGCAGGCTATGATCCAATCCTCGATCAATAAGATCGACTACCAAACAAATCACTGACTCACACACTAGCTGGAATCTACGCAGCTGAAACCACTGTCTCTCCTGACAGTTCCAAGAACCCAGATCTACCATCACTATCACTCTCCAAAGAAATCAAAATCTATAGACTGCTATCAACTCCACTCGGTCCCCAGACACGAGTGCAAATGCATCCCACAACCAACCGACCTCTCGGCCCACAACTCGGGCGAGGAAAGCTAAGTCCATAGTGAAATGAAGTATCGTGATGTGGAATGTCTAGAGCAATAAAAACCTAGCCCAAGTTGGAGTTTTTCTACAGACTGGCTGAACATGATACATATGACAGGGGTGCTAGGTCAAATTCCAAGATTCATTACTTAACATAGTGCAGGAATCAAAAGATTCAACAACTGATATACAAGATACAACATACAGTTTTACACATGCTAATACTCCAATTTCTAACATGCATGATCCTACACACATAGAATTAGTATACAGTCCAGAGTTCTTGGAAGCAAGGTCACCCACCTGAAAGTGCTAACTGTCCAAAATTGCACAGCTGAGAAAGCCCACAACTGTCAAATCACAAATCCCACCAGCCACAACACGGTAGAAGTGCTCACAAACTCCTGGGTACAAACATACACCAAAATTACACTTTAATTCACACAAATTCCACATTCCCAAAATCTGTGGTGAACAGTCCCATTAACACGAAATTTTCACCTGAAAAACTTCCTCCAAAAATTCCAATAAAAATATGACGGCGATCCTCGCGAAGAGTAGATGTCGATAGAGTCCTGAAACGTCGAATTCCGATGTCCGGATGAGGAGATAAAAATCCGACAAGTAGGTGCTGTCCAAATCAACCAACAGTCGCAAAGGGGGTTAAAAATGTACCCAGAACCCCAAGAAAAGCTCGGATCCAGAAAAAGTGTCCAACACGAAAAATGTAGATTTACCTCTTACGAAACCGTCACCGCATAAATCGTCCAAAAATAATGTCGGGGTAGCCCGGTAGACCTCCCGGACTAAACTGCGACGGAAATGGGCCTCCAACAGTAGATCGTCGCTCCGCACCCCGATGCAGAAGTCGCCATCGTCGCGGCCTCCAAAAATCCTGAGCTTCCGCCAAAAGATGCACAAGAGGGAGAGAAACAACTTTGGTGAAGAACACAAGTGGAGAAACCCTCGGGAAAAGGCTCCAAGGCGAGTCCCAAGAGGCCTATTTATAGGCCTCACCCGGAAAAAGCCAAAAAACAAGTCATTGGGCTTTTGGGCCCAACTTTCGGGCGCCCGGAACATTCGGGCGGCTACAGTGTTGGGCCGGCCCAACACTGTTCACGCCCGAATCCACCAGGAGCCGCCACGTGGCCCGCCGAACAGCAAACAGCTGTTCGGCCCACCCACTGGCTGCCACGTGGCCCGCCCCCGCACAGTGAGGCGGTTGGCGCCCGCCAATCAGCGGGCGACACGTGTCCTCCCCGGTTGACCCGCTGACCGGTCGGCGGCCGAGCCGGGCGCGCGGCATGGCCCCGACGTGGGCACGCGCCCCAAGGCACCGACCCCGACTCCGTGCGCCGCGCACGGTGCGCCCGCGAACCAGAGGGCGACACGTGTCCCCTACACCCGGTCCACGCATTCAACTGGAATTCTGTGGACCGCGCCGCATGCACCGACCAACCGGAGGCTGCCACGTGGCCCCGCATTGGTCCATGCACCGCCGCGCTCACCCGGTAGACCGCGCGCCTTGCGCCCGCCAATCAGGCGGTGCCACGTGTCCATGCGCCGGGTCTGTGCACCCCGCCGCGCAGCTCTGTGGACCGCGCATCCTGAACCGGCCAATGACAGGCCGCCACGTGGCATCCCGGCGGTCTACGGCCCCTCCCATGCACCATTTTCCACTGAAAACTTCCGGGAGTCCGTTTTTGGGCATCCAGACTCAGAAATAAACAAGCAAAATAGCCGTTTTCAAGCGTTTTTTCCGTGCTGAATCCATTTCCGACCTCTGTTGGGCCTAATTCTTTTCCGAAATTTCGGCAAACTCAGCCGAAGGCCTACACAGCTATTGATAACACACAGGGTCCATCTGTGGCATCCCATTGACGCACCATGGGCCAGATACACCAACGCTAGGTGCTCTAACAGTGGATTCATCGGAAGAACGCTGCATGGGAATTTGGGCCACTACATCCTCCCCCACTAAAAGGAAGTTTCGTCCTCGAAACGAAGTAAGGTAGAACAGGCGTACCTCAACCAGTAGTCTCGAACAGAAAAGGGTAAGCAGATCTCATCTCTGCCTCTAGCTCCCAAGTAGCCTCTCGCTCATCGTGATTGCTCCATAAGATCTTCACATACGGAATGGTCCGGTTGCGCAATTCCCTCACCTCACGAGCAAGAATCCGCAACGGCCGCTCCTCGTAAACCAGGTCCTCACCGATCTCCAAGGGAGTGAAGTCAACCACATGCGACGGATCAAAGACATATCTCCTCAGGACTGAGACATGAAAAACATCGTGTACACCGGCCAAACGTGGAGGAAGAGCAACTCTATAAGCCACAGGGCCTACCCTCTCAAGTACCTCAAAGGGTCCAACAAAACGGGGACTTAGCTTCCCACGCACTCCAAATCTCCGGACCCCTTTCGAAGGCGAGACCTTTAAGAATACATGGTCACCAATCTGAAACTCCAGGTCTCACCGTCGAGTATCTGCATAACTCCTCTGACGACTCTGGGCTACCTCAAGGTGTCGACGAACAACTCTGACTTTCTCCTCAGCCTCCAAAAGAAGATCTGGTCCCAAAGTCTTTCTCTCACCCACATCACTCCAATACAAGGGTGACCGACACTTGCGTCCATACAACGCCTCAAACGGAGCCATCTGAATGCTCGCCTGATAGCTGTTGTTGTACGCAAACTCAACCAAAGATAAGTGTCGGTACCACCCCCCTCCAAAATCCATAACGCACGCTCTCAGCATATCCTCAAGGGTCTGTATAGTGCGCTCAGACTGGCCATCAGTCTGTGGGTGGAATGCAGTGCTGAATCTGAGCTGGGTCCCCAAAGCTGACTGTAAACTCCCCCAGAATCGTGACACAAACCTCGGATCCCGATCTGAAACAATCGACGCAGGTATCCCGTGTAGCCTCACTATCTCGTCCAAATACAACTGTGCCAGATGCTCCAATGACCAAGTCATCTGAACAGGCAAGAAATGCGCAGACTTGGTGAGTCTATCAACAATAACCCAAATCGCGTCGGCTCCACTCTGTGCTCTCGGCAGCCCTGTAACAAAGTCCATGGTGATGTGGTCCCATTTCCACTCGGGAATTGGAAGACTTTGCAACTTGCCAGCAGGAACCCGGTGCTCTGCTTTCACTTGCTGGCAAGTTAAACAGTGAGCCACGAATCTTCCAACGTCCCGCTTCATTCCGGACCACCAAAAATGTGCCTTGAGGTCCTTATACATCTTAGTACCACCAGGATGAATGGTATAAGGTGTATAATGAGCCTCACCCAAAATCTGGTCTCTGATCTCTGAATCCGAAGGCACACACACTCGGTCCCTGTACCGCAGTACTCCCGAGCTATCCACTGTAAAATCCCCTATAAGATCTGCCTGAATCTGTGATCTAATCCTCTCCAAGTGGGGGTCCTCACTCTGCGTCTCCCTAATCCTGTCCAACAGAGTGGGCTGCAAGACCATAGACATCAGTCTAGCAGAGACCCCAGGGGATACAACCTCAATCTGGAGTCACCTCAACTGCTCAATCAACGGGGCCTGCTGCGTGACCAACATGCTCAAGCTCTGCACTGACCTCCGACTCAAAGCATCTGCTACCACATTGGCCTTGCCGGGATGATAGAGGATACTCACATCGTAATCCTTCAGTAACTCCAACCACCGGCGTTGCCTCAGGTTCAGCTCCTTTTGAGTAAACAGATACTTTAAGCTCTTATGATCCGTGTAGATCTCACAATGCTCACCGTAGAGGTAATGCCGCCACAGCTTCAACGCGAACACCACAGCTGCCAGCTCTAAATCATGAGTAGGGTAATTCTTCTCATAATCCTTTAGTTGCCGTGAAGCATAAGCAATTACCCTCCCATGCTGCATCAAGACACAACCCAAACCGCTGTGCGAGGCGTCACTATAAATCACGTAGCCATCACCCATCACTGGCAGTGTAAGAACTGGTGCTGAAATCAGTCTCCTCTTCAGCTCCTCAAAACTCCGCTGACACTGCTCAGTCCAAATGAACCTCATCCCCTTCCTAGTCAAACAGGTCAGGGGAGTAGAGAGCTTCGCAAAGCCCTCTACAAACCGACGGTAGTAGCCTGCCAAGCCCAGAAAGCTCCGGACCTCAGTCACCGTCGTCGGTCTCGGCCAATCCCGAACTGTATCAATCTTCGTCGGGTCAACTGCTACTCCTGCGGCTGATACCAAGTGGCCCAAGAATGCAACCTCCCGAAGCCAAAACTCGCACTTCTTAAGCTTGGCATACAGCTTCTTCTCACGTAGAAGCTGCAGCACTATCCTCAAGTGCTCCTCATGATCCACATCGCTCCGGGAGTAGATCAAGATATCATCAATGAACACAACCACAAACAAGTCTAAGTACGGCTGAAATACCCGGTTCATCAAATCCATGAAAGCAGCTGGGGCATTAGTCAAACCAAACGGCATAACCGTAAACTCATAATGCCCATACCGGGATCGAAAAGCCGTCTTAGGGATGTCCTCGGCCCTCACCCTCAACTGGTGGTAACCTGACTGAAGATCAATCTTCGAAAACACTGTGGCTCCCTGCAACTGATCAAATAAATCATCTATCCGTGGAAGAGGGTACTTGTTCCGGATGGTCACTTTATTCAACTCCCGATAATCCACACACAAACGAAGCGACCCATCCTTCTTCTTCACAAATAAAACTGGCGCTCCCCACGGAGAAACACTAGGCCTGACAAAGCCCCTATCCATAAGATCCTGAAGCTGGGCCTTCAACTCCCTCAACTCGGCAGGCGCCATCCTATAAGGCGCCTTCGAGATTGGTGCGGTTCCCGGTACCACATCAATCACAAACTCCACCTCCCTCTCCGGCGGCATCGTCGTCAACTCAGGGGGAAACACATCTGGGAACTCGCGGACAACAGGAATATCCTCGAGTCCCAGTGCCGCCGTAGGCACCTCCACAATCGTCGCTAAGAAAGCGGTGCAGCCCCTACTAATCATCCGCCTAGCCCTCGCCGAAGAAACAGTCATCGCAAAGAAGGTGCTCTGGCAGCCTCTGAAGACAAACTCCTCCTGTCCAGGCTCGCGGAGGGTCACCGTCCTCTCTCTGCAGTCTATAACAGCATAGTACCTCGACAACCAATCCATACCTAGCACGACGTCGAAATCCTGGAGCTGCCGCAAGACAAGCAAGTCTGCCGGCAAAATCCAGGATCCCAACTGCACAGGGCAATCCCTACAATACTCCTCGACATGCAAGACATGATCTGGTATCTGAACCTCTAATGCATGCGATAAAGAAACTACCTCTATACCATGAAGGGATGCAAATGCTCTACTGATAAAAGAATGCGATGCACCGGTATCAAAGAGAGTACGAGTACGAACTGCAGAAATCAAAATAATACCTGCGACGACATGCTCTGCTGCTGTAGCATCCTCTACCTGAGCGGCATAGACTCGACCGCTCGGCGCCGGGGGATGTCGCTCTGGCTGTCGCGAGGACGATGGAGCAAAATCTGGCCTACCGGAGGTCGCCGAAGGTCCTGCTGACTGACGAGGAACGAAGGATGCAGAAGCTGATGAAGGAGCTGGGTAACCTGCCCTGGGGCACGCCCTCGCGAAGTGACCGGTCTGCCCGCAACGGAAACAGCGGTCCCGACCCTGCGGGCACTGGGCTGATGAGTGCGGTCCTCCACAGATGATACAACGGTCGGGGCGCGGCTGCCGCGAAGTCTGCTGCTGCTGCGAAGACTGCTGCTGCTGCAAAGACTGCTGCTGTCGAGGTGGTCGACGCTGCTGCTGCTGCTGCTGGAACTGACGAGATCCCCCAGATCTCTGCCGCCCCTGATACCCCCGTCCCTGAGAGTGGAAACGGGGTGGTCTCGGGGGTCCCTGTCTGCTCGACTGCCCCTCCTCAAACTGCGCCGGGCGCTTCGCCCCAGAAGTCACAACGGGGGCTGGAGTCACCTCTGCCATCACGGCCTCACCACCCTCCACATAAAGTGCCTGCTCCATCGAGGCCTCTAAAGTCTGTAATCTGAGGGAGCGGACCAACTGATAAATGTCCCGACGCAACCCTCTCTCGAACATGTAGATCCGGTGGGTCTCATCTCTGGCCACGTAGGGCATACTAGCCAATAGCCGATTGAAATCGGCTATGTACGCATGTACGGGCCTATCTCCCTGGCGGAGATTCCTCAGCTGCTCCTCCAAGCTCTGTCGAACACTCTCGGGAAAGAAGGCCCCAAGAAGCATACCGCGAAACTCTGCCCAAGAGATAAACTGGGCCCCAGGCGGACCTGCGGGTCGCACACGCCGCCACCATGCCTCGGCGTTGCTCTCCAGAAAATGAGTAGCCAACAGAACTCGAAACCTCTCATCAATAAAAAGGCTCTCGAAATGGCGCTCCATAGCTGTAACCCAAGACTCAGCCGCCCACGGCTCAGCACTCATGCCCGAAAAGCGGGGTGGATCGAACTTGCGAAACCTCAACAAAAGACCCACCAAAACCTGCTGCTCTGCCAAAGTCAAAGATCCCGTCGTCCCAGACGGTAGCCTACTGGAGACAGGCTCAGCCGGAACTGCTGGTGCAGGCTGCACAACCGGGGGTGCCACAACAGGGGAAGAAGGCACCGGAGAACTCTCAGGGGGTACCACCGCCGGCTGCGCTCTCTGCTCCAACAAGAGCGTCAACCGACTCACAGCCTCCTCCTGGCGTCGAGACGCCTCAGTCAACTGTGCCACCTGGGCACGGAGCTCCAAAACCTCGCTCTCCTGTCCCTGCCCCGAGTCCTCCTGCTCGGGCTCAGAGGACGAAGGCTGCGAACGCGTCACCATCGAGCGTCGAGGAGGCATCCCCACCTGAGGGACAAGGCAAACAATCAGAACCCAAATCATCTCTCGACCCAATCTAGCGAAAGTCAGAAGGCATGTCCCCCTTTCCGAAGTACTATGTTGTCTGCAGCCAACATAGTTGCCACCGAAGGAAGACATGTCAATCGCTCACCCCGAACCGCTCGGGAGAGTTAGAAATCCAATCAGGACTCTCGCTAAAATCACGGCTCTCACGCGAGTCATCCTAGGGTCCAACCACAAGCCTAGGGTTCCTAAGTCCTCCAAGACCTACATCCTAGGCTCTGATACCACTCTAATCTGTCACGCCCCGGGGCGATACTGCGCCCCGGCTCGCCAACAGATCCGCCGCCCATACGGGAAGCCCCGTATAGGCGTAGCGACTAACCTGCAAGGAAACATCTACACTAGCAGATATCAGAGCTGAAAGAGAAAAGCTGGAAAGAAATACATAAAATAAAACTACAACTTTTAAATATACAGACCATCCTCACCAGAATACAGGAGTCTCTCATAAAAGCAGGAAAGGAAGGTACAACTCAAAACCTCACTACAAAAGTCACTCGACATAACACACACCAAAATGGAACTGGGGTACATCTACTCACACACAGAAGACGACATGAGGGGATCTATCTCGCGACGCCCTTACCTCGGTCAGAAGGAGCTGGATCAGCAACAGGAGCTGCAGGAACTGGAGCAGAAGTCCCTGGGGAGAAAACACCACGACGGGTGTGAGAACTACATCCCACAGTAGTTCTCAGTGGGTGCCGCCAACAAGCCCGACGGTCTGCCCACTAAGTCTACCAGAGGCAAAGGTAACATATGCAGTGCTATAAGGAAAGCTGGGAAAGGTAACTCTACAGCTACTATGCCTCTATCTAGATGCTCAACAGTGGAACAGAAAGAACATAATGCCACAACTAACTCTCCTCCCTGATCACCCAATCAAAACTGACTGCCACATCGGGTCCAGTCAAACCTGCGCCAACCTACTGCCGTTACGTCCCGGAGGAGCGGACTTACGTAGGGCGTCCGTGGCTGCCAACAAAAGCACAGCCAGAGGGACCACTGCAACAACAAGTCGCTAAAGAACATCTCAAACTCACACCGGTACACAACCCGGTCTCGCCTACTCCGGAGTGGCCCTCGAGGGGAGCGACCCGCTCGAGTCAAAGTAACCCATAAGTATCACTGTATAGTATCACTGTAAAGCTCAAATGTGGCTCATGCAGGCTATGATCCAATCCTCGATCAATAAGATCGACTACCAAATAAATCACTGACTCACACACTAGCTGGAATCTACGCAGCTGAAACCCACTGTCTCTCTGACAGTTTCCAAGAACCCAGATCTACCATCACTATCACTCTCCCAAAGAAATCAAATCTATAGACTGCTATCAACTCCACTCGGTCCCCAGACACGAGTGCAAATGCATCCCACAACCAACCGACCTCTCGGCCCACAACTCGGGCGAGGAAAAGCTAAGTCCATAGTGAAATGAAGTATCGTGATGTGGAATGTCTAGAGCAATAAAAACCTAGCCCAAGTTGGAGTTTTTCTACAGACTGGCTGAACATGATACATATGACAGGGGTGCTAGGTCAAATTCCAAGATTTCATTACTTAACATAGTGCAGGAATCAAAAGATTCAACAACTGATATACAAGATACAACATACAGTTTTACACATGCTAATACTCCAATTTCTAACATGCATGATCCTACACACATAGAATTAGTACACAGTCCAGAGTTCTTGGAAGCAAGGTCACCCACCTGAAAGTGCTAACTGTCCAAAATCGCACAGCTGAGAAAGCCCACAACTGTCAAATCACAAATCCCACCAAGCCAACAACACGGTAGAAGTGCTCACAAACTCCTGGGTACAAACATACACCAAAATTACACTTTAATTCACACAAATTCCACATTCCCAAAATCTGTGGTGAATAGTCCCATTAACACGAAATTTTCACCTGAAAAACTTCCTCCAAAAATTCCAATAAAAATATGACGGCGATCCTCGCGAAGAGTAGATGTCGATAGAGTACTGAAACGTCGAATTCCGATGTCCGGATGAGGAGATAAAAATCCGACAAGTAGGTGCTGTCCAAATCAACCAACAGTCGCAAAGGGGGTTAAAAATGTACCCAGAACCCCAAGAAAAGCTCGGATCCAGAAAAAGTGTCCAACACGAAAAATGTATATTTACCTCTTACGAAACCGTCACCGCAGAAATCGTCCAAAAATAATGTCGGGGTAGCCCGGTAGACCTCCCGGACTAAACTGCGACGGAAATGGGCCTCCAACAGTAGATCGTCGCTCCGCACCCCGATGCAGAAGTCGCCGTCGTCGCGGCCTCCAAAAATCCTGAGCTTCCGCCAAAAGATGCACAAGAGGGAGAGAAACAACTTTGGTGAAGAACACAAGTGGAGAAACCCTCGGGAAAAGGCTCCAAGGCGAGTCCCAAGAGGCCTATTTATAGGCCTCACCCGGAAAAAAGCCAAAAAACAAGTCATTGGGCTTTTGGGCCCAACTTTCGGGCGCCCGGAACATTCGGGCGGCTACAGTGTTGGGCCGGCCCAACACTGTTCACGCCCGAATCCACCAGGAGCCGCCACGTGGCCCGCCGAACAGCAAACAGCTGTTCGGCCCACCCACTGGCTGCCACGTGGCCCGCCCCCGCACAGTGAGGCGGTTGGCGCCCGCCAATCAGCGGGCGACACGTGTCCTCCCCGGTTGACCCGCTGACCGGTCGGCGGCCGCGCCGGGCGCGCGGCATGGCCCCGACGTGGGCACGCGCCCCGAGGCACCGATCCCGACTCCGTGCGCCGCGCACGGTGCGCCCGCGAACCAGAGGGCGACACGTGTCCCCTACACCCGGTCCACGCATTCAACTGGAATTCTGTGGACCGCGCCGCATGCACCGACCAACCGGAGGCTGCCACGTGGCCCCGCATTGGTCCATGCACCGCCGCGCTCACCCGGTAGACCGCGCGCCTTGCGCCCGCCAATCAGGCGGTGCCACGTGTCCATGCGCCGGGTCTGTGCACCCCGCCGCGCAGCTCTGTGGACCGCGCATCCTGAACCGGCCAATGACAGGCCGCCACGTGGCATCCCGGCGGTCTACGGCCCCTCCCATGCACCATTTTCCACTGAAAACTTCCGGGAGTCCGTTTTTGGGCATCCGGACTCAGAAATAAACAAGCAAATAGCCGTTTTCAAGCGTTTTTCCGTGCTGAATCCATTTCCGACCTCTGTTGGGCCTAATTCTTTTCCGAAATTTCGGCAAACTCAGCCGAAGGCCTACACAGCTATTAATAACACACAGGGTCCATCTGTGGCATCCCATTGACGCACCATGGGCCAGATACACCAACGCTAGGTGCTCTAACAGTGGATTCATTGGAAGAACGCTGCATGGGAATTTGGGCCACTACAATCACAATATCACGCAAAGCAGCCTCATCAGGCGCATCTTCATCATCATCATCATCGTCATCGCATCCGGAGCGGCAACTCGAGGGGAGCGACCCCACCGAGTAACAAGCGTGTCTCATCTGGCTCAATAAGCGGCACATGTAGGCTAAAATCCACCATCAAAAAGATCGGAGACTCGAATGCCAAATGATCATAACTCGGTCGGAAAACACTCCGCGACTCAATCTGGAAATGCCCAACTCATCACAAAATCAGTCGGAGAACCGTCTACGACCCGATGTGATAAAGCCCAAATAACCAATAGCTACGTCAGGGAACCTTCCCCGACTAAATCTGATAATGCATAACCCAATGGCTAAGTCAGAAAACTCTCCACAACTCAATCTGCCAAAGCTCAAACTCTCATAGCTAAGTCGGAAAACTCTCCATGACTCAATCTGCTAATGCACAACTCATGATCTAGAGTAAACCAATCAACCCAACAAGGGAATCCATCCTCAATCTCTTGCACGGGAGGCCCGGAAATTTCGAAAGACTGCCACCTACAACCCTGATCATGCAAGAACAGGCTGCAGGCACAGCCGCCCGTAGCTTCCGCCCCCGAAGTGGAACAATGATCAAACTCTCATGACACTAGAAACTCATCTCACAGAGCTCTAAAAATCCTCTCGGCCTCCAAGCATGAGGATACATACATCCTGAACCTATCCCACGCCCTCTGGGCGTTCGCAATAATTAAAAACCATTTATAGAATTAGTTTTCCTTAAAACCAGCTCGGTGATTTTTAAAACGGTTCAGATGTAATTCTAATGCCAACTAACCATGCAGTATAGTGTCAAGTCCTCTCTAGATCATGCTAAAAATGTTTGGGGCTCATGATTATCTTTCTATAGTTCTCTAGGCAACTATCAGATTTACCAGCTATAATAAACAGGTATGCTAGACATGCTAAACATGCATACAATAGCATTAGAAGGCATTCCATACATCTTGAAGAATTTCCAACCTACCTGGATCGCTTTCCATAGGCAACGCTGAAATCGGCGAAGCGCCGAACCGCTCACTGTCAAAATCCGCCGGAAACTGCACCTCAGTTCCTTGCTGCGCGCGCACCTCTGCCAAGCGTCCAGAAAATCCCTGAAAGCTCACAGCACACTCCAAAGGTCTCTCGGGTGCTCCAACGGCGCTCGGTCAACCCGCGGTCAACGTAAAAATCCAAGCTGCCGGCCCCACCTGCGCGCACTGCCCGAGCAACACCGCGGCTCCGCACAGTGTGCAGGGCCCTCGCGCACGCTCCTCGCGGCCCGGACAGCACTCCGCTGCACCCTCTCATCACAGGGAAGAAGAAAAAGATGGAATTAATCCATTTCCTAAACTCAAAATCCATCTCTGTCTGAATTCGAAAATCCGCGGAAAAGCCGAAATCCAAAAACTCGGAACGCACAGTACTAACCTCCGTACGGTGTCCGCGCGCACGCGAGCTCCATCCGAGCTCTCCTCAAACCGGTCACGCTCTCCAACGCGTTCCCAAACGGTATCCGAAGCCTCAGCGCGAAGAACAACTCCTCCAAAAATCCACAGCCACTCCCTCTCAACTCACTCTCTCAATCTCTCTCACTCTCTTCCTCTTCTTCTCTTTTCTTTTCCTTGCTTTCTCTCTTTTCTTTCTTTCCGTCGTGGAGAAGAAGGTAGGGTTGGGGGCTCTATATAGAGGGTGGCGTGGGTGGTAGGAAGCTGGGAGTGAAAAGACCAAAAGGCCCCCGCTCAAAATCCACAAAAATCTGGAATCCTGGGGCTGGGTACCGGTACCATAAGCAGGGTACCGGTACCAAAGTCATTTGGTTCCGGAACCAAGTGTCGGGTTCCGGAACACAGCATGCAGTTCCGAAACCCAGGTTTTGGTTCCGGAACTCAATGCTCCAAACCCTCCAATTCGGCTGAAGCTTGCCTAATCCTCGCCGTCAACTCGCTTTCTACCCCGGAAGCTTCTGAATCACTCTGAAACCTCCCGAACTCCACTATAAACACAAAATACACTTGTCCAAAGCCTTTCCCACTCAAAAAGCTCAACTGTGGAGTCGGTGTGCTAAATCCAAAAATCCAATACTCTGCAAAACCCTCACTTGCATTCTCTCCTCACTTCTTTTCTTAACTCCAAAACAGGTTACAATCAATTAATTAATTTAACCTTTTAATTGCCAACTCCAACTCACTTTTTGCCTTCGAGGCCTCCGCGTCAAACCGAAACCTCCCGAACTCCGCTGTAATCTGAAAGTACACAATGCCCCGAAATCGCTGATTCAAACTGGGCTTCCAAGTTTCGATGCCGCTAACTCAATTTTCATCCCAAAGGCTCCCGCGTCGATTCGAATCAATCCGAACTCATCTGTGAACACAAATGGAATACGCCCAAGGCGATTTCTCCGCACCACGCCATCTTGCGAGGTCGGTGCACTACGAAGTCCCGGTACTCTACAACGGCGCAAGTTCCCGTACGCCCGCCATGTGGCGTGTCGTGATTGGCCGGAGCCCACCAACCCTGTCAGCAGATGCGTGGCGCACTCTGGACAAGTGATCGGGAATTCGGGCGCATGCTGGATGGGCGCCACGTGTCCCGACGCGCACCTACTATTTTCGACCGCCCGAACGTTGGACCTCAAGTCGAGTTCTGGGCAGTTTTCTGGTTGGCTATAAATTGGAATCATTTCCTCCATTGTTGAGTTTTTTGGTGGAATTTCTTGGAGACTCTTGTTACAGAGAAGAAGCCTAGCAACCCCCCACCACTCTTGAGAATCATTTGAGAGATTTGAGGGCATCTTCTTCATCATCTTCCCCAACTTTGTGAGCTTCATCATTCCTGCAGCCGCAGCCTACATCGTCGTTGTTCCGTCCGTGGCTTCCCTAAAGCAAACTACTTAGAGTTTTGAGCTGAAATTTGGAGGGGACCTTCTCTAGAGGTAGATCTCAAACTTTCTTATTGCTTACCACCCTCCATTCCCGCTTTTACTGGGGTGTTTCGCATCCACTCTGGAGCCCTTGTGAACAGGGCTGGTTTCTAGACAGAGATGGTTACTCATGGATTTTCTTGGCTTTTTGTTAATAGATTTTGAAGTTTAAGGGCTTAAAATTCTTCTAGGCTTCAAGGGGAACACGTGAGTAGCTTTATTTGTGATTTTTGAAGGTAATTTGTATAACTTTTTTCCTATTTTTGAAGCCCCTGTGACAGATGTGAGATGTTGTTTCTGTGTTAGAGCTCGTTGTGATGTTCAGCTTTAGAATGCATATTCGTGGTGATCTTGAGGTTTTTTTGGAAATGTAAAAGTTTTAGCACATCTTTGAGGTCAAGGTGAGAAACTTTCCTTTTGGTTCCAGTGCGAGATCATGTGTGGTTTAGCTCCTACACCTTGTTGAACTTGCCCGCTGTTTTTGCGACAGTTTTGGACAGCACCGAGGAGTTCTTGTCTTAGCAGATTTTTTGGCACTTGTGGAGAGTTTTGTTTTGCTTCCTGGATATTTCTAAGTTGGTGGAGAACTTAGGAACCAAGTTCGGCATTGTTTCGTTGAGGTACGAGTTTAGATTGGGGACCCGATTGCTTATGGAGTAACTTGCTGAAATTTTACACCTAACCTAGTGTTGTTGCAGTTGTGCTCAATCCGGCTAGAGTTTTTGGGAGCTTTTTGGTTCGTTGGAACCACGGGAGTCTGAGGAACATGGACGTTGAGTTTCGGCTCGATCAGATTCTAGATCACTGCATTCCATGAGGGTTGGATTTCTTCCAAAAACGGTGGACTCCTCTCTAGGTCTATTTGTTAGTATGTGCATGTTAGGCGTAGTATCTTGTGATATGATTATCTACTGAACCTGTTGGTTGTTTGGAGATATGTGTTGGTGAGACCTCGAACCCAGAATATTTTTGGACACACATGTTTTCGGTAAACTAATGTTTTCTCTCCGAACTTCGAAAGGCGACCGGAATCTGTTCTTGTTTGATTAAGGTGAAGGCATTTTCGGGGTTTGAAAAATAAAACTTGTTTTGATTGATTTCTTAAAAACTAAAAGTTTATTAAAAATAAGTTTCCTCAAATCAAGATAGTTTTCCAATAAAATAGCTATCTTTTCACCTCACCCGAAAAGGGTTTGAGTGAACATGGGTTTTTTGGAATAAATGTCATCTTTTCATATAAACCTCCTCACCCGAAGAGGGTTCGAGTGATCTGGGTTCGATGGACTTCACCTATATTCGTGCCTGTGGGGTCGAATCTTGATCATAGTATATAGCATTTTTGAGAATTTTGACTAGCAACCCTGCCATATGTTGTATGTTGAACCCTAGAAAACTCTTGACAATTGTTATATATACACATATACGAGACTCATTAGTATTGTTCCATCCCTCTTGTCTTGTGGTTATATCCTCGCCCCGGGGAGTGGGCTGAGTGATTGGGCTAGTATAGGATGCATGTTAGAGTCTTGGTGGTGGTTTGGGTGTTGTGTTTTGGAGCCGTTTGGGTTGACGATGGTCCCGGCTGTTGAGTACCTCCGGCCAGTGTGTTTCGTCATTGTGAGTTCTCGATCTGGTTGATCGTAGGATTGGATTATAGTCTGTATGAACCATATTGAGCTCGACGGTGATGCGCTGATTTTCTCGGTGGGGTCGCTCCCCTTGAGTGCCGCTCCAGAGCTGGGTCTGTTACTTGTGTTCGCGTGGTGTCGATGCAGTCCAGGTGGACGCCCTACGCAAATCCCGTCCTTACTAGATGTGTGGTAGTAGGTGGACGCAGGTTCGACCGGACCTTATGTGGCAATCGTTGTGATTGGGTTTGTTAGCACCTCGAGAGCGAGTAGTTGCTGTTGTATTCCCCATCCTTCATTGAGCATTGTAGATAAAGATATGGTAGCTGTAGATTTCTTTCCAACTCACATTTATATATCTACATCCTTACCCGTATGTGTTATCTTACCTCTAGTTGACTTAGTGGGTAGACCGTTTGTCACGCCCCGGGTGGAAACCAAAATCCGAGCTCGCCAACAGATCCACCGTATACACAGAATTTTTCACGTATACGAAGCAATACAACCTGCTCAAGTAGAGAGAGAGAGAAAGAGAGAGAGAAAAATAGAAAAATAGATCGATAGATATATCAAAGCATCACAGAGCTGAACTAAATAAATCCAATACAGACTGAAACTATAAATATAATTAAACACCAAATATCTTTTTACAAGTATCATCTCACAATACATCCTGCTAGCTCAAACCAGACCCCAAAAATATATACATTAGTCTTCTCAACTAAACTATAAAAATGAAACAACACTGGGTCCACCGCTAGCTCACAAGTGCAGTAGGAGATGTGACACCCCCGGAATTTGGATTAGTCCTATATATAAATGATATAATAGGACTAAATCTCTAACCCGGCTATAGCATTTTGGATGGTAGCAAGATCCAAGAGGAACATGAGAGTTAAGCGTGCTAGAGCTAGAGTAGTTCTAGGATGGGTGACCCCCTGGGAAGTGGGGCGTCACAGTTGGTATCAGAGCCATTCACCAGTCGGAAATGTGAGATGAGTCTCGGCTGAGCCAGGGTTATATAGCGGGTAGAGCGAGGCTCCCCGGCTAATGACCGTTGTGAGTGGAGTGCAGCTCCTCACAAGGTCGGCTAAGGCTAGCGAGACGAGTCTCACATCGCCTGGTGCTTGTGAGTGTGCTTGAGCCTGACGTGGACGTCAGGGCTTAAAGGGGGGAAGAATGTGACACCCCCGGAATTTGGATTAGTCCTATATATAAATGATATAATAGGACTAAATCTCTAACCCGGCTATAGCATTTTGGATGGTAGCAAGATCCAAGAGGAACATGAGAGTTAAGCGTGCTAGAGCTAGAGTAGTTCTAGGATGGGTGACCCCCTGGGAAGTGGGGCGTCACAGGAGATCTATTTAGCCCACGATCCACTCACCTCGATCCGCCGACACCGCAACCGCCGCGGAGAAAATTGAAAAGACTGAGCAACAATGAGTGTGAGAACTACTAGAAAACCAGTAGTCCTCAGTGGGTAAGTCATCGAACCTCCGACCTACCCACTAAGTCTACCAGAGACATGAGTAGGAGAAAAGTAAGTGAAGTTGTAACTGCTGAAATAAAATCTACCACTACTATGCCTCTACTGTTGTAAATATAAATATGCCAAGTATATGTATCCATCACTGAAAGAAAACTGCCGAGATATAACCCAATCAAACTGACCGATACAACAACTCGGTCCCGCCTGCGCTCGCATCACAATAGATCACCCTCATTGTCGTGTATCAACGACGTCCTCACAGTCGTGTATCAACGACGTGGAATCATACTCAAGTATCAATCTAACCAACCGGCTCATCGTAGTCCCGCCTACTCCGAAGTGGTACTCGAGGGGCGCGACCCTACTCGAGTAAACAAGTAACCAGATCGAGTATGTAGCAGGCAAAAGTTGTGACACCCCTAGAAATTTGATTAGTCCTATATATAAATGATATAATTGGTAGCATTTTGGATGGTAGCAAGGCCCAAGAGGTTAAGAGAGTTAAGTGTGCTGGAGCTAGAGTAGTTCTAGGATGGGTGACATCCTGAGAAGTGGGGCGTCATAGTTGGTATCAGAGACAATCACCAGCCAAAAATGTGAGATGAGTCTCGGCTGATCCAGGGTTATATAGAAGGTAGAGTGTGGCTCCCCGGCTAATGACCGTTGTAGGTGGAGTGCAGCTCCCTACAAGGTCGGCTAAGGCTAGCGAGACGAGTCTCACATCGCCTAGTACTTGTGAGTGTGTTTGAGCCTGACGTGGACGTCAGGGCTTAAAGGGGGGAAGAATGTGACACCCATAGAAATTTGATTAGTCATATATATAAATGATATAATAGGACTAAATCTCTTAACCCGGCTATAACATTTTGGATGGTAGCAAGATCCAAAAGGTTATGAGAGTTAGGCGTGCCAGAGCTACAGTAGTTCTAGGATGGGTGACCCCCTGGGAAGTGGGGCGTCACAAAAGTCATCACTATGCTCAATGTGGAAGACTCTCTATCCACTAATGCAATCACGGCTCCAAACTGATGCATAAACACTAATCGGTCAAACCACCCACAATCCGTGATTGCTGAACAACTCCCGAGTCAATAATCCGGTGGTATCCCACCCGACTTGATAACATAGCTGTACTATCCCCAACCCTGCTCAAAACCCCGAGCAACAAGAATCATAAGGGAAGAAAATGTAACTTTTTTCCTAAATTTGATTCTAACATGAATAGTATAGCAAGCTAAAAGTGCGAGGCCTATCTAAATGTCCATACAAGCATGTCATGGTTCTCACACCAGATAAATATAGCTCTCAACACAAATCTCAGGTTTGAACATGATTTGATCAAGCATAGGAAACAAAGACAACAAATACATCATGCTGAAATTGGCCAAACCGAGCTTGTAGATCGCAGTTTTGATGTGCTCCAGAAACCCACCTGAAAGTCCAACGATCCGAAATCCGATCGATCTGAAATTTGGCGTGCGTGATCTCCTGGCTCTTAACTTTCCAACAAATCCAAAATCTCTCAAAAATTCCTGCCGAATTGAATAGAATTACAAAAAATATCAACCGCTGTGCAGAAATTTTAGCACTTGACACAAGTGATCAAAGATACAAAATTTGTTGTATATACCTCAATGTACTTCAATGCAACAACTCCAATCAGGTTCCTAAGTTCTCCATTAACTTAGAGACATCAAAGGATCCACAAAAAGCTAACTTTAAATTCCAAAATTCAGCTCATACCATGTTCTTAAAGTTGTTGTTCCCAAAATTTGCATGCATTTAACAAGCTAAAATTCAACTTAATGTAGATTCCAAATTAAGCATAACCATAAGCTGAAACTAATAAAGAAATTGCTCACCATACTCATATGATTGTGCTTAATCTCTTAGATCATCCATAAAATCACAATTAAGCCACGAAATTATCCCCCACAATTGAAATAACACAAAAGGGTTTACTAACATTACATGCAAAATTTCAGCATCATGAGTCTGAGAAAAGATTTAATAAAGTATATCAAATACCTTCAAAAATTCAAGATTAAGGTGTCCAAATGTTTCTCTTAAAGTCTAGATGAAAATCAGGCTTTGAAATCCTCCATTTCATAAGAAAAAGATAAAAAAATCCTATGAATACTCAACTCTATCCAGAATATGAAAACTGTGCACAAAAGCTCAAAAATAGGCAAAAATACCTGCTTAAATGCTGTAATTGGTAATTCTCATCAATAGCAAACTTGTAGATCTACCAAAGGTGCATTGCTCCTCCCCAAATCATCTCGAAATTCCAAGTATTCTATCCAGGAGAAGATAAGCACTAAGTGTTGTGCAGAAATCCAGACTGTGCACGAGGGTCTCAGAGATAGCTTAAAATACCTGGTTTGTATTCAAAATTGGAGCTCCTCACAAATATGAAACCTGTATATCCATGAGTGCTGAAGCTTGCCTCCAAAAATCATCTTAAAATTCCACTTTTATAGTCTAGGAAAAACTGAGGAAGAATTGTAGGCGAATCGGCCAGCATGTGCAAGAACTCTCGAACATCACCAATGGAGGATGAAGATGAAGATGGAAGCTTCCAATCAGCTCCAAACCAAGCTAGAAGTGGGGAGGGAAGAAGAGGACTTCTCCATGGTCATAATGCTCTAAAAATCAACTCAAAAGGTGGAAGAATGAGCTCCCACGGATCAAAACAGTATTTATACTGCTCTCAGCTGAAACTCCAGGTTTCGGGCGCCCGAAAACACTGGTTGCACCCGAATCCTACGCCCGAAAACCACTAATCCATGTGTCACCACGCCGCGCGTCCGATCGCTCCTATCACCACGTGTCGCCATCTCGCCGCTCTAGCTGGCGCACCACCTCTCCACATGTCGCTACGGCGTCGCGCCACCTTGCGTGCGCCCGAAAGTGCACCCGGTGCAGCACTATAGCAGCCTGAAAACACTGTAGCAGCCCGGTTTGGCCCGACCCATGATCCACTAGATTCGGACACCCGGATTCCAGTTTCGAGCGCCCGAATTCCCTAAAAAACACAAAAATAATGTTTTTAGCATAGTTCTTCGCGCTGAATCCGTTTCTAGCGTTCGTTTTGCGCGCAAACGAATCCTAACACTCAAAAGTAGAGTGCTCTCACATTGATGTCCACAGGATCGAACCGCCAACCGAAAATCGGGTCTCCACACTGTTGGTCTTAGAAACAATACCCATTGAGAACTACTCGTTTGATGTAGTCTCACACCTGCTGTGGTGATTTTTTTTATAGAGGTATTCCCTTCTGTCCCTGCACCGACTGGGTTATTGGATCGAGGTGAGGGAGTCGCGAGCTAGATCCCTACCCATCTGTGGAGAGTAGATGTACCCACTTTTTGAGGTTTTCTGTACAGTCAGCTGGGTGTATTTTATTTTCTATTTTGAGAGATAGTTGTATTGTGAGGACCTAACTTGTACAGTGGATGTATGTAGTTTTTATTTGATAGTAGTTTCTTTTCAGCTCTGATATATGTATAATTGTTAGTTGCTATCTTTTGCAGGTTAGCCGCTTCGCCTATGCAGGGCTTCCCGTATGGGTGGCGGATTTGTTGGCGAGCTCGGGTTGCAGTTTCGACTCCGGGGCGTGACAGTTGCACCTGCCGTGCCACCTCCGATGGTTGAGCCTAGTTTTTAGCTGGGTATTCCCCAGGTCCCGCCTATCGAAGTGACTCAAGAAGTTGATGATGCAGAGCCGGGGAAGCTGAAGAGGAGCAAGAAAATAGAGGGGAAGAAGAGATTGAAGAATAAGAAAAGGGAGAAGAAGAAGGAGGAGAAGAAGAAAAAGAAGAAGAAGAAGTAGAAGAAGAAGAGAAGGGAGATGGGGAGGAATGAGGAGAAGAAGAACATGAAGAAGCAGGGGAAGAAAGATACAACCCTGAAACCGAAAAAGTAGCGAGAGCTGCCGCTAGTACTTCGGCATCTGACACTACCGCCGATATCTCGGTGTCTGGATTTGGAGCCGACTTGTTGGCCATCTCGGATTTACCTTCAAGCTTGGCTTTTCAGGATAGAGGGGACCTATCACCCTCTCTGTTGGAGCTTCTTACTCTCAGCCCTTCTTCGGATGATGACGGTGGAGTGAAGCCCCGTACGGCCAAGGACCCTCTTTAGCTGGTTCATAAGGCTCTTGAACTCTATTCTGAGGGCCTTCGGTCGCTTCTTCAAAATCCCGAGAGGCTTCGATGGCTCAAGGAAATTCTCAATTTCCTTATGATTTCCTCGCACTGCTCGCTTCTCCCTCAACAACCGCGACGCCTCATTTTTTCCTTATCCTCTCGACTATCCTCTTTTGTTTCTCTTCAGGGGATTGTCCTCAAGGAACTCAAGGCGGTCAGAGTCCACTTCCGCACAGTTGACAGCTATTGGGCGTCAGTTGTGGTGTCCCGATTTTCCCGTACAACTTGATTGGGTGGTCGGCGGTGAGAAAACACCTATTATTGGTGTATCGAGCCCGTTGTGCGTCAAACAGATGCCAAAAACGGACTCAGCGCGCGAAAATGTTGAAAATCGGCTATTTTCGGGCAAAATTGGCCTAACGGGCCGAATTTCAGGTGGGCCGGTCCACGGCCCACTTGGCGTGCACCGGGACCAGCGGGCGACGCGGCGAGGCCACGTGGCAGGCTGTCATTGGGCGGTCAATTGGCGCAAGACGGGGCGCGCATCGCGCCGAGCGCGACACACCATGGACCGCGTCAGGCCACGTGTCGCCCGCCCATTGGCGGGCGCAGCGACCCGGCTGGCCCGGCGCTGACAACGGCGCGTGCACCCCGCTACCACGCGGCGCGCCGTGATTGGCGGGCGTGAGTCCGCGGGGCACGACGCGGGACACGTGGCGCGCCCGGGTGAATCCGGGCGCGCACAGTAGCGTGCTGGGCCGGATTCGGGCGCCCGAATCTTGCGCCCAAATTCGGATCCCCCTTTTGTGTTGGGTTGGGCTATAAATAGCCCATTTGGGCTTCTTTTGGGCTTCTTCTTCTGGGTTTTCTGAGCCCATCTTCGGCAGGGTGCTTCGTCTTTGAGTTTTCTTTGATATTTGGGATCCCGAAGATTTTAGGGACCATCAGCGTTCTTCTCGACATCGCGAGCTTTGACGTGCCTTCGAGATCGATCTTCTCCGTCGATGTTTCTTCCGTGAGCACTCCTGGGCTAACAGGAGGAAGTTTTTGGTCGATTTCTATGGCATCGGTTCCATGAGAGGTAGATCTTCATTTTCCGTGTTTGCTGCTCCTCTCAGTTTTGGGTTTTTATTGGGGTATTCGGAGCATTTTTGAACCCCTTTATTGCTGTTGGTTTTCCTGGACAGCGGAGCTTGTTCGATTTTTATCTCCGCGCTCGGTTATCGGATTTCAGTCTGTGAGGACTCGATCGACATCTATGCTTCGTGAGAATTGCAGCCATATTTTTATTGGAATTTTTGAAGATCATCTCGCAGGTGATATTTTGGCTTCTTTCAGACTGACTTTTTCGCAGATTTGTGATCGTGGGGATTTTTGCTTACCGCGATGTTTGGACTGTATCTTTGTGTCCGGGAGAAGTTTTTAGATGTTTTTGGGCTCGTTGGAATCGTGGGAACCTGAGGATTATCCACGTTCAGTTTTGGCCCATTTAGACCTTGGATTGACGTGCGCATTCTGGTCGGTTGCTTTCGTCTCCAAAACTGGTGTACGGTTCTCTAATTCTATCTAATAGTAAGCATGCATGATTGTGAGATGTATTAGGAAGCATGTTAGAGAGTGAGATGATGTTTTCTTGTGTTGTTATTGCGATCATATCGATTAATGCTTCCTATTTGTGTTAAATTAAATGTTGTTATTGGAACTTGACTTAGCACCCTGTCATATGATGCATGTTTCAACCAGATTAGTAGAAAACTCCTACTTGGGCAAGTTTACTTATGCTTTAGACACTCCCACACATTTATTCTTTTCACCTGGACTTAGAGTGTTCCTCGCCCGGGTAGTGGGGCGAGGGGTCGGGATGTTGTGGGATGCATGTTACACTTGTGCCTGGGGGCCGAGCGGAGTCTGGTAGCTGTGTTTAGATCGGTACTAGTCTTAGGAGCCGTCTGAGTAGACGGTGGGTCCCGTTTGTCGAGATTTTTCAGTCAGTGAGTTAGAGATGTGATTTGGGTACTGTCGATCTGGTTGATCGAGCATTTGGACTATAGCCTGCATGAGCCATATCGAGCTCGACAGAGATGCGCGAATACTTTCCTCGGTGGGGTCGCGCCCCTCGAGTGCCGCTCCGGAGCTGGGCCTGTTAGTTGCTATCGCGACTTATCGACATAGTCCCTCTGGCTGGGCCTTTTTTAGGCAGTCACGGTGTCACGCCCTGGGGTCGAAACTGCAATCCGGGCCCGCCAACAGATCCGCCGCCCATACGGTGAACCCCGTATAGACGAAGCGTCTAACCTGTAAAATGAAGGATGCTATAGCTATACATATATCAGAGCTGAAAAGTAAACTACTGAAAAACTAAAATCCAATCACTGTACAACTGGAAATAAAGATGCAATATCCATCTCCCAAATACGATCATATACAAAATCCTCTGAATACAACAACCAAAACTAAACAAGGAGGTAAACAGAAATGATACATCAGTGTACAGGCTCTCAGTACAAGTCAGATCCTCATAATACAATAGTCTCTCAAAAGTGGAACTAAAACTAACCTACTGACTGTACTACAAATCTCCAGAAAGGGGGCATCGCTATACTCCAAAGACGGGTGGGGAACTAGCTCGCGACTCCCTCGCCTCGGTCTGAAGGATCAGCAACTGGAGCAACAGGAACTGGAGAAGGGGTCCCTGGGGAAAAATACACCACGATGGGTGTGAGAACTACATCCCACAGTAGTTCTCAGTGGGTGCCGCCACCAAGCCCGACGGTCTGCCCACTAAGTCTACTAGATGCATAAGATAACAGAAAACTGAAGAAAGAAAAGCTGGAAATAACTCTACAGCTATCATGCCTCTATCTACTATGCTCAAAGGGTGATACAGATGAAAATGATGCATCGACTCAAACGCAGTATACTCAATCAATCCAATCACAGTGACTGCCACAAGGGGTCCAGTCAAACCTGCGCCCACCTACTGTCGCACATCCACAAGTGGACAGGTCTACCGTAGGATGTCCGTGACTGCCAAAATTGGCCCAACCAGAGGGCACCTATTGCCGCACATCCACAAGAGGACGGGTCTACCGTAGGGTGTCCGTGACTGCCAAAACTGGCCCAGCCAGAGGGACTGCGTCGATAAGTCGCGATAGCAAGTAACAGGCCCAACTCCGGAGTGGTACTCGAGGGGCGCGACCCCACCGAGAAAAGTATCCGTGCATCTCTGTCGAACTCAATATGGCTCATGCAGGCTATAGTCCGATCAACAAGATCGACAGTAACCAATATCACACCTCTAACTCACTGACTGGAAATACTCACAGCTGGGACCACCGTCAACCTGACGGCTCCCACAACAGAACACCAAACTCACAGGTAACACAGGAAGGACTGACACCATAAAGGTTCGAAAATCCCGATAGGTCGGTGCCTAGAACCCCAATCAAACAAGAACAGACTCCAGGCTCCGCCTATCGAAGTTTCCGACCCCCTTACAGTTCGGGAACACGACAACCTCGGAACAGCATGCAAAAGACACCAACCAGGGCCCGAAAGTTCCAAGAGACCAACACCTACAACCCTATCAAACAAGAACAGGTTCCAGGCACGGTCCCCGTAGCTTTCGTCCCGAAACAGAAACAGAAAAGGCCCCTAGAACCCATATCACCCAAACTTTCTCGGGTGACGAAGTTGTAATAAAAAGATGACAGTTATTACTGAAAGCTATTTTAATCTGAGAAACCTAATTTAATATATTTTAGTTTTTTAATAAAAATCAGTTCAAATAAGTTTTATTTTCCAAACCCCGAAGGGCTATTGCCTTCACCCAAATCAAACAAGAACAGGCTCCGGCGACCCGCTCGAAGTTTGGAAGGCAAACATTAATTTACAGAAATTATATGTGTCCAAAAACAGTCTAGGTTTTAGGTCCTGCTAACACTGGTAAACCACTGTCACTAACATAGTGACGACAAACAAAACAGGGAAAATACGACAACCCGGGACCACCGTTTACCCAAACAGCTTCCGCCACAGATAAAAGACCAACTACATCTACCAGACTCCACTCTGCTCCCAAGCACGAGTGTAAAATGCATCCCACACTAAAAGAAAACTCGACCACTCGGCCCACTATCCTGGCGAGGATAACACTGTGGTGACCCTGATCCCCGTGTTGCTTCTCCCATGAACCGTGGTGTAGAACACCTAGTGTTGGTGTATCTGGCCCATAGTGCATCAAAGGGATGCCACAAATGGACCCTGTGTGATATCCACAGCTGGATTGGCCTTCGGCTACATTTGCCGCATTTTCGAAATTGTTTTGGGCCAAACAGAGGTTGGATTTGGATTCAGCGCGGAAAAACGCTTGAAAATGGCTTTTTGTTTGCCAAATTCTGAGTCCGGATGCCCAAAAACGGACTCCCAGAAAATTTACTGGATTTCTGGTGCATGGGGGAGCCGTGGACCGGCGGGGGAGCCACGTGGCAGGCCCTGATTGGCCGGCGCACGCAGCTGGGTCCACGGAGCGCAGGGGAATGGGCCGGGATGCACCGCGGGAAGCATGGACCGGCGGGTGTCCACGTGGCAGCGCCTGATTGGGAGGCTCAGGTGCGCTCGGTCTGCGGGAGTGCGCGGGGAGGCGTGGACCGGGGGCGCGCCATGTGGCAGCACCCGGTTGGCGGGCGCATGCGCGCGCGGTCCACGCAGCGCGCGGGGCAGGTGTCGGGGACAGGCGCCGTACCGCGGGCAGGTGCCGTACCGCGGGCAGGTGAGGGGCGACGTGGGCAGTGCCACGTGGCGCCCGCTGATTCGCGGGCGCCACCTACCGCGTTGACGCGGGTAGGGACACGTGGTGCTCCCCGCGGCGGCTTGCACGGCTGCGGCGTGTTTGGGGGACACGTGGCGGGCGCCGGCGCGGGTCGGACGAAGCCTGGATCCCATCCGACCACGCGGGTTGGGCTGGGCCGCACTGTGCGCGCCCGAAAATCTTGGGCCGGGCCGCACTGTGCGCGCCCGAAAGATTTCGGGCGCCCGAATCTCGGGACAAAACGGGAATTTCCCCAAATGTTTTCTTCAGCCTATAAATAGGCAGCCCGTGCCCTATTTGCAGCCCTTTTTCTCTCAGTCTGTGCAAGATCTCCCCGAGCTTCCTTTGATGAATTTTTCCTCTCTTAATCTTTGATCTTCCTGCGGAGTTTAAGAATTTTTGGAGGCTCGAATCCCAAGGTTCTCTATTTTACGGCGCGGTGCGACGTTGTGGTTCCTGTGTTCTTCTTCGGCGCAGCAGCAGTGTTTTAGCTCCCGTGGTCTACCCAGAGATCCTTTTTTTGTGATTCTTGCGCCGACAGACTCCTAAGAGGTAGGGCTTCATCTTTCATTTTGATTGCACCTTCCCGTTTCGAGTTTTTGGCACGGATCCCGAGGCAACACAGTGACCCTTTTTTCTGTGTAGATTTCTGTGACAGAGCAGAGTGTTTTGGCCGTATCTTCGCGCACGAGCGTCAGGCGGAAACATGCTTATACAACTTTTTTATCTACAGATCGCAAGGAATGCGCTCGTATTTTTCTTGGATTTTTCAGAGATTTATTTGGAGGTGAAAATTTCTGTTTCCCTGTGAACAGTGCTACAGTTTTTGATACAGTTTTTGTTGGGTGTACCACCTTGCCGAATTTATATCTTGACTTACTGAACTCAGATTTGGGCGTGTAAACAGCCGTTTCGAAGGTATCGACGCGAGAATCGCTGTGATATTTTTCTGGGAATTTTCTGGGCATTATCAGCAGGTGAAATTTAAGCATCTTTGGGACTGAATTATATGTGGTTGGAAGAGCAGTTTTGGGAACTTATGTGTAACTGTAGCCTTATATTGTACCCAGGAGGGATTGTGGACTGTGCTGAACCTGTTGGATATAGACCTGTTATTTTCCTGGTTTTCTCAGCTGTACGACTCCGGACAGTTAGCGTTTTCAGGTGGGTGGCTTGCTTTCAAGATCTATGGACTGTGCTCTAATTCTATTGATATAGATTCATGCATGATAGTGATTGGACTTGGGTAGCATGCTAGAATTCGAATGTTATTATTCTTGTAATTATCTGATGATCGTATGATCTCTTCTGCTTCCTACCACTGGTTAAATATTTTATTATCTTGGAACCTGACCTAGCACCCCCGTCATATGTTGCATGTGTAACCAGACCAGTAGAAAACCCTCACTTGGGCTAGGGTTATTTATGTTTAGACATCCCCACTTTATGTTTCATTCCTGAACTTAGTGTTATCCTCTCCCGGGTAGTGGGCCGAGCGGTCGGGACTTCGTTTTAGTGTGGGATGCATTTGCACTCGTGCTTGGGAGCCGAGTGGAGTCTGGTAGATATTGTGGTTCGCTTGTCTGTACCGGGAACGGTTTGGGATAAACGGTGGACCCGGGAGATCTTATTTTTTTCCCTGTTTGGGTTGTCGCCACTGTGTGTTAGTGGCAGTAGTTACTAGTGTTAGCCGGGCCTAGAACCCAGAACCCTTTTTGACATACACATGATTTTATCCTACCAATGTTTTCTTCCAAGCATCGAAGGGCCGCTGGAGTCTGTTCTTGTTTGATTGGACAAAGGCATCAGCCCTTCGGGGCTTAGGTAAAACACTTATTTTTCTAACTGTTTTCCTAAAAAGAACTAAAATCATTAAATATGGATTTCTTCTAGATCAAAATGATTTTTAATAACAAATGTCACATTTTTCTTGTAAATCTCCTCACTCGAAAGGATTCGAGTGATCCGGGTTCTAGGGGCCATTCCTTTGTCGGGACGAAAGCCACGGGGGCCGAGCCTGGAACCTGTTCTTGTTTGATAGGGTTGTAGGTGTAGGTCTTCCGGGACTTTCGGGCCCTGTTGGTGTCTTCTGCGTGTAGTACCGAGATTGTTATGTCCCCGAACTATAAGGGGGTCGGGAACTTCGATAGGCGGAGCCTAGAGTCTGTTCTTGTTTGTTAGGGTTCTAAGCACCGGCCTATCGGGTTTCCGAACCCTTAGGTGTCGGCCTTTCCTGTGAGTTTAGTGTTCTGTTGTGGGAGCCGTCTGGTGGACGGTGGCCCCCGGCTGTGTGGTTTTCCAGCCTGTGTGTGAGCGTTGGTGTTGTTAGTCGATCTTGTGATCGTGGTTTGGACTTTAGCCTGCATGAGCCATATTCGAGCTCGACAGAGATGCGCTGATACTTTCCACGTTGGGGTCGCGCCCCTCGAGTGCCACTCCGGAGTTGGGCCTGTTACTTGCTATCGCGACTTGTCGACGCAGTCCCTCTGGCTAGGCCAGTTTTGGCAGTCACGGACACCCTACGGTAGACCCGTCCTGTTGAGGATGTGCGGCAGTAGGTGGGCGCAGGTTTGATTGGACCCTTTGCGCCAGTCAGTTTAGATTTGGTGAGTACTGTGTGTATTAGTAGATGCATCATGTTCCATCTATTCCATTTTCTTGAGCATCTAGATAGAGGCATAGTAGCTGTAGAGTTACTTTTCCAGCCCTTTCATTTCAGTTTTATATTGTTACTTTATGCCTCTAGTAGACTTAGTGGGCAGACCGTCGGGCTTGTTGGCGGCACCCAATGAGAACTACTTGGGACGTAGTTCTCACACCCGTCGTGATGTCTTTTCCCACAGGGTCTTCTACTCCTGCTCCTGTTGCTCCTGTTGCTGCTTCTTCTGATCGAGGTAAGGGAGTCGCGAGATAGTTCCCTACCAGTCATCGTCCTGAGAGTAGATGTACCCCTTACTTTCGTGAGTTCATGTTGAGAGATCTTGTTGTGAGGTATAGAGTTGTACTTTTATTTTACTGCTTGAGAGACTTATGTTCTTTGGTGAGGGCTTTGTGTTGTGTATATTTTCTCTTTTCTAGCAGTTTACTTTCAGCTATGATATCTGTATAGTATAGTTGATCTTTTGCAGGTTAGTCGCTTCGTCTATACGGGGCTTCCTGTGACGCCCCACTTCCCAGGGGGTCACCCATCCTAGAACTACTCTAGCTCTAGCACGCTTAACTCTCATGTTCCTCTTGGATCTTGCTACCATCCAAAATGCTATAGCCGGGTTAAAGATTTAGTCCTATTATATCATTTATATATAGGACTAATCCAAATTCCGGGGGTGTCACACTTCCCGTATGGGCGGCGGATCTGTTGGCGAGCCCGGGTCGCAGTTTCGACTCCGGGGCGTGACAGATTAGGTGGTATCAGAGCCTAGGTTGTAGGTCATTGTGGACTTAGAAACCCTAGGCTTGTGGTTGGACATTAGGATGACTACGTGAGAGTCGTGACTGCTAGCGAGAGTCCAGATTGGGTTCCAACTCTTCCAGGGGATGGGATGAGTGACCGACATGTCTTCCTTCGGTGGCAACTATGTTGGCTGCAGACAACATAGTACTATGGGAAGGGGGACATGCCTTTGACTTTCACTGAATTGGGTCGAGTGTTGTTTGGTACTGTCCTGATGTTTGCATCTGTGTTGCAGGTGAGCACGATGCCTCCCCGACGTAGGGTACAGACGCGTTCTCAGCCTTCCCCATCCGATGAGCCTGGGCAGGAGGAGCCAGCACAGGGTCAGCAGAGTGAGGTGCTGGAGCTTTGGGCTCAGATGGCCCAGTTGACAGAGGTTGTACAGCGCCAGGGGGAGGCTACACGGCGCCAGGAGGGGGCCATGGGTCGGATGATGGTTATGTTGGAGTAGAGGGTACAACCAGTTGTAGCACCCCCAGGGAGTTCCCCCGCACCTTCGTCGCCAGCTGTGGCACCCCCAGTTGAAACAGCAGTGCAGGTAGCCTCTATTGCACCAGATACCGGTAGACAGCCGTTCGGGACGGCAGGGCAGTTGACCCGGGCAGAGCAGAGAGAGGTGGTGGATTTGTTGTTGAGATTCCGTCAGTTTAACCCACCTCGTTTCTCGGGGCAGAGTTCAGAGCCGTGGGAGGCAGAGTCGTGGATCACGGCTATGGAGCGCCATTTCGAGAGCTTATTTATCGAGGAACGATTTCAGGTCCTGTTGGCGACTCACTTTTTGGAGCGCAACGCTGATGCCTGGTGGCGGCGTGTTCGACCAGTTGGTCCACCTGGGACCCAGCTGCTTACTTGGGCGGAGTTTCGCAGTCTACTACTTGGAGCCTTTTTTCCGGAGAGCGTCAGGCAGAGATTAGAGGAGCAGCTGAGGAATCTCCGACAGGGAGATCGGCCGGTGCATGAGTACATCGCTGAGTTCAACCAATTGCTGGCTTGTGTACCCCACGCGGCTAGGGATGAGGCGCACCAGATTTACATGTTTGAGCGAGGACTGCGCCGTGATATTTACTAGTTTGTCCGCTCGCAGAGATTGCAGACTCTGGATACCTCTATAGAGCAAGCCCTCTATGTGGAGCACGGAGAGGCGGTTATGGTCGAGGTGGTCCCAGCTCCCGCAGAGATTACGGGGGCAAAGCACCCAGCACCGGATGATGAGGGTCAGACGAGCCGGCAGGGACCTCCGAGACCTCCACGATCTCATCCTGAGGGTCATGGGTTTCGTAGGCGCCGTAGATCAGGTGGGCCCCAGCAGCAGCAGCGACAGTAGCGGTGTGTCATTTGTGGCGGGCCTCATCCACCGTCACAGTGTGATCAGAGACAGGGGCGGTGTTTCCTCTGTGGAGAGTTGGGACATTTCCGCGCAGCTTGCCCCCATGCCATTTTGTCAGTGCGGCCGATTGCGACAGCACCCCCCTTGCCTATCCGTGCAGCGGAAGCCCTTCCGGCACACCAGCAGACAGAGTGGGCCACGACGTCGGGACAGACGGGACGACGATCTGCAGAACCCAGTGGTCGGGTTTATGCAGCCCTGGTAGAGGACACCCCGGCAGCGGATCTTGTCGCAGCAGGTATGATTTTATTTTTGTTAGCTGAGTTGAGTATTTCATTACCGCTGCATTCTTCTGCATTATTAGTTGAGCATCTGCATCAGCATCTTTGTATGGGTATGGGTTAGGAATTTCTGCTACATGTTTTAGCGATTGGTTTCTTCCCAGTATCCTACGAGTAGAGGAGGATCGCAGTGTATGATCAGTGCCGTCGAGACTTGGGACTTCACCTGCCGATGTAGCGATTCTATGACATCTCCAGGACTTGGATTGAGCACACAAGTTGGACTGGTTGGTGCGGTGCCATGCTACGACTGATAATGGAATGAGAATAGTTACCCTTCTGCGAGTTGGACTGGAGGAGGTCATTTTTCACGGGATGCCGGCATATCCTTCCAACAGCATGGGCTTCAGCGACTGTGGACAGACGCCACCTCGGGGGCAGATGTGACGTTTAGGACTAGAGGTAGTGTCCTTAGGAGTCTCGGTTAGTGATAGCTTTCTTTTTGTGGCCACAGTAGGAACGACACCAACACTTCTCTCCCATTTCTCGCCTTGTACTGAAATTTACGAACAGGACGAAAACTTCGAAAGATTGCTCCAGAAATGGAGACAGTGCCCGAACCTGTTCTTGTTTGATTGGGGCGAAGGCACTGATTTTTCGAAATTTTTAGACTTTTCGCTAATTTCAGCTGTTTTCTAAATCGAGGGTTGGAGTTGATGACTTTCCTGCTAGTGGAGCCGTATCTTTCTTGTTAGTTTAGTGTTGCGTTCTTGGTTATTTTGATTGTTTTAGTTTTGTTGTTGTGGCGTGTTTTTGTTTCGGGGACGAAACTTTCTTTTAGTGGGGGAGGATGTGGTGACCCTGATCCCCGTGTTGCTTCTCCCATGAACCGTGGTGTAGAACACCTAGTGTTGGTGTATTTGGCCCATAGTGCATCAAAGGGATGCCAAAAATGGACCCTGTGTGATATCCACAGCTGGATTGGCCTTCGGCTGCATTTGCCGCATTTTCGGAATTGTTTTGGGCCAAACAGAGGTTGGATTTGGATTCAGCGTGAAAAAACGCTTGAAAATGGCTTTTTGTTTGCCAAATTCTGAGTCCGGATGCCCAAAAACGGACTCCCGGAAAATTTACTGGATTTCTGGTGCATGGGGGAGCCGTGGACCGGCGGGGGAGCCATGTGGCAGGCCCTGATTGGCCGGCGCACGCAGCTGGGTCCACGAAGCGCAGGGGAATGGGCCGGGGTGCACCGCGGGGCGCGTGGACCGGCGGGTGTCCACGTGGCAGCGCCTGATTGGGAGGCTCAGGTGCGCTCGGTCTGCGGGAGTGCGCGGGGAGGCGTGGACCGGGGGCGCGCCACGTGGCAGCACCCGGTTGGCGGGCGCATGCGCGCGCGGTCCACGCAGCGCGCGGGGCAGGTGTCGGGGACAGGCGCCGTACCGCGGGCAGGTGCCGTACCGCGGGCAGGTGAGGGGCGACGTGGGCAGTGCCACGTGGCACCCGCTGATTCGCGGGCGCCACCTACCGCGTTGACGCGGGTAGGGACACGTGGCGCTCCCCGCGGCGGCTTGCACGGCTGCGGCGTGTTCGGGGGACACGTGGCGGGCGCCGGCGCGGGTCGGACGAAGCCTGGATCCCGTCCGACCACGCGGGTTGGGCTGGGCCGCACTGTGCGCGCCCGAAAATCTTGGGCCGGGCCGCACTGTGCGCGCCCGAAAGATTTCGGGCACCCGAATCTCGGGACAAAATAGGAATTTCCCCAAATGTTTTCTTCAGCCTATAAATAGGCAGCCCGAGCCCTCTTTGCAGCCCTTTTTCTCTCAGTCTGTGCAAGATCTCCCCGAGCTTCCTTTGATGAATTTTTCCTCTCTTAATCTTTGATCTTCCTGCGGAGTTTAAGAATTTTTGGAGGCTTGAATCCCAAGGTTCTCTATTTTACGGCGCGGCGCGACGTTGTGGTTCCTGTGTTCTTCTTCGGCGCAGCAGCAGTGTTTTAGCTCCCGTGGTCTACCCCGAGATCCTTTTTCTGTGATTCTTGCGCCGACAGACTCCTAAGAGGTAGGGCTTCATCTTTCATCTTGATTGCACCTTCCCCTTTCGAGGTTTTGGCATGGATCCCGAGGCAACACAGTGACCCCTTTTTCTGTGTGGATTTCTGTGACAGAGCAGAGTGTTTTGGCCGTATCTTCGCGCAGGAGCGTCAGACGGAAACGTGCTTATGCAACTTTTTCATCTACAGATCGCAAGGAATGAGCTCGTATTTTTTTTGGATTTTTCAGAGATTTATTTGGAGGTGAAAATTTCTGTTTCCCTGTGAACAGTGCTACAGTTTTTGATACAGTTTTTGTTGGGTGTACCACCTTGCCGAATTTATATCTTGACTTACTGAACTCAGATTTGGGCGTGTAAATAGCCGTTTCGAAGGTATCGACGCGAGGATCGCTGTGATATTTTTCTGGGAATTTTCTGGGCATTATCAGCAGGTGAAATTTAAGCATCAGTGGGACTGAATTGTATGTGGTTGGAAGAGCAGTTTTGGGAACTTATGTGTAACTGTAGCCTTATATTGTACCCAGGAGGGATTGTGGACTGTGCTGAACCTGTTGGATATAGAGCTGTTATTTTCCTGGTTTTCTCAGCTGTACGACTCCGGACAGTTAGCGTTTTCAGGTGGGTGGCTTGCTTTCAAGATCTATGGACTGTGCTCTAATTCTATTGATATAGATTCATGCATGATAGTGATTGGACTTGGGTAGCATGCTAGAATTCGAATGTTATTATTCTTGTAATTATCTGATGATCGTATGATCTCTTCTGCTTCCTACCACTGGTTAAATATTTTATTATCTTGGAACCTGACCTAACACCCCCGTCATATGTTGCATGTGTAACCAGACCAGTAGAAAACCCTCACTTGGGCTAGGGTTATTTATGTTTAGACATCCCCACTTTATGTTTCATTCCTGAACTTAGTGTTATCCTCGCCCGGGTAGTGCGCCGAGCGGTTGGGACTTCGTTTTAGTGTGGGATGCATTTGCACTCGTGCTTGGGAGCCGAGTGGAGTCTGGTAGATATTGTGGTTCGCTTGTCTGTACCGGGAACCGTTTGGGATAAACGGTGGACCCGGGAGATCTTGTTTTTTTCCCTGTTTGGGTTGTCGCCACTGTGTGTTAGTGGCAGTAGTTACTAGTGTTAGCCGGGCCTAGAACCCAGAACCCTTTTTGACATACACATGATTTTAGCCTACCAATGTTTTCTTCCAAGCATCGAAGGGCCGCTGGAGTCTGTTCTTGTTTGATTGGACAAAGGCATCAGCCCTTCGGGGCTTGGGTAAAACACTTATTTTTCTAACTGTTTTCCTAAAAAGAACTAAAATCATTAAATATGGATTTCTTCTAGATCAAAATGATTTTCAATAACAAATGTCACCTTTTTCTTGTAAATCTCCTCACTCGAAAGGATTCGAGTGATCCGGGTTCTAGGGGCCATTCCTTTGTCGGGACGAAAGCCACGGGGGCCGAGCCTGGAACCTGTTCTTGTTTGATAGGGTTGTAGGTGTAGGTCTTCCGGGACTTTCGGGCCCTGTTGGTGTCTTCTGCGTGTAGTACCGAGATTGTTATGTCCCCGAACTATAAGAGGGTCGGGAACTTCGATAGGCGGAGCCTAGAGTCTGTTCTTGTTTGATAGGGTTCTAAGCATCGGCCTATCGGGTTTCCGAACCCTTATGGTGTCGGCCTTTCCTGTGAGTTTAGTGTTCTGTTGTGGGAGCCGTCTGGTGGACGATGGCCCCCGGCTGTGTGGTTTTCCAGCCTGTGTGTGAGCGTTGGTGTTGTTAGTCGATCTTGTGATCGTGGTTTGGACTTTAGCCTGCATGAGCCATATTCGAGCTCGACAGAGATGCGCTGATACTTTCCTCGTTGGGGTCGCGCCCCTCGAGTGCCACTCCGGAGTTGGGCCTGTTACTTGCTATCGCGACTTGTCGACGCAGTCCCTCTGGCTAGGCCAGTTTTGGCAGTCACGGACACCCTACGGTAGACCCGTCCTGTTGAGGATGTGCGGCAGTAGGTGGGCGCAGGTTTGACTGGACCCTTTGCGCCAGTCAGTTTAGATTTGGTGAGTACTGTGTGTATTAGTAGATGCATCATGTTCCATCTGTTCCATTTTCTTGAGCATCTAGATAGAGGCATAGTAGCTGTAGAGTTACTTTTCCAGCCCTTTCATTTCAGTTTTATATTGTTACTTTATGCCTCTAGTAGACTTAGTGGGCAGACCGTCGGGCTTGTTGGCGGCACCCACTGAGAACTACTTGGGACGTAGTTCTCACACCCGTCGTGGTGTCTTTTCCCACAGGGTCTTCTACTCCTGCTCCTGTTGCTCCTGTTGCTGCTTCTTCTGATCGAGGTAAGGGAGTCGCGAGATAGTTCCCTACCAGTCATCATCCTGAGAGTAGATGTACCCCTTACTTTTGTGAGTTCATGTTGAGAGATCTTGTTGTGAGGTATAGAGTTGTACTTTTATTTTACTGTTTGAGAGACTTATGTTCTTTGGTGAGGGCTTTGTGTTGTGTATATTTTCTCTTTTCTAGCAGTTTACTTTCAGCTCTGATATCTGTATAGTATAGTTGATCTTTTGCAGGTTAGTCGCTTCGTCTATACGGGGCTTCCCGTATGGGCGGCGGATCTGTTGGCGAGCCCGGGTCGCAGTTTCGACGCCGGGGCGTGACAAACACTATGTCCAGGAATAGAATAAGAAGTGTGGATGTCTAAAGCATAAATAAACCTAGCCCAAGTGAGAGTTTTCTACTGGTCTGGTTACACATGCAACATATGACGGGGTGCTAGGTCAAGTTCCAATAACAGCAATTAATTTAACTAAAGCAGGATCAGGGAACATGAATCAACAGGATATCAACAATAACACAGGAAAGATGGAATCTCTCTCTCTAACATGCAATCTAATCCATCTCATGGCATGTATGTTCCCTATATAATAGAATTAGTAGATAGTCCATTATTTTTGGAGGCGAAGCACCCACCTGGAAAAATGCACGCTCCACAACAGAAATAACTTTCTCACAGTCCAACACTCCGCAAGACACCCAAAATCTGCGAATTACAGCAAAAAATACCACATACAACATCAAGATAGCAGTTCCAAAAACAGTAATGCTGTTTGCTACAACTAGCACAGAAATTGAGGAATTTCACCTCTATCCAATCCTCAGAAAAATCCAGAAAAATCACCGCTGCGATCCTCGCGACGAGTAGCCCCAAATCGAGTATTTGTACACCTCAATCCGACACCTGTAGGCCAAGATAAAAATAGAACATCGTGGTATGTTAACTCCCTCAAAATCACAAGCCTGCTGCAAAACAGTCCCCAAAAAGCTTAATTATCACCTACGAGGTAAATTCCAAAAATTCCGATAAAAATACCACGGCGATCCTCGCGAAGAGTAGATATCAATCGAGTCCTTAAAAGTCGAATTCCGATGCCCGAGTGCTGAGATAAAAATCCGACAAGCCTCTGCTGTCCAGAAAACCACCAGCAGGAAAGGGGTTCAAAGATGCCTCGTAAACCGTGCCAAGAACTCAAAATGAAGCAAGGTGATCAGCATCGAAATCGAAGGCGTACCTCTAGTGATCACGCTTCCGCAAAAATCGGCTCAAAATACCATCGGAGTAATCCAGGGTGCCTCTCTGACCGAAAAGTGACGGTGGAAGCCAAAATCCAAGAAACGCCGCAGTGCGCCGCGTCGCAGAAAGCGCGAATGTCGAGGTCTCCAAAAAATCTGAAAATCCCTCAGTAAATGGAGCACAAGATGAAGAGCAACTTCTCTTCAGGCCTCAGTCGAAGATGGGCTCGGGAAGAGGCTCGAATTCGCGGCCCAAGAGGAGCAATATATAGCCCAAACCAAACAATTGCCAAAATACCATCTGTGTCCCCACATTCGGGCGTCCGAAAGATTCGGGTTGCTACAGCACACTGAAAATGTACCCCAAACCGTAAAAGCCCAAATCAACTCTAGAGCGCCACGTGTCCCAGAATAGCAAACAGCAAAATGGGCCAATCCCTGCGTGCCACGTGGCACGCTGCACAGCGCATAGCGACGCCAGCCGCTGCGGTCGCGCCACGTGGCGCCGACCGCGGCTGCCCCGCGCACGTCGCCCCGGCTGACCCGAGCGTACTGCCACCTGCCCGCCATCGTTGCGTAGACCGAGTGCACAAGAGCCAGCAAATCAGACGTTGCCACGTGTCCACCCTCCGGTCCACCGTACACCCGCGCTTGTCCCGTGGACCGCGCCTGCTGCGCCGGCCAACCGGGAGCCGCCACATGTCCCGCGCCCGGGTGCACGCCTCCGCGGTGGACCGAGCAGCTGCGCCTCCGCCCGCCGCTGCGCTCCGCCGTCAGCCGCCGCCGCCGGCACAACTCCGGCCGCCGGAACAGTGCCACCACACCTCGAAATCCGTGTTTTCGCATCCGGGCTCCGAAAAATACAAGTAAATAGTCCATTTTCATCGTTTTCGCGCGCTGAATCCAAATCCGATGTCTATTTTGCCCAATTGCACTTCTAAAATTTTTCAAAAGCCTCCGGTTAAGCAAACTTGCTCCCATTTTCCACCCTGAATCTATTTCTTGGGCTGCACCCTATGTGGCAGTCAGTGTTGATTGGGTGATTGTTTTATCGAGAGGTAGTAGATGCCTCATGTTTCATCTGTATCACCCTTTGAGCATTTAGATAGAAGCATAGTAGTTGTAGAGTTATTTCCAGCCTTTCCTTTATAGTACTGCATTTGTTAATTTATGCTTCTAGTAGACTTGGTGGGCAGACCGTCGGGCTTGGTGGCGGTACCCACTGAGAACTACATGGCAGTGTAGTTCTCACACCCTCTGTCGGTGATAGTTTTGCAGAGGCATCTTCGTCAGTTCCTACCCCTGCTGTTGCTGCTTCTTCTGATCGAGGCGAGGAAGTCGCGAGCAAGATCCCTACCTGTCTTTGGAGAGTAGCTGTACCCCCTTATTGGAGATTTATAGTACAGTCTGTTAGATTAGTATATTTTACTCTTTTTTGAGAGACTGTTGTATGGTGAGGATCTGACTTGTACTGTGAGCCTGTACACTGATGTATTACTATTTTAGTTTACCACTCCATTTGGATTCTTAGATATTGTATCAGAGGATGATGTGTTGATGATTATTTTGGGAGATGGATAGTGCTTTTTTTTTTTTCTTATTTTCAGTTGTACAGTGATTGGATTTTTAGTTTTACAGTAGTTTACATTTCAGCTCTGATATCTATTTTGTAGTTGTAGTATCTTTTGTAGGTTAGTCGCTTCGTTTATACGGGGTTTCCCGTATGGGCGGCAGATCTGTTGGCGGGCCTGGGTCGCAGTTTCGACCCCAGGGCGTGACAGATTAGAGTGGTATCAGAGCCTAGATTGTAGGTCATCGTGGACTTAGAAACCCTAGGCTTGTGGTTGGACCCTAGGATGACTCAGGTGAGAGCCGTGATTGATAGCGAGAATCCTGATTGAGTTTTATACCTCTCCCAAGGGACGGGATGAGTGATCGGCATGTTTATTCTCCTAAGTGATTATGTTGGTTGCAGACAACATAATGCTGTGGAATGAGTGACATGCTCTAGACTTTCGCTAGATTGGGTCGAGTGTTTGTTGTGTGCTGATTTGCGGTTTTCGTCGTGGTGAGCGGTGTCTCCCCGACACTGGATTTTGACCCGTGTGCATCCAGTCGTGGCAGTGAGTCAGAGCTTTTAGTTTCGGGCCGGATACCCAAATTGAGGTAAGAGAGCTCCGGGCCCAGATGGCAGGATTGTTAGAGGCTTATCAGCGGAGGAGTGAGCAACTGGTTTGGGTGACACAGTTGTCGGAGCAGCGGGCAGCCGACAATGCTCCCTCCTGTGACCACCCCGTTGCAGTATCCTCAGTGGCAGCGATTCCAATGGCGCCGATGGAGCGAGCAGCCCCCTCCGTGCCAATGATTTGTACTGAGACACTGAGGCAGGGTGGACAGCTGACAGCAGATGAGCTGTGGGACATCATGGATCGACTGAGCCAGTTTCGGCAGTTGGACCCGCCCCTATTCTTAGGATGCACCACGTTAATAGGGACGAGGCGCATAGGATATGTGTGTTTGAGAGAGGGTTGCGCCGGGATGCCTTTCAGCTTGCCGGTCCCTCCGATTACAGATTTTGGATGCCTCGATGGAGTAGGCGATGCATTTGGAGCGTGGCACTACAGTTCCTGGGGACAGGGACTTGCCGCCTGGGGCGAGTTTTGGAGAGAAGCGCCCGGTGCCATATGATGGAGGACAGATCAGCAGGCAGGCCTTTTCGATTCCTATCCCAGGGCCGGGGATTTCTGAGGCGCCAGAGGTCGGGTGGACCCCCGATGGCAGCATCAACATTGGTATCAGCAGCGGTGGTAGCATGGATGTGTTATCTGCGGAGGGCCGCATTCGTCGCCCGAGTATGAGCAGAGGCAGGGGCTGTGTTCCTTATGTGGATGGTCAAAATATTTTCAGGCAGACTGGACTTTGACGTCGAGGCAGAATGAGCGACGACCACCTGCATCAAGCGGATGAGTCTGTGCCGCCCAGTTGGAGGGCGCCACGGCGGTGGACTGTGTTGTCGTAAGTATGATTTTCCTTATAGCAGTCTGAGTTAGAGTATTTTGCTTTCCTGCATGGACTAGAGGTAGAGTCGTTACCACGTGCACTAGAGGTACAGGCTCATGTGGGTGTTGTGCACGTGGAGGAGGCTTGTGGGTCATGTCCAGTGCAGTTGAGGCCGCGAGTTATGCCGGCAGGCTTATTGGTATTTGTGTCTTGTGGGTTATGTTAATATGGATCTGAATAGAGAAAAAACCACCTAGAGGGGGGGTGAATAGGTGTAAATATTGTAAACACACCAAATCGTTGCATAAAAAATAACCCAATGCGGAAAATAAATAAAGTACGCATGATTTACGTGGAAAACTCCATCACAGGAATAAAAAACCACGGGACCGACAACACGGCGAAATCCACTAAGATTAAACACGTACAATGTGATTTACCGTAACCCTACGACTCAACTTTTTCCATATACTCCTAGTTGATCTTCTCCGCTCGCTCCACAACGCTCCTCTAATCCACGATTTGCGTCCAACGCCGAATCCACGACGTCCAACGTCGAATCCACGACGTCCAACCGAATCCACAGTCTTCACCAATGGTGTATGTGTGGTGACCCGGATCTTTGCAGGGCTTCTACAGTGTTACCGGCAGCTTCTGGAGGCCTAAGTGGCATGTCGGCGGTGTTCGTGCGCCAATTTGGATGCAAGTGTTGGGCTTTGGGCTTAAATGGATCACGCGGGTGATCGGATGACTCCGTCGGATCTTTAGAAGTGGTTTCGCGTGAAACGGATATTAAAATTTGGCTCAGCGCGAAGTTTGGACAAGGAACACCTTTCCGGATGCATTCGGCAGATTTTGGGATTGGAATTTGGCAAATCGGACACCGGATTTGGAATCAGCGCGCGAAAACGGTCAAGATGGGCTATTTATTTGTATTTTTTGGAGCTTGCTACAGTAATGTACTGTTCACCGGCCGGAACAGTAACTCCGGCACGGCCGGCGGCGGCGGGAGGCGGCGGAGGGCGCTCGGGCAGGCGGCTAGCGGCCGCAGGCAGGCGCTCAGGGCGCGGGCAGGTGCGCGGTCCACCGCGGAGGGCGTGCGCCGGGAGCGGGCCACGTGGCGCTTTCCTGTTGGCCGGCGCAGCAGGCGCGGTCCACGGAACTTGGGCCCGGGTGCACGGTGAACCGGGTGGACACGTGGCAGACGGTTATTGGTGCGGTGTTGTGCGCGCGGTCCATGCAGCGCGCGGGGCAGGTACCGGGGCAGGTGCCGTACCGCAGGGGGGCAGGCGGGGCAGTTGGGTGCGCCACGTGGCGCCCGCTGATTCGCGGGCGCCACCCACCGCGTTGACTGCGGGCGGGGGCACGTGGCGCTCTCCGCGGATGCTTGCACGGCTGCCGCGTGTTCTGGGGACACGTGGCGGGACCCGAGGCAGGTCGGACGGCGCGGGATCGGGTCGGACGATCCCGTGCGGGGCGCGGTTTGGGCCGGGCCGCACTGTGCGCGCCCGAATTTGGGCGGGCCGGGCCGCACTGTGTGCGCCCGAATCTTTCGGGCGCCCGAAAGATGGGACACAATGGGAATTTTTCCAATTGTTTCTCTCAGCCTATAAATAGGCAGCCCGAGCCCTCTTCTTTGCTTTTTTCCTCTCAGCCCAAGCTTGATCTCCCCGAGCTCCCTTCTTGGAAGTTTTTCATCTTCAAGTCCTTGATCTTCCTACAGAGTTTTGGGATTTTTGGGAGAACGCATCCCGAGGTTCTGGATTTTTCGGCGCAGTGCGACGTTGCATTTCAGGTGTTCCTCTTCGTCGCTGTTCGGTGTAATTTCTCCCCTGGGCTACCCCGACCTTCGTTTTTAGCGATTCTTGCGCTGGCTTACTCCTGAGAGGTAGGACTTCATCTTTTGTATTGATTGCGCATTTCGGTTTTGAGTCTGTGGCACGGTTCCCGAGGTTCTTTCTTGACCCCTTTTTCTGTGTGGAATTGTGGGACAGCATCGAGGTGTTTTGGCCATATCTTTGCGCACGAGCGTCAGCCGGAAACGAGCTTATACAACTTTTTCATCTACAGATCGCAAGTAACGAGCTCATATTTTTCTTGGATTTTTCTGAGATTTTAGCAGAGGTGAAAATCACTGTTTCTCTGTGTACAGTGCTACAGTATTTTGATACAGATTTTGTTTGAGTGTACCACCTTGCCGAATTTATATCTTGGTTTACCGAACTCTGATTTGGGCGTGTAAACAACCGTTTCGAAGGTATCGACGCGAGGATCGCTGTGATATTTTTCTGGGAATTTTTTGGGCATTTTCAGCAGGTGAAAATTAAGCATCTTTGGGACTGAAATTGTATGTGGTTGTAAGAGCAGTTTTGGGAACTTATGTGTAATTGTGGACTTTGTATTGTGCCCGGGAGAGTTGCGGGTGCTACTGGACTCATTGGAGTAGGAGATTTGGATTTACCTGGTATTTTCAGCTGTGGGATTTGGACAGTCAGCACTTCAGGTGGGTGGTTGCTATATCCCTCTTTTCTGACTTACCCACTAGGAGTATTGGAGTGATCATCTTTGGAGCATTATTATTGATAATCGCTATTCTTATGAGCCTATCATGTTGGAAATGTTATTAGAGCATCACTATGTGGGACACATAATTGAATACTTAATTGGGACTTATGCATGCTTGTGTGGAATCATGGATTGCTATGTTAGCACTTAACCTTGCATGTGGAATTGTTTATTATATTTGGTCGAGATGATTTATCCTGTTAGTGGTATTACTTGAGGATAGGTGACATGCACAGGTGGATGATTTATGTGAGATTAATTTGGTGGACATAGCATGTTGGAATAGGATTATTGGGATATTTTAATAGTAATAATTAACATGCCATGTTAGCACATAGATTTTATGAAAGTGGGTTAAATGGATAAATTGTTGAGACATTATGACATATCTATGTGCGGGTACCACTTTGGTGATTTATCATGGATCAGGGATTATAGACATGTGTGGTTGAATAATGATTTTAGCATGTTGATGGTTATATCCATGCGGAGCTAATAACTGATACACATGTGGAACCACTATTTGTCATACTTTCTTTTATCGCTCTTGAGGACATATGCATGCTTGTATGGTTATCTAGATAGGCCACCTTTTATTGCTGCACTATCATTTTGGGACTTGACTTAGGAGAAACCATGCTTGTTTCCTTTTCTCCTTCTTATTTAGACCTTTGAGTCTGGTTGCTCGGGTTTGTGACGCCCCACTTCCCAGGGGGTCACCCATCCTAGAACTACTCTAGCTCTAGCACGCTTAACTCTCATGTTCCTCTTGGATTTTGCTACCATCCAAAATCCTAATCTGTCACGCCCCGGGTGTAAACCAGAACCCGGGCCCGTCCACAGATCCGCCGTGCATACAGAATTTTTCGCGTACACCCCAATCCAAACTGTACCAAATTTCTGTAACAAAGAACCACAGAGAAAGGAGATTCTCACCCTTGTCCAAAATCCAAAAAAATCTAAGAAAAATCCAGGAGACTCCATGCGAAAAGTAGATGAAGATTGCCTTTTGAATCGCCTCAATCCGACGTCTGAGCGAAAAGATACGGCAAGAACACCGCGGTGCTGTCCAAAAGTCCGCGAAGAAAAATGGGTCAAATGGGTGCTCAGAAAACTCCAAGATCAGCATGGAAATCGAGGAACCTCAAAACATAGGAGTTGAATTCCTACCTGTCGTGAGTCCAACGGCGCAAGAATCGGCGAAATCCGAAGTCGAGGTGAGTCGGAGGAGTCCAAACACTGAGAAGGGGCGAAGAGGGTCGCCGGGAAACAAGCGTCGCGCCGCGCCGTAAAATGGTGAACCTCGGGAAGAGTGCCTCCAAAAATCCTCAAAGTTCTCCAATTGGTAGTGCACTGAGTGAGGGAAAACTTCTCTGAAGAACACTCTGCGAAAAAGGGGTCCAAAAAGCCCAGAGAACGAACAGGGAAACCTATTTATAGGCCCAGCCCATATGCTATTGGGCCGGGTTTTCGGGCGCAGGTTTCGGGCGCACTGCGCCCGGAAACCCGGTTGTACACCTCCCGTCCGACGCGCCCGAAACGCCCAGGTGCGGCCACGTCACCCCAAACAGGGGACAGCAGTTCAAGGCGGCCCGCTGTGCGCCGCGTGTCCCCTCGCGGTCAGCAGGGGTAGGTACGGCCGCCCAACCACGAGGCGACACGTGGCGCACTCGAGTGCGGCCGACCGCGCGCCTCCCCGTGGACCGAGCTACGTGAGCCGGCCAATAATAGGCCGCCACGTGGCTCAGGCCGGTCCACGAGTCTCCCCCATGCACCGAAAATCTCCGAAAACTTCCGGGAGCCCGCTTTTGGTCATCCGGACTCCAAATTTAACAAGCAAATAGCCGTTTTCAAGCGTTTTTCCGCGCTAAATCCAAATCCAACCTCAGATTGGCCCAAAACCTTTTCTAAAATTTGGCAAATGCAGCCGAAGGCCAAATCCGCTATCAAAGTCTCACAAGGTCCATCTGTGGCACCCCTTCGATGCACCATGGGCCAGACACGCCAACACTAGGTGTTCTACACAGTGGATTCATCGGAAAGTTGCATGGGAAAAACCAGCACACTACATCCTCCCCCACAAGAAAAAGTTTCGTCCTCGAAACAAAAGTCATACCTCAAGCAGGGGCCTCAAACAAGTGGGGGTAAGCATCCATCATCGCTGACTCCAGCTCCTAGGTAGCCTCGCGCTCATCATGACTGCTCCAGAGGATCTTCACATAAGGGATGGCCCGACTGCGCAACTCCCTCACCTCACGATCCAAGATCCTCAACAGCCGCTCAACATAGCTCAGGTTCTCAGCAACCTCCAATGGGGTGAAATCGATGATGTGGGACGGGTCATGAACATACCTCCTCAGAGTCGATACATGAAAAACATTGTGAACACCTGAAAGCCTGGGAGGAAGCGCAAGCCTGTAGGCAACTGGCCCTAAGCGCTCCAACACCTCAAAAGGTCCAATATAACGAGGGCTCAGTTTCCCACGAATGCCAAATCTCCGAATCCCCTTCGAAGGTGAGACTTTCAGAAAAACATGGTCACCCACCTGAAACTCTAAGTCTCGCCGTCGAGTATCAGCATAACTCCTCTGTCGACTCTGGGCGGTCTCGAGATGTCGTCGTATCAATCTGACCTTTTCCTCTGCCTCTAATAGTAGATCAGGACCCAAAGTCTTCTTCTCACCCACGTCACTCCAATATAGGGGTGACCGACACTTGCGTCCATACAACGCTTCAAACGGAGCCATCTGAATGCTCGCTTGATAGCTGTTGTTGTACGCAAACTCAACTAATCCCTAGTGTCGGTACCATCCTTCTCCAAAGTCCAGAACGCATGCTCTCAACATATCCTCGAGGGTCTGAATAGTGCGCTCTGACTGCCCATCGGTCTGTGGGTGGAATGCTGTACTGAATCGGAGCTGCGTCCCCAAGGCTGTCTGTAAACTCCTCCAGAAATGCGAGACAAACCTCGGGTCTCTATCTGATACGATGGAAACGGGTACCCCGTGCAATCTAACCACCTCAGCCAAGTACACCTGTGCGAGTCGCTCCATCGGCCAAGTCATCTGAACCGGCAAAAAGTGAGCGGACTTGGTAAGCCTGTCCACGACTACCCAGATAGCATCCGCTCCCGTCTGTGCTCTCGGCAAACTAGTGACAAAATCCATCGTAACATGTTCCCATTTCCATTCGGGGATTGGGAGACTCTGCAACTTGCCAGCAGGTACACGATGTTCAGCCTTTTACTTGTTGACAAGTTAGACAGTGTGCTACAAATCTCCCAATGTCTCTTTTCATCCCATTCCACCAAAACTGTGCCTTAAGGTCCCTATACATCTTAGTCCCACCAGGATGGATGGTATAAGGTGTATAGTGGGCCTCCCTCAAGATCTGCTCTCGGATCTCTGCATCCATAGGCACACAAGCGCGGTCCCTGTACCGCAGTACTCCCGCAGCATCAACTGAAAAGTCCCCTATCAAACCAGTCTGCATCTGCTCTCGAATCCTCATCAGGTGGGGGTCCTCACTCTGTCTCTCCCGAATCCTGTCCAACAGAGTGGGCTGCACGACTAGAGACATAAGTCTAGCAGAGACCCCAGGGGACACAACCTCGAGCTCTAACCGCCTCATCTGCTCAAGTAATGGCGCATGATCGGTGATCATCAAAGATAGACTCTGTACTGCTCTCCTGCTCAGGGCATCAGCAACCACGTTGGCCTTGCCAGGATGGTATAATATGTCTACATCATAATCTTTCAACAATTCCAACCATCTGCGCTGCCTCAAGTTGAGTTCCTTCTGTGTGAACAGGTATTTCAAGCTCTTGTGGTCGGTGTAAATCTCGCAGTGCTCCCCATACAGGTAGTGGCGCCACAACTTTAGTGCAAAAAATCACTGCAGCTAGCTCCAAATCATGGGTAGGGTAATTCTTTTCATAATCTTTCAGTTGCCGAGAGGCATAAGCGATTACCCTTCCCTCCTGCATCAGCACGCAACCAAGTCCACTGTGCGATGCGTCGCTATATATCACGTATCCTTTCCCCATAACGGGGAGGGAAAGGACAGGAGCCGACATCAATCTGTTCTTTAATTCCTCAAAGCTCCTCTGACAATCCTCACTCCAAGTAAACTTAATCCCTTTTCGCGTCAAACGAGTGAGGGGTGTGGAAAGTTTCGCAAAACCTTCCACAAACCGACGGTAATATCCTGCTAAGCCCATGAAACTGCGGACCTCTGATACCGTCGTCGGTCGGGGCCAATCCCGGACTGCCTCGATCTTCGTCGGGTCTACTGCCACTCCAGCGGCTGAAATCACGTGGCCCAAAAAGACAACCTCCCGAAGCCAGAAATCACACTTAGATAACTTGGCATACAACTTCCTCTCTCTCAGAAGTTGTAGCACAATCCTCAGGTGCTCCTCGTGCTCCACATCGCTTCGGGAATAAACTAGGATGTCATCAATAAAAACAACGACGAACCGATCCAGGTATGGTCGAAAAATCCTGTTCATTAAATCCATAAAAGCAGCAGGGGCATTTGTCAATCCAAAAGGCATGACGGTGAACTCATAATGCCCGTACCGCGACCTGAATGCCGTCTTTGGGATGTCCTCGGCCTTCACCTTCAATTGGTGGTAACCAGACTGTAAGTCAATCTTGGAGAAGACACAAGACCCTTGCAACTGATCAAATAAGTCATCAATGCGCGGCAAAGGGTACTTGTTCTTGATGGTCGCTTTATTCAGCTCCCGGTAATCAACGCACAGTCGAAGCGAACCATCTTTCTTCTTCACAAATAGCACCGGCGCTCCCCAAGGCGATACACTCGGTCTCACAAAACCCTTGTCCATTAAATCCTGGAGTTGCGCCTTTAATTCTCGCAGCTCGGCCGGTGCCATTCGGTAAGGAGCCTTAGAGATTGGCGCAGTTCCTGGGACTACGTCAATCAAAAACTCAACCTCCCTATCCGGCGGCATACTAATCAGCTCTGGAGGAAACACATCTGGGAACTCGCGGGCAATCGGGATATCCGCGAGTCCAGGAGCCGCCGTAGGCTCCTTAACCACAGATGCCATAAAGGCTACGCATCCACTGCGCATCATCTGCCTCGCACGAGAAGTCAAAACCACAGAGGCAAAGAAAGCACTCTGGCACCCCCCAAAAATGAACACCTCCTGGCCTGGCTCGCTAAAAGTAACAGTCCTCGCGGCGCAATCAATCGTCGCGAAATAGCGAGCCAGCCAATCCATCCCCAGTATAATGTCAAAATCTCGCAGCTGACTAAGGACCATCAGGTCCGCTGGCAAAATCCAAGACTCAAGCTATACCGGGCAAGACCAACAACACTCCTCTACATGCAATATGTGATCGGGAATCTGTACCTCTAATGCATGTGGCAACCGACCTAACTCTAGTCCATGAGATGATGCAAATGCTCTACTGATAAAAGAATGTGATGCACCGGTATCAAATAAAGTGCGAGCTCTAATACCAAAAAGTAAAGTGATACCTGCCACCACGTGGTCGGCTGCCGTGGAGTCCCCTACCTGAGCGGCGTAGACTCGCCCGCTCTGAGCTGGTGGTCGGTAGTCTGCAGGGTGGGAGGAAGGAGCCCTGCTCGCAGGAGCATAGGGCCGCTGAGCTGGCGGTCGCTGCTGAGGTGGAAGAGAAACTGAGGCCGAAGAAGGCGCCACTAATGCCGAAAAAGGGCATGAAGATCGTATGTGCCCGGCCTGACCACAGCCATAACAACGCCCCCACCTCTGATCACAAGTGCCGGGGAAATGCTGACCCCCGCAGAAGATACAACTGCCAGGGGCCCGCAACTGCCGTGACTGCTGCTGCTGCTGCTGCCTGTGCGACTGCCGCTGAGATCCCTGCTGTCGCGACTGCGACCTCTGCTGCTGCGAGTGCTGCTGCTGTCGCTGGGGCTGCTGATGCTGTAGGGGCCTCTGGGATCCCCCAGGCCCTCGCCGCACCGAACGCCCCCGACCCGTAAACTGAGGCGGTGGCGGTCGGGGCGGCCTCCAGGAACTGGCCTGTCCCCTCTCATCCGATGCTGGTCGCTTCCTCTCAGAACTCTGAGCGACCAGACCTCCGCGTCTAGAAACAACATGATCTCCCCTCTCGACCCACTATGCATGATCCACTGCCTCTGATAAAGTCTGAAGCCTCTGGGCGTGCACCAAGGTATAGATCTCGGGGCGCAAACCTGTCTCAAACAGCTCCACCTGGTGCAGCCCATCCCTGGCAACATAGGGTACGCAGTTGAGCAACTGCGTAAACTCCTGGAAATAGTCCCACACTGGGCGATCACCCTGCTGCAGGTTCTTCAAGTCATCTTCTATCTTCTTCTTCACGCTCGTGGAGAAGTAAGTGTCAAGGATCATCCTCCTGAACTCCGACCAGGGTAGCTGTCTGGTGACCTGAAACTCTAAGGGCTCGACCCGACGCCACCAAGCATCTGCATCCCCCTCTAGACAGTGTACTGCCAAATGTGCTCTGAACCTCTGGTCAATGAAGAAGTCCCGAAACAACTTCTCCATTGATGCTAGCCACGATCCAATCTCCCAAGGGTGAGTGCTCCGCCCCGAGAACCTAGGGGGTCCTCGCTTACAGAACTGTGTGAGTTTGTCAGAAAACTCCCGCTCCTCCACTGGGGTCAATGGCCTGAACATCCCCTGGGCCCCACTGCTCGACGACGGCGCCGTAGGGGCAGGTGGAATAGCCGGTGGTACAACAGGTGGTATGGGGGCCTCTGCAGTAGTAGGGGGAGGTGCCGCAACCTGGGCAAATAACTGCTCGAACCTCTGCTCCTGTCGGCGGTGGCTCTCCGCCAACTGGGCCACCATGGCCCTCAGCTCACTGATCTCAGAAGGCCCGGACTGCTCCGGCTCCTCCGGGGGTGTAGGAGTACCCCGAGTTGGAATCTGCCGCCTAGGAGGCATCCTGCCACATAAGAATCCACGGGTCAGTAAACCAAACCACTCTTGACCCAATCCAGCGAAAGTCATGGGCATTCCCCTATTTCTGTAACCTTATGTTGTCTGCAGCCAACATAATAGTCCCCCAGAAATAGGCTATGCCAATCCCTCTCCACTCACAGGAAGAGTTAACAACTAATTGCCGACTTTCGCAAAATATCGCGTCACTCACGCTCTGCCTTCCTAGGGTCTGCCAAAAGCCTAGGGTTTCCTAAGTCCCAACTGACCTATCCCTAAGCTCTGATACCACCTAATCTGTCACGCCCCGGGTGTAAACCAGAACCCGGGCCCGTCCACAGATCCGCCGTGCATACGGAATTTTCCGCGTACACGAAGCGCTGGTAACCTGCTCAGATATAAAATATATAATAAAGGAGCATAAAACAAAGCTAAACTAAGACTAATACAACTCAGACAAATGCAGGAAATAAAAGTACAATAAGCTCTCACAAATATACAAGTGTCTCTCCCAGCTCACGAAATAAATACAACCAGCTGGCCGCAGCCAGACCCAAAATAAAAGAAAATACAACCGTCTGAGTGTACTGGGGATACATCAAAACTACAAAACTCGAACTCGGGGCAGTAGCTATCTAATCAGCGATCCTCTTACCTCGATCCAGGGAAGAGGGTCCCGCAACTCCCGCAGAGGACTCTGCAAAACAAAGGGGAAAAGAAAAGAGAAAGCAGTGGGGGGTGAGAACTACTATAAAAACAGTAGCCTCCCCTAGTGGGTAGACCTCAAACTCAGACATGCCCACTAGGACTATCAGAGGCGAAAATGAAAACAGAGGTGGTAAGCTACAAGTACACTACTGATGAAGAGCTACCACTAACATGCCTCTAAGATGCCTAACTAAAGAATAGGTGAAAGCATGCACCAGAACGTCAAAGACTGACAGACCAACCCAATCAAAACACCAGTAAACACTGGTACTGCCTGCTCTGCTGTCAACCTCACAACTCAGTATCTCCCCTGTCCAAATGACCGGAACCCAACACGGTCTGACCGGCACCCAACACGGTCTGAAACCTACTCCGGAGTGGGACTCGAGGGGAGCGACCCCACACGAGCATAGTATCACTGTCACTAGTATCATCAGTATCATAAAATAGCAGGACGGGGTCACGACTCTGATCAAAGTGGGAAAACCCATCCACTAAAGGGAAACTCGATCCCCTACCTCCAATCTGATGCAAAAGTAATAATAATAATAATAATCCGGTCAACCGCCCACAGTCCGCGGTCGCCGCAACACACAAACATCGATCCCCGACTGTCCCAACTCTGAACATCTGACTACACAATCCCCTAAGACTAGACGACAGGAGAACGAATAAAAGCATGGTTTCTCCTAAGTCAATTCCAATATGTTTGTGTAGCAGAAAAAGGTGGCCTAGCTAGATGACCATTCAAGCATGCAAAGTCCTTTATTTGATAAAATCATTTCAATTATTCTAACATATGCAACATTAAGTGTTTGGAACTCCCGATGTACATGTGGCAGGATATATGATACATGATACAATTTAGATGCACAATCTACTAGCAAGTACCTCTTTTTACAACATGCATTCTAACCACATGCCCAAACCTTCCCTTAACATATGACATGATATGGCTTTAGTATTCTTTCCAACTAATTAAATTGCATATCTAAACATGGAAACACCACTTACTAACCTGTAGCCTGCTAACAATGCAAATATTAACAAAGGAACCTTAATCTCATACAAGCATGCTAGATACATTCACAATTAATAGCACATGATCAAGGCATTCTAATAGGCCTAGTGACATTCACAAGTAGGAGGTTCACAACATCACCCACCTCGAGCGCTATTCCAAGTTCCCAAAAGCGAAGTCCAAGATCAGTCCAAAAACTCACCACCAAACTGTACAAAATACCCCAAAGGAAAGTACATAAGCTATTCATTCAAAATTTCCAAAATCTGTCCCCTAATTCCACAGTCCAGAATTCTCCAATTTTTACCTGTGAATAATGCCCAGAAAACTCCAAGAAAAATACTATCGCGATCCTCGCGACGAACCCGTCGAAATGAGTACCTGCACGCCCAAATTGGAGTTTCCTACGCTGAGATAAAAATCCGGCAAGGGGTACACCCCAATCCAAACTGTACCAAATTTCTGTAACAAAGAACCACAGAGAAAGGAGATTCTCACCCTCGTGCAAAATCCAGAAAAATCTGAGAAAAAACCAGGAGACTCCTTGCGAAAAGTAGATGAAGATTGCCTTTTGAATCGCCTCAATCCGATGTCTGAGCGAAAAGATACGGCAAGAACACCACGGTGCTGTCCAAAAGTCCGCGAAGAAAAATGGGTCAAATGGGTGCTCTGAAAACTCCAAGATCAGCACGGAAATCGAGGAACCTCAAAACACAGGAGTTGAAGTCCTACCTGTCGTGAGTCCAACGGCGCAAGAATCGGCGAAATCCGAAGTCGGGGTGAGTCGGAGGAGTCCAAACACTGAGAAGGGGCGAAGAGGGTCGCCGGGAAACAAGCGTCGCGCCGCGCCATAAAATGGTGAACCTCGGGAAGAGTGCCTCCAAAAATCCTCAAAGTTCTCCAATGGGTAGTGCACTGAGTGAGGGAAAACTTCTCTGAAGAACACTCTGCGAAAAAGGGGTCCAAAAAGCCCAGAGAACGAACAGGGAAACCTATTTATAGGCCCAGCCCATATGCTGTTGGGCCGGGTTTTCGGGCGCAGGTTTCGGGCGCACTGCGCCCGGAAACCCGGTTGTACACCTCCCGTCCGACGCGCCCGAAACGCCCAGGTGCGGCCACGTCACCCCAAACAGGGGACAGCAGTTCAAGGCGGCCCGCTGTGCGCCGCGTGTCCCCTCGCGGTCAACGGGGGTAGGTACGGCCGCCCAACCACGAGGCGACACGTGGCGCACTCGAGTGCGGCCAACCGCCCGCCTCCCCGTGGACCGAGCTGCGTGAGCCGGCCAATTATAGGCCGCCACGTGGCTCAGGCCGGTCCACGAGTCTCCCCCATGCACCGAAAATCCCCGAAAACTTTCGGAAGCCCGCTTTTGGTCATCCGGACTCCAAATTTAACAAGCAAACAGCCGTTTTCAAGCGTTTTTCCGCGCTGAATCCAAATCCAACCTCAGATTGGTCCAAAACCTTTTCTAAAATTCGGCAAATGCAGCTGAAGGCCAAATCCGCTATCAAAGTCTCACAAGGTCCATCTGTGGCACCCCTTCGATGCACCATGGGCCAGACACACCAACACTAGGTGTTCTACACAGTGGATTCATCGGAAAGTTGCATGGGAAAAACCAGTACACTACAGGGTTCGAGCAGGGGTTTGGGATAGTGTAGCGGGGACCTTAGGGTCGGTGACAGGTTGTGTTTGATTGGTGTGTTTGATTATGGGTTGTGGGGTATCGCGGCTACCGCGGATAGTAGGCTGTTGACCGGATGTCGGATGTGGGACATGATTGTGATTGTGGGTTATTCCGGCGACCGCGGATATTGGGCGGTTGACCGGATGTCGGTTGTGAGACCTGGTCGTGGATTTTGGGGTATTGCGGCGATCGTGGATTTTGGGCGATTGACCGGATGATCACTTATGCATCAGACTGGGGATCAGTTTTGTTTTAGTGGAGGGTTGTGTTCCACTGGGGCTTTATAGTTGTGATCCAGTCCTGCTTTTGTTACTTATCACACCGGCACGGTTATTGCCCGGTGATGCATTCCTCGTGTGGGTCGCTCCCCTCGAGTTCCCCTCCGGAGGCCGGGGCCAGACAGTTATGGACAGTTTTGCTATCACATCGGCGCGGCTTATTTGCCCGATGATGAGGGCGGCAGCAGGAATTTTGCTATCACATCGGTGCGGCTTACTTGCCCGATGATGAGGGCGGTACAGATTGGGTTCATCTGGGACGGTTGGTTATTGTTGCATACGGTTATTCCAGTCTAGGACTGTATTTTAGAGGCATAGTAGTGGTAGATTTCCCTTTTTCAGCAGTTTCATTTCTTACCACTCTTTTTTTCTTTTTACCTCTGGTAGACCTAGTGGGTGTGTCAGAGTTTGAGGTTTTACCCACTAGGGGAGGCTACTGGTTTACTAGTAGTTCTCACCCCCATTCTTCTTTCCTTTTTTTTCTTCTCCCTTGTTTTGCAGTGTCTTCTGCGGGTGCTGCTGGGCTTTCAGCGGCGAGTCGAGGAGAGAGGACGGTTGAGTAGATAGATCTCGAGGCAGGATGAGCGGGTTAGCTGGACTGTTGATGTACCCATGTTTCCTCAGACGGTTGTACTTTTACATTTGGGACTGGCTTCTGCCAGCAGGTTGTATTTAATTTGGGTGAGCTGGGAGAGACATATGTATCATTTATACAGATGTATTGTAGTTTATTTCCAGCTTCAGTCTAAGATGTATTAGTTTTAGTTCAGCTCTGTTTTTATTGCTCTTTTATTATTATCTCTTATATCTGAGCAGGTTTGGCGCTTCGTGTACGCGGGAAATACCGTGTGCACGGCGAATCTGTAGACGGGCCCGGGTTCCGGTTTACACCCGGGGCGTGACAGATTAGGTGGTATCAGAGCTTAGGGATAGGTCAGTTGGGACTTAGGAAATCCTAGGCTTTTCGACAGACCCTAGGATATTAGTGCGTGAGAGACGCAACATTTTGCGAAAGTCGGTGATTTAGTTGTTTGACTCTTCCTGTGAGTGAAGAGGGATCGACATATCCTATTTTTGTGGGACAGTTATGTTGGCTGCAGACAACATAAAGTTACAAAAATAGAGGGATGTCCTTGACTTTCGCTAGATTGGGTCGAGTGTTTGGGGTGTGCTGATTTGCGGTTTTGTCGTGGTGAGCGGTGTCTCCCCGACGTTGGGCCCTGACCCGGGTGCACCTTGGTGCGGCAGTTGGGTCTGAGCTGGTTGTTTCGGGCCGGATACCCAGATTGGAGTCTGAGAGCTCCGGACCCGAAGGGTAGGTGTGTTGGAGGCAGATCAGCGGAGCAGTGACACAGTTGTCGGATCAGCGCAGTGGCACAGTTGTCGGAGCAGCGCAGTGGCACAGTTGTCGGAGTAGCGAGTAGCCCCCTCCGTGCCGACGTTTAGTGTTGGGGCACCGAGGCAGGGTGGATAGTTGACAGCGGGTAAGCTGTGGGATTGCGACGATCGAGTGAGCCAGTTTTGGCGGAGGAGTCATTCCGATTCGTGGGATTGAGTATGGAGCCCTTGGAGGCAGGATCTTGTTCAGTGGGGGATAGAGAGTACTTGGAAGCCTTTTATGTCAAGAGTTAACGCAGTTGCTGAACTGCACGCTCCATGTGTAGAGGGACGGGGCGCATAGGATATGAGTGTTTGAGAGTGGATTGCCCCAGGATACCTTTTAACTCATTTGGGTCCCTCCAGTACGGATTAGGGACGCCTCATTGGAGTAGGCGCCGGGTATGGAGCGTGGCATTGTAGTTCCTTTGGATTGGGATCTACCGCCTGAGGCGAGTTCTGATTGAGGCGCTTGGCGCCGGGTGATGGAGGACAGATCAGTCGGAGGAGGCATTCCCGATTTCTTTTTCCAGGATAGTGGATTTTTGAGACTGTCGGAGCACATATGTTACAGCGGTCGGTGTGGTGGTAGGTTTGAGTTGTTCCGGACTTTTGGGTTCGTATCTCCTTGATACGAGAGAATTCCCTTCTTGGTGGGTAGTGCTTTTGCTTCATTGCTTGGGTTAGGGGGGCAGGATGGTCACCACGCGCACGGGAGGCTTATTTTCCCGATCGCGCTTAGCATGTGGAGAAGAGTTGTTGGTCCTGCCCGGTGCAGCTTGAGTCCTGGATTTTGCCGGTAGACCTGATGGACTTGGCTCGGCTGCGGGATGTTGTTGGGGTACTTGTTGGGCTGGCGGGTTCGGTTTTCTTTCGCGGCGGTTGATTATGCCGCGAGGCAGTTTTCTTGGGGAGCCAGGCCCGGAGGTGTTGGTGTACTTGGGTTGCTTGAGGGTTATCTTCCCCTCTATGGTTTTGACTTCGTGAGCGAGGCGGATGTTTCGCAGTGGATGAGTAGCCTTTTGGCTGGTAGGGTTGAGGGGCCTACGGCAGCGCCGGGACTCGGGGATACCCCCTTTGGTTGCGAGTTCCCGGCTATTCTCCTATCGGAGTTGTCTAGCATGTCACTAGTTTGAGAGTTGAGGACACAACTCCAGGATTCGATGTTTTGGGAATTTTGTCAGCCAAGTGCGTCGCCTTTGGGGGCGCCGGTGCTATTCGAGTGTGGATGGTTGGTTCACTTCGATTTTGTATGGATCCCCGGGAATTTGATGAAGTGACCATCTGGAGCTAGCACCCTTGTCGAGCATGGAGGATTTGTTTTACCAGCTGTAAGGGTCCTGGGTCTTCCTGAGGGTTGATTTGCAATCTGGTTTTCTCGACTGCATATGGCTGTGTGTTGATGCCGGAGAGTTGGGGAATTGCTCCTACACCCCGACGGTTTAAAGACTAGAGATCAGAGTCTACGTGATCAGTTGGGGGACTTATATTGGATACCTTGGGAGTACAGAGGTATTAGGATCAAGCTTTTGTGCCGATGGACTTGTGGTTGGATTATCGGGCCCCTGGGAGGAGCGGATGCCTGTACCGATGTAGGCTACTTGGTAGCTCGAGCGGTTAGCCCAGCTGTACTTGGATGAGGTGGCGCGGTTTTCAGGAATGCCCACCTCTACTTTGTTCTAGTTAGAGACCGAGGATTGTATCGCGTCTCTGGAAGGAGGTATTAGACAGCCTTGGGAGCTTGAGTGGTGGATGATTGGATATTTACCCCCCATTTGGTTGAGGTTCCTGCTTGGGGAATGACTTTACTTTCGAGGACGAAACTTACTTTTAGTGGGGGAGGATGTGGTGACCCGGATCTTTGCAGGGCTTCTACAGTGTGACCGGCAGCTTCTGGAGGCCTAAGTGGCATGTCGGCGGTGTTCGTGCGCCAATTTGGATGCAAGTGTTGGGCTTTGGGCTTAAATGGATCACCCGGGTGATCGGATGACTCCGTCGGATCTTTAGAAGTGGTTTCGCGTGAAACGGATATTAAAATTTGGCTCAGCGCGAAGTTTGGACAAGGAACACCTTTCCGGATGCATTCGGCAGATTTTGGGATTGGAATTTGGCAAATCGGACACCGGATTTGGAATCAGCGCGCGAAAACGGTCAAGATGGGCTATTTATTTGTATTTTTTGGAGCTTGCTACAGTAATGTACTGTTCACCAGCCGGAACAGTAACTCCGGCACGGCCGGCGGCGGCGGGCAGTGGCGGAAGGCGGCGGAGGGCGCTCGGGCAGGCGGCTAGCGGTCGCGGGTAGGCGCTCAGGGCGCGGGCAGGTGCGCGGTCCACCGCGGAGGGCGTGCGCCGGGAGCGGGCCACGTGGCGCTTTCCTGTTGGCCGGCGCAGCAGGCGCGGTCCACGGAACTTGGGCCCGGGTGCACGGTGAACCGGGTGGACACGTGGCAGACGGTTATTGGTGCGGTGTTGTGCGCGCGGTCCACGCAGCGCGCGAGGCAGGTACCGGGGCAGGTGCCGTACCGCAGGGGGGCAGGCGGGGCAGTTGGGTGCGCCACGTGGCGCCCGCTGATTCGCGGGCGCCACCCACCGCGTTGACTGCGGGCGGGGGCACGTGGCGCTCTCCGCGGATGCTTGCACGGCTGCCGCGTGTTCTGGGGACACGTGGCGGGACCCGAGGCAGGTCGGACGGCGCGGGATCGGGTCGGACGATCCCGTGCGGGGCGCGGTTTGGGCTGGGCCGCACTGTGCGCGCCCGAATTCGGGCGGGCCGGGCCGCACTGTGTGCGCCCGAATCTTTCGGGCGCCCGAAAGATGGGACACAATGGAAATTTTTCCAATTGTTTCCCTCAGCCTATAAATAGGCAGCCCGAGCCCTCTTCTTTGCTTTTTTCCTCTCAGCCCAAGCTTGATCTCCCCGAGCTCCCTTCTTGGAAGTTTTTCATCTTCAAGTCCTTGATCTTCCTGCTGAGTTTTGGGATTTTTGGGAGCACACATCCCGAGGTTCTAGATTTTTCGGCGCAGTGCGACATTGCATTTCAGGTGTTCCTCTTCGTCGCTGTTCGGTGTATTTTCTACCATGGGTTACCCCGACCTTCGTTTTTAGCGATTCTTGCGCTAGCTTACTCCTGAGAGGTAGGACTTCATCTTTTGTATTGATCGCGCATTTCGGTTTTGAGTCTGTGGCATGGATCCCGAGGTTCTTTCTTGACCCCTTTTTCTATGTGGAATTGTGGGACAGCATCGAGGTGTTTTGGCCATATCTTTGCGCACGAGCGTCAGCCGGAAACGAGCTTTTGCAACTTTTTCATCTATAGATCGCAAGGAACGCGCTCAAATTTTTCTTGGATTTTTCTGAGATTTCATCAGAGGTGAAAATCACTGTTTCTCTGTGTACAGTGCTACAGTATTTTGATACAGATTTTGTTTGAGTGTACCACCTTGCCGAATTTATATCTTGACTTACCGAACTCTGATTTGGGCGTGTAAACAGCCGTTTCGAAGGTATCGACGCGAGGATCGCTGTGATATTTTTCTAGAAATTTTCTGGGCATTTTCAGTAGGTGAAAATTAAGCATCTTTGGGACTGAAATTGTATGTGGTTGTAAGAGCAGTTTTGGGAACTTATGTGTAAGTGTGGACTTTGTATTGTGCCCGGGAGAGTTGCGGGTGCTACTGGACTCATTGGAGTAGGAGATTTGGATTTACCTGGTATTTTCAGCTGTGGGATTTGGACAGTCAGCACTTCAGGTGGGTGGTTGCTATATCCCTCTTTTCTGACTTACCCACTAGGAGTATTGGAGTGATCATCTTTGGAGCATTATGATTGATAATCGCTATTCTTATGAGCCTATCATGTTGGAAATGTTATTAGAGCATCACTATGTGGGACACATAATTGAATACTTAATTGGGACTTATGCATGCTTGTGTGGAATCATGGATTGCTATGTTAGCACTTAACCTTGCATGTGGAATTGTTTATTATATTTGGTCGAGATGATTTATCCTGTTAGTGGTATTACTTGAGGATAGGTGACATGCACAGGTGGATGATTTATGTGAGATTAATTTGGTGGACATAGCATGTTGGAATAGGATTATTGGGATATTTTAATAGTAATAATTAACATGTCATGTTAGCACATAGATTTTATGAAAGTGGGTTAAATGGATAAATTGTTGAGACATTATGACATATCTATGTGCGGGTACCACTTTGGTGATTTATCATGGATCAGGGATTATAGACATGTGTGGTTGAATAATGATTTTAGCATGTTGATGGTTATATCCATGCGGAGCTAATAACTGATACACATGTGGAACCACTATTTGTCGTACTTTCTTTTATCGCTCTTGAGGACATATGCATGCTTGTATGGTCATCTAGATAGGCCACCTTTTATTGCTGCACTATCATTTTGGGACTTGACTTAGGAGAAACCATGCTTGTTTCCTTTTCTCCTTCTTATTTAGACCTTTGAGTCTGGTTGCTCAGGTTCGAGCAGGGGTTTGGGATAGTGTAGCGGGGACCTTAGGGTCGGTGACAGGTTGTGTTTGATTGGTGTGTTTGATTATGGGTTGTGGGGTATCGCGGCTACCGCGGATAGTAGGCTGTTGACCGGATGTCGGATGTGGGACATGATTGTGATTGTGGGTTATTCCGGCGACCGCGGATATTGGGCGGTTGACCGGAGGTCGGTTGTGAGACCTGGTCGTGGATTTTTGGGTATTGCGGCAATCGTGGATTTTGGGCGATTGACCGGATGATCACTTATGCATCAGACTAGGGATCAGTTTTCTTTTAGTGGAGGGTTGTGTTCCACTGGGGCTTTATATTTGTGATCCAGTCCTGCTTTTGTTACTTATCACACCGGCGCGGTTATTGCCCGGTGATGCTTTCCTCGTGTGGGTCGCTCCCCTCGAGTTTCCCTCCGGAGGCCGGGGCCAGACAGTTATGGACAGTTTTGCTATCACATCGGCGCGGCTTATTTGCCCGATGATGAGGGCGGCAGCAGGAATTTTGCTATCACATCGGTGCGGCTTACTTGCCCGATGATGAAGGCGGTACAGATTGGGTTCATCTGGGACGGTTGGTTATTGTTGCATACGGTTATTCCAGTCTAGGACTGTATTTTAGAGGCATAGTAGTGGTAGATTTCCCCTTTTCAGCAGTTTCATTTCTTACCACTCTTTTTTCCTTTTTGCCTCTGGTAGACCTAGTGGGTGTGTCAGAGTTTGGGGTTTTACCCACTAGGGGAGGCTACTGGTTTACTAGTAGTTCTCACCCCCATTCTTCTTTCCTTTTTTTTCTTCTCCCTTGTTTTGCAGTGTCTTCTGCGGGTGCTGCTGGGCTTTCAGCGGCGGGTCGAGGAGAGAGGACGGTTGAGTAGATAGATCTCGAGGCAGGATGAGCGGGTTAGCTGGACTGTTGATGTACCCATGTTTCCTCAGACGGTTGTACTTTTACATTTGGGACTGGCTTCTGCCAGCAGGTTGTATTTAATTCGGGTGAGCTGGGAGAGACAGATGTATCATTTATACAGATGTATTATATTTTATTTCCAGCTTCAGTCTGAGATGTATTAGTTTTAGTTCAGCTCTGTTTTTATTGCTCTTTTATTATTATCTCTTATATCTGAGCAGGTTTGACGCTTCGTGTACGCGGGAAATACCGTGTGCACGGCGAATCTGTAGACGGGCCCGGGTTCCGGTTTACACCCGGGGCGTGACAGATTAGGTGGTATCAGAGCTTAGGGATAGGTCAATTGGGACTTAGGAAATCCTAGGCTTTTCGACAGACCCTAGGATATTAGTGCGTGAGAGACGCGGCATTTTGCGAAAGTCGGTGATTTAGTTGTTTGACTCTTCCTATGAGTGAAGAGGGATCGACATATCCTATTTTTGTGGGACAGTTATGTTGGCTGCAGACAACATAAAGTTACAAAAATAGAGGGATGTCATTGACTTTCGCTAGATTGGGTCGAGTGTTTGGGGTGTGCAGATTTGCGGTTTTGTCGTGGTGAGTGGTGTCTCCCCGACGTTGGGCCCTGACCCGGGTGCACCTTGGTGCGGCAGTTGGGTCTGAGCTGGTTGTTTCGGGCCGGATACCCAGATTGGAGTCTGAGAGCTCCGGACCCGAAGGGTAGGTGTGTTGGAGGCAAATCAGCGGAGCAGTGACACTGTCACGCCCCGAGTTTAAAATCCAGTCTAAATTTTTTTTTTTTTAAATAAATCAGAGTTTGCAAAACGAGCGTAACAGACCGCCACACATATAGGAAATCCCCTATACATGCACGGCTAGGCTAATCCAATCATCAATCAGAGAGCAATCACTATCATAACTAAACAATACTAAACATCAGGAATAATCCGAATATCATAATATCATCAATCTGAAATATCGAAACAAACTGGAAGCTGAAATAACAAAAATAAGGATCAGCTACAAGTCATCGGGGATCTCAATCATCCATAACTATCATCAGGGGGACAACTCTATCGTGACAGGCTCACTGGATCGTCCCGACACCCCACTACCCGAACGACCTGAAAAACAGTCACCCAGGGGTGTGAGATACACCGGAGTGCATCCCAGTAGGCACGACGAGCCGAGAAATAGCTAATCGTACCTACTGGGTACAACAATCTGCGGATAGTAAAAATCATAGGGTAAAGCTGAATAATAAAGCAGATCTACTGATAATCAACAAAATCCACAGATAACTGAATAAGCAGGTAATCAAGGTAATGACACTGCAAGTAATAAATGCTGGAAATCTATGTATGTAAACGAGGTAATCAATCATGAACTGAGCAGTAAGGGTACAGGGTAAGATATCTATCAATAACAGCGCAAGATAATAAGAATGAGTCAATAAAAGAACTCAAGTACCCAATCAATGCCAGTATTGGTCACGAGGACCTCAGGCTAAGCCACTGTTCAGCACCCCATCCGCTGACATAACCTGCACTTACAGACGCCAAGCAGTCCTGGTGCAACAGGCTCACGGGTCTTTCCTCTAGACCACTTTACCGGTAAAGAACACTATGATGGTGGCCAAACCGTCAGTGTACGTGAAGTACAGCAGTGCGTGGCAATCATCATGCTATGCTCAATCTCGCGGTCTAATGACCGGGTAATCGGCAACAAGCCGAGGTATCCCAACAGGAAATCAATCATCTGTCTGTATCTATCAATCAGAATCAATCATGCATATCTGAATAAGGTCGTATGACAAGAGACATGAAACTAGCAGCAATAATCAACCATGACATCTATACACCAAGATATGAAAGCTGACAAGCGGATGTATATAAATACAGTGTGTCTAAGAGATCAATGTCTATCAGGAAAATCATGCGGTATATAGATGGAATCTTCAGGACTAATCATGTAATCCGGAATACATGAAGTATACAAATCCGAATAATAGCATATCAAACATGCACAATGCTAGGAATCAAATGTCTGTATATATATCAATCAATCATGGTCTATCATGCATAACTGGAATATAAAAGCAAGTATCAACTGTACTGAATAATGGCAAGTAACAGGAAATGTCATATTCTATGAGTAGGTATACCCAATCAAGGCTAAGTCAAAAACAAGTGTCCGACTGGACTAAAGCAACCAGAGGGCCGAAAAGATAAAGCCCGGACCGAAGATAACCCACCTGAATGTAGGCAGATCCTCGAACTCCCGCACAGCTACCGGGAGGCTGGTGCTGAACAACTGGGCCCTGAATAAGAAGCCATAATCAGTAATAGACTCACACATACCCATCCCGACGACACGACAGTAGCGAAATGCTTATACGGAATACTATCGCTAGTTAGCGGGACAAAAATCCATTTCCCGTTCAACGAGAGCCCATGGGACTTTGACAAGATGCCCAGTAAAATATAAATACTGTCTAAAGGTAATCATTGTGGCTAATATCCATTTGATCCATAATCTATCTTTAATTTGCATAATTATACTCTATTTTAGCTTGTTTCGATCCGTTCTTGAGATCCGGAAATCCAAAAGCTGCGCCGTAACTTTCAGCGTGTTCGTTATGACGAGACGAAGCTCGTGCTCACAAGATTGGGCCGAGCCCAGGCCCAAATACAAGGTTGGCCCATAAACATTAGGGTTCTCATTTACAACTATGCACCAACTTTACTTTTAGTTGATCAAACAGCAACCTAGCTAGAGCACGGAAACAAGCATGGACCAGGGACAGTGGGGCTCACCTGAGGCTAGTCGGAGACTGGCCGGAACACTGGCCGGAGCAGCACCCACTAAATGCCCAAGCTCGGGTTGGGGAGTTCTTGGATCAACCTTGCTCAGACCTGCCACAGAGGGGAGCACCAGATAAATGAGGGTCCCAGAAGATGTTTGGTCCATGTGGGGTCGAGCCCCAGCGGCTGGAGGCGGCGGCGGCCGGAGACAAGTCCGAAAAGATAGTTTCGGGTGCAACCATGGAACCAAGCTACAGGAGGGTTCTCTGCCCAAAATAAAATCATGGGGATCCTTCATTTAATATTTAGAGCTTACCTGTGCAAGTGACCGGAGTCCGGAGCGCCGGAGGTGGCCGGAGGTGAGCTCGAGTGCAACCTCGGGTGCAACTACAGAGGTCAAGGACTGAGCGTTAAAACCTCCATGCAAGATGATGGGCAAGCTCCTAAGGATTAGAGAAGCTCACCAGGGCGGTTTTCCGGTGCCGGGGAACGTCGTCAAGGCGCGGCGGCGGAGCTCGGCCGAGGATCAATGGCCGTTAATGGCGGATTCCGGCCGACGAGCTCCGGGCCGGTGAAACTTGGACCAAAAGGTTCCACTCGGCACCAGGAAGCTTCTGGTGGCAGTGGCCGGCGGTGGGAGGCAGCGGCGGCGCCGGACGGCGACGATCGGCCTTTGTGGAGAAAACCCGATTTCTAGGGCACGGCCGCTCGAGTCCGATCCTCAACCGATGACCCTCCAACTTTGTGGAGACCCCACAGACGTTGAGAGGAAGGGATCTATCGGTGCTGATCTTGGGTTTGACGGTCGGATCACGGCGGCGCTTGGCGGCGGCCCAAAAACGGTAATTTCCGGCGACAGAACTCCGGCCGACGATCGGGACAACAGCGATGGCCCAAACTTCATGGAGAGATTCCTCTCAACGTCAGTAGAGGACTGGACGGGTCTTAGGGCAACAAAATCCAATAAAAATGCAACACCTACCTCACCGGAGCCAAGGAAGAAGAGGAAGATCTCCGTCGACGGCGCGCGGCGGAGCTCGGCGCCGGGGTTCCTCGGGTTGAGTCTCACAAGCACAGAGGAGGTTCCAGAAGTGGTCTGGAGCAAGATGGGATTCTCTCGTTGCTTCCTACTCCAACCCAACCGAGATCTAATCTTCTCCTTTGATTCTTCTTCTTCTCCGGCGAGAGGAGGCGGCGGCCGGCGGCGTAACGGTCGGGGAGAGAGCAGAGGGAGAGGAAGAGCTTCAGATGGTGGCTGGGTGCAAGGATTTTAGGTTTAGGGTTTGCTAGAGAGACTTGCGTTACTACCTATATATAATATAGGTACAATTGCATAAAAGCCCTCGATCTCTCAACGTTTCAATGCCAGGTCCCTCACAGCAATTTTAGTTTCCCAATTAGGTCCCTAACTAAGGAGTGGCACGCAATTCGAGGCAAGAAGAATAGGGTTTATTATGCAAAAACCCTATTTTTCGTCTTATTTCACGCTTTTCGAGGCGATCCGATCGTCGAAACGGAAAATGGACTGCGCCATGGCGTCCAGCTCGACGAGACCTATCAGGTAGTGATTTCATATTTTCAAGGAAATACCCAGATAAAATCTCGGTCCATAAAATACAGTTCCGAATTACAGTTATCGCACTTTTCGAGACTCTAGGGTCGTCAAACAGAATTTCCGTCAGTGCCATTGCGTTCAGAATGACGAAACCGTTCGAATCGACTACCTAGATCGCTATGATCGGAGTCCGGACAGCGAATCGGCTAACGTTGGCACTTAGGGGAATTCGAATTTAGGGTTTACTGTTCATGCACTATTCATTTTAAGTCGCGGGTTCCGCCCGCTTCTACGCTGAATTCTGGAAGATCTGACCGTCGGATCAAAACATGCTTAATATGGTTTTCACTCGGTTCAGCGAGACGGTCATGCCGGTGATCTCGGATTTTCGAGATTAGGCTCGGATTGAAAAGCGACATTTTAGCCTCATAACTGTGCAATTTACACAGCAGGAAAAGGGGTCAACTTATGATTTGAAATTTTCAACTTGGCTTTTATTCATCTTCTTTTATTTATTTACAATAAAAATTCAAATTCTTACAGACACAGTTGTCGGATCAGCGCAGTGGCACAGTTGTCGGAGCAGCGCAGTGGCACAGTTGTCAGAGTAGGAAGTAGCCCCCTCCGTGCCGACGTTTAGTGTTGGGGCACCGAGGCAGGGTGGATAGTTGACAGCGGGTAAGCTGTGGGATTGCGACGATCGAGTGAGCCAGTTTTGGCGGAGGAGTCATTCCGATTCGTGGGATTGAGTATGGAGCCCTTGGAGGCAGGGTCTTGTTCAGTGGGGGATAGAGAGTACTTGGAAGCGTTTTATGTCAAGAGTTAACGCAGTTGCTGAACTGCACGCTCCATGTGTAGAGGGACTCGCATAGGATATGAGTGTTTGAGAGTGGATTGCCCCAGGATACCTTTTAACTCATTTGGGTCCCTCCAGTACGGATTAGGGACGCCTCATTTGGGTCCCTCCAGTACGGATTAGGGACGCCTCATTTGGGTCCCTCCAGTACGGATTAGGGTCCCTCCAGTACGGATTATCTCGCTCCGAATCCACGATAGCGGTAGCACCTTGAATCCACAAGGCCACGCGAATCCACGCGCCGATTTTGGAAAATCGTTGTTTTTGTTGGTGATGATAAACCGTCGAATACTTAGATCAAAGATAGATAAGAAAACACCATCTAAGTATTCTTCAATTTGATTCTACAAGAAATAAGAGTTTGAAATCCCTAGAATCAAATTGAACGATATAGACGCAGAAACATAGATTAGATCATGTTTTTCTTTCTTCTCTATATATGTGGATTTTTTATATTTTCTCCGGTTTCTATTCGGTTATCTGGATTAACGCTAAAAGATGAAAGTATGGTCTATTTATAGGTTAGAAATATTTGGAAAGAGATAAGCATCAAAAACTACCTTATCTGGAATTTTCCTGCTCGGCGGTCCGGACTGGATTAAATCTGATCCGGACTGTCGTCTTTAGACAGAGTTTTTCCAGAAAAACAAGTTCGGGGTCCGGACTGGAATTTTCTGGTCCGAACTGTTCATGCGATTTCAGCAAATACATAGTTCGGGGTCCGGACTGAGTGGGGACTGTTCCGGACTGGAATTCCGTATGAACTAAACTATGTTCGGGGTCCGAACTGGAATGGTCTGATCCGGATCCTGAACATCCAACTTGTCCATTTTTTATTTTTATGCAATGAAAAATCTTCCAAGTGTTTCTAAACTACAAGAATGTATTCGGATCACCAAAATTATTTAGTTAAATGTTCCTGATCCTTTTGAATTCATTCTTGTTTAGATTGATGTATATGATCCACAATTCTTCGTCTTCAATCTTCAAGACTTAAAATATTTTACGAAATACGCCAATACAAAATTCTTAACAATCTTCCCCTTTGGCGGTTTCGTGACAAAACAAAAATCCACTTAAAAATTCAAAAAGATATTTTTGTTGCTATCACCATACAACAAAAATTTACATGTATGATCCAAATAAACTGAATACAAAAGATAAACTCCTAAAACAAACTCTAGACTTAGACGTTTGTATTCTCTGCAAAAAAAATAATTCTTGACAAAAGAAATCGTTAGATACCTCAAGAATTTAAACATTCAATAAACAATCAGAGAGATAGAGTTTATACTCACCATGACATTAATTATCAGATATGTATGAGAATAAGCAATCACGGATTCACATATCATCTAATCCTTAAAAGTTCAAATGTCATATCAAGATTCTAACAAGTTCACAAATATGTCAGCTATCAAGCAACTTGTTAGTAATATTACATGCCCAAATAGTTAGTCAAATAGTTAGTCAAATAGTTAGTCAAATAGTTAGTAGTGACATGTATCCAACTTACCTTCAAAGTACTCAAGTTCTCAAAGTACTCAAGTCAAGTTCTCAAAGTTCTATGTTCTCAAGTCAAGTTCTCAAAGTTCTATATTCTCTTTCCCTTTTTGTCACAGTAAACAAGCCAAAATAAAAAGGAGGGCAAAGTTCAAATTGCAAAAGGAAAAACCTGCAAAAGAGAAATCATTAGAACTAAATTGAAAAACATATAAACAAAATACCCTGAAGAAGGAAAACTTGTTCATCGTAGATCCAAACTTTTCGAACTGCTGCAACTAAATTTATTCAAAATTTCCTTGAGCAGTCTTGAGATTTTCGAACATTTCCTGTTCATATGCTCTAAATCCAATGACATTCTTTCTTGTTCTGAAGACAATCGCCTCTGCTCTTGACGAATGGAGGACATAGATGTATTATCCTCTGTCATGTCCTTCCTAGAGGTCGAAGTAGGTAGAGTAGATGCAGATGGTTCATATCTACCTTCAATCCATAGAGATTCTCTAGGTAGAGATTGTACACCGGCAAGAGGCTCATTAATATGAAGTCCACTACCCCTTGTGTTCTTCCGTCTAGCGTACTTATTAAATGTTGAACAAGATTTCATAGGTTCTTTGTTCTTTAATGCGAACCTATCTTCGTCATCAACAACCTGTTGTGCTTCCCTGCAAAATTCTTCCCAATCTTCTTTGTCAGATTCTGAATCATCTTGAAGAGCATTCTTTGTTTCTTCCTGACTTGATCTATCTTGCTCCTTTTTGACTGTTGCTCGTGTGCCAACCATCGCGACAATGAGCACAATCACCCAACCAAACACCATTTTAGCCGAAGGTTTGAAAAGGTGATCCTGTGATTAAGAGCTCAAGAACATGAAAAATTGTTTAATTTTCAAAAATTTGAAAAATCATACCCAAATAATCTTTATCATGCATAGAGACTAGGAATCCAGAAAGATTTGCAAAAAGAATTTTAAAAATAGATCAATTCCATGATTTTCAAAAATTCCTAAAATTTGCCCTAAAATCGAATTTTCAGAAATCAAAGCCCAAAAATCTATTAATCAAATGAATACAAGGCATAAAAACAAATCTAAAATGTCCAGAGTTCTTATTTCAAAAAAAAATTGATCAAAAACCGTGCAAAAATGAAATCATAGCATGAATTCTCTCACGTTTTGATAAACATAAGAAAAACAGTGAAAACAAGAGTTTTGATTATAAGAACTTACTTGGATCGAGTGAAAACTAGTTGCAAAAGATCCAAATCTCCTTGATTCTAGAGAGAGAAATTCTAGAAAGCTAGAAACAAAAGTTTAGAGAGAATAAAATTTGAAAAACCCTTCGTTTCTATTAAAATCTAGCCGCAGTCCGGATCGGGTCGGGAGTTCAGTCCGGATCGGCTTGGCGCAGAAAATCCTATCGTTCGGGATCCGGATTGAGTCAATCCAGTCCGGACTGCCTGCAACTTTTTCTTCAGAAAAATTTGTAAAAATTTCAAAAAATTCAGAAAAAGTATGTAAGCATTCTTGCATATCAATTTTAAACAAAGAGTATCATTTCACATAAAAAAATATATTATGCTAAATCTATCATTAATACTCAAATAATGAAACGAAAATTTATAAAAGTTATATCCTCTAAAGTTGAGCAAGTTCAAAACATCAATCACGATCTAATGAGTAACATGTTTATCAAATTATCAATTGAATAAAGAAAATGAAAGCACAAAGATCGATAGATGTTTGAAATCCCAAATAAATTAGATAATGTTATCTAGTCAATATGTTTTAGGGAGTGGCTTTTTGAGCATCTTCCGTAGCATGGAGACGTGGAATACATTGTGCACACGGGAGAGGTTGGGAGGAAGAGCCAATCGATAAGCTACAGGACCAATGCGCTCCAAAATCTCGAAGGGACCGACAAATCGGGGACTGAGCTTGTTGCGAATCCCAAATCGCTTGATTCCCCGAGTTGGCGATACCTTCAGTAGGACATGATCGCCTACTTGGAACTCCAAGTCTCGTCGTCGTTGGTCCGCATAGCTTTTCTGTCTGCTCTGCGCGGTTAGCATCTGCTGTCTTGCTACCCGCACTCTGGCCTCTGCATCCTCTAGTAGCTCTGGCCCGATAACACGGCGCTCACCGACATCATCCCAACAGATGGGGGAACGACATCAGCGCCCGTACAGTGCCTCATAAGGAGCCATACCGATACTCGCCTGATAGCTGTTGTTGTAGGCGAACTCCACCAAGGAAAGATACCGGTACCAACCATCTCCGTACTCAAGTATACAGGCTCGCAACATATCCTCCAATGTCTGAATGACTCGCTCGGACTGCCCGTCACTCTGGGGGTGAAAGGCAGTACTGAACTTCAATTTGGTACCCATAGCCTCTTGCACATTCTTCCAAAACTGAGACACAAAGCGAGTGTCCCTATCCGAAATGATCGATGCGGGAGTGCCATGGAGTCGCACGATCTCATCAATATAGAGCTGGGCGAGTCTATCACGGGTCCAAGTCGTGTGTATCGGCAGGAAGTGGGCCGACTTGGTGAGTCGATCCACTATGACCCATATAGCATCGTGGCCTCGCTGGGATCGAGGCAGACCGGTGACGAAGTCCATCGTGATCTGCTCCCACTTCCAAACTGGTACAGGAAGCGGTTGTAGTTTCCCCGCCGGTCTTTGGTGTTCCGCCTTCACCTGCTGGCAAACTAGGCACTGCGCCACATAGTTCGCCACGTCAGCCTTCATCCCAGGCCACCAGTAATGCTGTTTCAGATCCCGGTACATTTTTGTTCCGCCAGGATGTACCGTGTATAAGGACCGATGCGCCTCAGTGAGGATGTCCTTCTTTAATTCATTGTCATCTGGGACACACCAACGGCCCCTGAATCGGATAGAGCCATCGGTGTTCAGCTGGTAATCGTCAGTCTGTCCCAATGATATCAGCTCTCGAATCTTTTGGAAGGAGGGGTCGGACTGCTGTCCCTCCTTTATGCGATCAAGTAGGGTAGGCTGCACTACTATCGCTAAGAGTCGAGCGGTAGACCCCGAAGGAACGATCTCCAAGTCTAGGCGCTGGAACTCAGAAACCAAACGGTCCTGGTCAGTGATCAACAGCAGCTCTGGGGACACATGCTTTCTGCTCAAAGCATCCGCTACCACGTTGGCCCGACCTGGGTGGTACTGGATAGTGAGATCATAGTCCTTTAGCAGTTCGAGCCATCGTCGCTGCCTCAAGTTCAGCTCCTTCTGAGTAAAAAGGTACTTAAGGCTCTGGTGATCAGTGAAGACCTCGCAGTGGACTCCATATAGATAATGCCTCCATAGCTTGAGAGCGAAAACCACCGCGGCGAGCTCGAGATCATGCGTCGGGTAGTTTTGCTCGTAAGGCTTCAGTTGTCGAGAGGCATAGGCTATTACTTTTTCATTTTGCATCAGAACACAGCCCAACCCGATCCGAGAGGCGTCACAATAAACCACATAGTTCTCGCCTTGGACCGGTAACGTCAACACATGTGCCTCAGTCAATAGTCGCTTTAACTCATCAAAAGCGAGCTAGCACTCAGGAGTCCATATGAACTTTTCTTCTTTCTTCGTCAGACGGGTCATTGGAGCAGCGATTTTAGAAAACCCTTCGACGAACCGCCGATAATACCCCGCCAGACCGATGAAGCTGCGCACCTCAGTGGCATTGGTCGGCTGGGGCCACTCTTTGATAGCTTCAATTTTCTTGGAATCCACGGCAACGCCCTCAGCAGATATGATGTGTCCAAGAAATGCGACTTCCCGAAGCCAAAAATCGCACTTCTTGAATTTAGCATACAGATTGTTCTCTCGCAGTACTTGGAGAACCTGTCGAAGATGATCCTGATGTTCTAGATCGCTTTTCGAATAAATAAGAATGTCGTCAATGAATACCACGACAAAACGATCCAGAAAGGGTTTGAAGACCCGGTTCATCATATCCATGAAAGCAGCAGGGGCATTTGTAAGTCCAAACGGCATCACTGTGAACTCATAGTGGCCGTACCTGGTTCGAAAAGCAGTCTTCGAGACATCCTCCGCTCTAACCCGCAATTGATGATACCCGGATTGCAAATCGATCTTGGAAAATACCACCGACCCTTGGAGTTGGTCGAAAAGATCGTCAATCCGCGGGAGAGGATAGCGGTTCTTAATGGTAACTTTGTTTAGCTCCTGATAATCAACGCACAGACGTAGACTGCCGTCTTTTTTCTTCACGAAGAGCACAGGCGCGCCCTAAGGAGAAACACTGGGTCGGATGAAACCCAAGGCAGTTAGGTCTTCAAGTTGGATCTTTAACTCCTTTAACTTCGCAAAAGCCATGCGGTAAGGCGCTCGAGAAATAGGAGCTGTGCCGGGGACAAGATCAATAATGAATTCGATTTCCCGCTCAGGGGGCATCCCTGGAAGCTCAGCAGGAAATACGTCTGGGAAACTCCGCACCACGGCAATATCCTCAATCCGACGAGTGACAGTAGGGGTGGTGACAGCCATGGCAAGATATGCCACACACCCCCTCTCAAGGCGACGAACTAGGGTCACAGAGCAGATCCCCAAATAAGCAGAAGGTTCGAAGCCAGAATAGATCAACTCCGCTCCACCAGGCGGATCCAAGGTCAATCTCCGAAAGGTGCAGTCGATGGTAGCTCTGTATCTAGATAACCAGTTCATCCCCAAGATCACGTCATAGTGACGAAGCTTGAGGACGAATAGAGAAATAGGGAAACTCCGTCCGCCAATATGAACAGGGCATAATCGGAGCTCTTGGTTAATTAGAATGCTATGACCCGGAATCTCTACCCAAAAACGATCTCTAGTGTACTGGACGATAATACCGTGGGTAGCAATAAAGTGGGTGGAGATAAATGAATGCGACGCCCCAGTATCAAACAGAGTTCTAGCATTATGTCCAAAGACAGAGGTAGTACCTGCCAAGTTGTCCTCCGGAGTGGGCTCGCCATGGGTCAGGGCGAATACACGCCCACCAGCTGTCTGTCGTGACCCAGAAGGTGGTCGAGGAAGAGGAGGACGACCCGAGGAAGCAGAACTCGGTGCAGGGGCTTGTCGTCGTGGTGGTGCAGGTAGAGGAGCAGTCATCTGCGTGGGTGCAGACCCCCGCGGGCAAGTCGCAGAAATATGTCCAGGTTGGCCGCAATGGAAGCATCGGCCATGCTTCTGATCACAGTCCTTCGCCCGGTGGGTACCCCCGCAGAAGACACAAGGCCGGGGGCCCCAGTTGGGGTTGTTGAAAGAGCCAGCGGCTGGAGATCTCTTTGGCCACTTCTTTAGTTGCGGTCGTTTCGCCTTCTTGTTTTGGTGGTACTGTCCACCGCCGCCCTCCGAAGGAGCCCTTTTCTTGCCTTTGTCCCTATCTGCCGCAATCTGCTCAGCGCGGGAGATCTTGACCTCAGCCTCGATGGCTAGACACCACTCCACGCAGTTGTCGAAGTCGGTGCTCAAGTGGGAGGAGATATGGCGGCGGATCTCATGCCTCAATCCCTGCGAGAAGAGTCGTACCTTGCGGCGTTCCTCGCGCACTGCCTGAGGAACCAGGTCGGCAATGCGCAGGAACTCCTGCTCGTAGTCACGAATGCTCTTGTCGCCCTGCTTGAGGTTCTCCAGTTCACGTTCGAGACCCTCCTTGGTGGTCTCCTTCAGGTGGTGCTGGTACAAGGCAGCCTTAAAGTCCGCCCAAGAAGGTTCAGGAAGGCCTGCGAAGTGGCGCTCTCGATGACGCCTCCACCATTTTGACGCCCGGCCCTCCAGGCAATGAACAGCGATGTGTACTTTGTCGTGTTCTTCAGTGTACACATCCTGGAAAAGCTTTTCCATGTGGTCGATCCATTGCTCGACCGCCCAGTGATCATCGTCTTTGCTGTCGAATGTCTGCGGCTTAAATTTCTTGAATTCGAGCAGAGCCGCCTTTGCTCGAGCCTTTTCCGCTTGATCAGCCTCAGAGTTGGCTGCAGAATTAGCAACAGGGGAGACGGAGCGGGATGATGCATATGCCATCATAGCGGTGCCAGCAGGGGCAGCAGAAACCCCCGGTACCGCATAAGATGCCGCAGCTACATTCGGAATGGGCCCCGCAGGTGGTGGTACGGGGTCAGCAGCGGGTTCCGCCAAACCCTCAGGCTCGGCAGCGGCCGGTGCAACAGGGGGTGCGACCGGCGGTGTAGCAGCTGGAATGACGGGTGGGGGAGCAGGTGGGGCAGGAGCAGCCGCTTGCTGCTGCACAAATTGCTGAACTATCCCAGCCAGGGTCGTCATCTGAGCCTCAAGTCGCTCCATGCGGCCCTGATCAACAGGCTCACTCGGCACCCTGGGTGGTCGGCCGACTCCTCGGCCAGTGCCTGCACCCCGTCCTCGCCCACGACCAGGAGGACGTGCCATCACTGTAACAATATGATCAGGTTAGAAACAGACTCCAATAGTATTAGTTTGAGTTTCTAACCCCTAAACTCGACATACCCAGCGCTCTCACGTGACAAGTCATCCTACGGTTCATCCTAACCAGTTCCTAATCCATCTTTCCTAGGTACCGTGTACCTATTGCTCTGATACCATAAAATCTGTCACGCCCCGAGTTTAAAATCCAGTCTAAATTTTTTTTTTTTAAAAATAAATCAGAGTTTGCAAAACGAGCGTAACAGACCGCCACACATATAGGAAATCCCCTATACATGCACGGCTAGGCTAATCCAATCATCAATCAGAGAGCAATCACTATCACAACTAAACAATACTAAACATCAGGAATAATCCGAATATCATAATATCATCAATCTGAAATATCGAAACAAACTGGAAGCTGAAATAACAAAAATAAGGATCAGCTACAAGTCATCGGGGATCTCAATCATCCATAACTATCATCAGGGGGACAGCTCTATCGTGACAGGCTCACTGGATCGTCCCGACACCCCACTACCCGAACGACCTGAAAAACAGTCACCCAGGGGTGTGAGATACACCGGAGTGCATCCCAGTGGGCACGACGAGCCGAGAAATAGCTAATCGTACCTACTGGGTATAACAATCTGCGGATAGTAAAAATCATAGGGTAAAGCTGAATAATAAAGCAGATCTACTGATAATCAACAAAATCCACAGATAACTGAATAAGCAGGTAATCAAGGTAATGATACTGCAAGTAATAAATGCTGGAAATCTATGTATGTAAACGAGGTAATCAATCATGAACTGAGCAGTAAGGGTACAGGGTAAGATATCTATCAATAACAGCGCAAGATAATAAGAATGCGTCAATAAAAGAACTCAAGTACCCAATCAATGCCAGTATTGGTCACGATGACCTCAGGCTAAGCTGTTGGGTTATATGTAATAAGGATCCAAATAGGAGAAAAAATACCTAGAGGGGGGTGAATAGGTGTAAACGTATAAACACTCAAAAATCGTTGCGATAAAAACCCAATGCGGAAATAAAAATTAACTCGCAAGATTTTTACGTGGAAAACTCCATCACCGGAGTAAAAAACCACGGGACCGATAACACGGCAGAAATTCACTAGAATTAAAACATGTACAAGGTGATTTACCGTACACACTTACGACTCAACCTTTTCCATACGCTCCTAGAGGATCTTCTCCGCTCGCTCCGCGACGCTTCTCGAATCCACGATCTGCGCCCAACGCCGAATCCACGGCGTCCAACGTCGAATCCACGACGTCCGACCGAGTCCACGGTCTTCACCCAATAGCACCCTTCGAATCCACGAATGTGCCTCGCTCCGAATCCACGAGAGCGGTTGAACCTTGAATCCACAAGGACACGCGAATCCACGCGCCGATTTTTGGGGTAAATCGTTGTTTTTGATGGTGATGATCCGCCGAATACTTAGATCAAAGATAGATCGGAAATACCATCTAAGTATTCATTTGTTTGATTCAACTCAAGATGTGAGTATGAATACCTAGAATCAAACTAATCAATATAGATGAAGAAACATAGAGTATTCTCTAATGATTTCCTTTCTTCTCTATATGTGGATCTAGGGCCGTATGAAATGATATATGAAAATGACGGCTCTATTTTGGATTCTGGATCCACCCTAGAAAAAGAGTCATAGGGTCTATTTATAGGTTAGAAACCCTAGGAAGGAGATAAGAATCAAAAACCTAACATTACTGGAATTTTGACGGACGGCGATCCAGATCGGATTTGGGCGATCCGGATTGCAGTTGCAATAAAGACGGTTTCCAGAAAACAAACGTTCGGGATCCGGATCGGAATGCCTGATCCGGATCGTTCATACATTTCAGAGAACTCAACGTTCGGGATCCGGATCGTGAGATGCTGCGATCCGGATTGAAGTAATGTATGAAACAACAACCTTCGGGATCCGGATCGCTGGCTCTGATCCGGATCCTGAACATGTCCGAACACCAGTTTTTGATTTTTATGCAGTTAAAAATTCTTCCAAGTGTTTCTACACTACAAGAAGTATTCGGATCACACAAAAATATTTAGTTAAACATACCTGATCCTTTTGAATTCTTCTTTCTTGAGATTGAGTTGAATGATCCAACTTTCTTTACCTTCAATCTTCAAGACTTGAAACTTTCACGAAACTACGCCAACTCAAATTCCGTAACAATCTCCCCCTTTGGCGGTTTCGTGACAAAACACAGATCCACTCAAGAAAATTCAAAAAGATATTTTTGTTGCTATCACCATACAACAAAAATTTACAATGGAGATCCGAAAATTTAAAAACATGAGATAAACTCCTAAAACAGACTCTAGACTTAGACATCTGTACTCTCTGCACAAAGAAATCATCCTTGACAAAAAGAGATCGTTAGATACCTCAAGAATATTTAGCATTCAAAACCTAGTACAGAGATAGAGTTTATCTGATCATCATGACATTTGAGAATTCAGATATGTAAGACAATCATAGTCAAAAACCAACATATCTTCTATGCAATTAAAAACCAAATGTCATAAAATGTTAGTCCAACATCAACTTGTTAGTCATATTACATGCCCAAATAATTAGTCGAATAGTTAGTGGAGACATGCAAACAATCACAAGATAAAAACCAAAGTTGAAGTTGAAGTGATACTTACCTTGATGTATACAAAATTTTCACATCAGCATTGTTCATCATTGTACCTTGATGCAGTCATCATTGTTCATCATTGTACCTTGATGTATACAAGATTTTCACAATTTTCACAATTTTCACATCATCATTGTTCAAGTTCTCTAAACTCTCTCCCCCTTTTTGTCACAAACAAAGCCAAAAATTACCAAAAATTGAAGGAGAGTTAAAAATTTCATAGAAAATGTTCCGTAATATAAGAACTAGAACTAAGAGTAAGTCCTAAAAACTGAAAAAACCTGCACAGGAAAAGGTTAAAAATCTGCAAAAGAATAAAAAGAAAGGAATCAGTCATCAGATTCGGAGTCTTCAGAGCTCGTGCAGCCCATCTTTGAGAACATCTTTTTCACCAGCTTGTTCATTGAATTGACCTTCTTAGTTATGGTAATATGAGCTGCCGTGATGAGCTCCAGCTCATTGGAAATTCTCGTCTGTGCCTTCGAAATATGTTCCTGCTCAACAGATAATCGTTGTTGTTCTTTGTAGATGGATGAGACTGATGCTTCATCCGCTGGTGTGGGTGCTGGTTGTGATGGTGATGCGGAAGTGTCGCTACTAGGTTTCGTTCCGCATGGAGGGACTGGAGTGACGTGGGGCAATTTGTGAAGTGACTTCACAACGGTGGACTCATCGATCATACCCAAACATTGATGATAAGTCGGTGAAGTAATATCTACCTGAAATTTCTTCAAGATCCTCATTATAATCAGTGGAAATGGAATTCTTTCTGTGGGATGAGGGTGCTCAACATATCTTGTCATTCTATTCTAAATAATGTATGGAATGTTGATATTCAATCCCATTGCCTCAGACGGATGTCCTAAGAGATACAAAAATAACATTCGATCCCATCTCAAGACTTTCGTCTGCATATTTGGAAGGATATTGTAACAAGTGATGAAGTTTAGAAATCGATACTCAAGACGAAGTTCTTTGGATCTGATCGATTTCTCCGTTGATTGCGTTCCTTCCAAACAAATTCCCTTTATAACCATTTGCCACAAAGTGTTCGTCAAAACCTTTCCCTTCAAGTAATTAACCCCTGTCTTGCTGGCAGGCATTCCCAAAACCTCGCCAATCAATTGTGGAGTAATTTTGAATCTTGTGCCTTGGATGTTCGTGTAAAATTCCATTGGACCGTTTTCAATTTCTCGAAGGTGTCGTGCATTTGTATAGAAGGCCCTTACAAGATGCAGACAGTATCCAAGCACTTCTGGAAAACGACAAACTTGAATAAGATTTGCTTGTTCAATCAGAACGCCAAACTCAGGGGAGTGATCTCGTAGAGCCTCAATATTGACATGCCTCTCACCAATGCATTCACGATTCTCAAATGCCCTTAGGCGATCCGCATTAACGAACACTTGTTCCTCCCGAGGTGGAGAATCCGGAATAATCGGTTCGTTAGACATGAAACCTCGTGCTCGTCCAAACCGTCGAGCGAGTCGTTTCCTTTTCACCGAGATGGTTGGTGCAGTCATAGGTGCTTTACCTTTGTCCATGGATGCTTTTTCTTTCGATGCATCGGACGCTTTTCCTTTTGAACCATCAGACGCCTTTTGTTCAGGCAATGAGTCATCATCATCTGTCAATTCAGTCCAATCTACCTCGTGACAATCTACTTCTATGTCGCTGATCACATGAAACTCACCCTTTTGTTGTGTTTTCTTAGCTCTCTTTAACTTGTGTGTGGCCCGAGTGTGCACCATAGTGACCAATAAAAGAATGATCCATGAGAATCCCATTGATCCAAGTGCCTTAAGAAGATTAAAATCCTGTGAGCAACAACTCAAGAACACATGAAAAAATTGTTAATTTTCAAAGATTTGAAAAATTGTACCCAAACAATCATAATCATGTAGAGAGACTAAGAATCAAATTAGTTTTGCAAAAGGACTTTTAAAAATAGATCAATTGCATGATTTTCGAAAATCCTTATTATATGCCCTAAAACCGAAATTTTAGAAATCGAAGCCTAAAAATCCGTTAATCAGGAGAATACCTAGCATATAGTCAAAACTAATCTACCCAGAGTTCTTATTTCAAAAGAAATTTGATCAAAAACCATCCACAAACAAAGTTGATCCAAGAAATTCATCACGTTTGAGGAGGAAAAGAGAAAAACGGTGAAAAACCGAGATTTTGATCAATAAAACTTACTTGGAGTTGAAGAACTTGAGTTTGAAAGCTTCCAGGAAGGATGAAATCTAGAGAGAGAGGCTCTGGAAACTTAGGAACAAAAGATTGGAGTAAAAGAAATCAAAACCCTTTTGTTCTTTATAAAACCCTAGCCGCGATCCGGATCAGTTCATGATTGCGATCCGGATCGGCTACCCGCAGTGAGAAACTGCGTTCGGGATCCGGATCGGCAGGTCCAATCCGGATCGTCAGCCCGCAGAAGAATACCTGCGTTCGGGATCCGGATCATCTTGCCCGATCCGGATCGGCTCCAACTTTTTCTTTAGAAAATTTCAGAGAAATTCAAGAAAAACCAGAAAAAGATTGTAAGCACAAATGTGTATCAACTTTAAACAGAAATCATCGTTTCATACAACAAGAATTAGATTATGCCAAATCTATCAATAATATCAAAAATGAAACGAGAATTTACAAAAATTAAATCCCTTAAAGTTGAACACCTTCAATTACATCTAACTTGATCTTATGAGTAATGCCTTTATCAAATCATCAATTCAGTAAAGAAAATGAAATACAAAGATCAATAGATGTTTGAAATCCCAAATATAGTAGATAATGTATCTAGACAATCTGTTGAAGAGAGTGGCTCTTTGAGCATCTTTCTTTAAAAACCCACCTTATACCAACCTTGAAATTTGACGGAGTCAAGTATTTCAACATGCATTTTACTTAATCAAAATTTGAACAACCATGCTTGGTATACATGTGGTAGCTGCACACAATACTCGGACGACCGAGGTGGTAGCTCTTTCCTCCATGTGGTGGTAGTTTTCACACTCCTCATTGGGATGTAACTCTTTCCACATCTTTTGAGCATTTTACATTTCTTTGACTCCCCCTCAATTGGCTATCAATTATTTAAGATATAAAGTATTCAACCAAAAATTAATCTCGATTTCATACTCGACTAAACAGTCAAATAAGATAATGACTATACCAAGAGATCATTGAGAGAGAAATTGACTTTGATCACTCAGAAGATGATTTAATTAACATAAATGATCATTGCAACAGTGAAATATTATGATGGCGAAAGCATAATAAATTTCTAAATGTGCGAAAAGATGCAATTAAAGTCAATTATGATCTATGCTCAATTAATGTCCTATGTACAGACATAGATAATGAACAAAACAAAAATAAACAAAACCTATCCTAAGCAAAGGTTTCAAAAAGAAGTTTATTTCAAGGAAAGCATTCCAATTGCTTTTCGCAAATGAATAAAACGTTTTTGATCCAAAGGTTTTGTTAGAATGTCAGCTAATTGATCCTCAGTTGAAATATATGAAAGTTGAAGAGTATTTGATTCAACTAGCTCTCTAAGAAAATGATATCTAAGTTCAATATGTTTTGTTCTAGAGTGCAACACAGGGTTTTTAGAAATGTTGATTGCACTTGTGTTGTCACAAAGAATTGTTACCGAAGATGCTGAAATCCGGAAGTCGCTCAATACGCTTTTCATCCAAATGAGTTGAGTTGAGCAACTTCCAGCTGAAATGTATTCCGCTTCGGCAGTCGAGAGTGCTATGCAATTCTGCTTTTTACTGTGCCATGCAACAAGGCAATGGCCGAGATAGAAGCATGCACCACTCGTGCTTTTCCGATCATCCACTGATCCTGCCCAATCGGCATCTGAGTATCCAACAATATCCAAACTTGTTCCCATAGGATACCAAATTCCGAAATTAATTGATCCTTTGATATACCGGATGATCCTTTTCACCGCTTTCAGGTGAACCTCCTTTGGTGCAGATTGATATCTCGCGCAGATCCCAACACCAAAAGATATATCCGGGCGACTAGCCGTGAGGTAAAGTAGACTTCCAATCATACTTCGATACAGTTTCTCGTCTACATTCTCACTTTGTGATTCACTTCCAAGTCCCTTGTGGCTAGTTCCCATTGGAGTCGGAAAATCCTTCGAATTTTCAAGATCAAACTTTTTAACCAACTCCATTGCATACTTGGATTGACTCAAGTGAATACCTTCATCATTTTGTTTAATTTGTAATCCAAGGAAGTAAGTCAATTCGCCCATCATGGACATCTCAAATTCGCCTTCCATGGTCTCCGCGAATTTAGAAGCATCATTATCTCTTGTTGCGCCAAATACTATGTCATCAACATATATTTGTGCTACAATGAAATTGTTTTGATAATGCTTCACAAAGAGAGTCCTGTCAGCTCCCCCTCGAGTATAGCCCTTCTCCAAAAGGTGCTTTGTCAACCTTTCGTACCATGCTCGCGGTGCTTGTTTCAGACCGTAAAGAGCCTTTTTCAAACGAAAAACATGGTTAGGTTGTTTATGGTCTACAAAACCTTTCGGTTGAGCCACATAAACTTCCTCATTTAAAAACCCATTTAGAAATGCGCTCTTAACGTCCATTTGAAATAATTTGATTTTAAAATGACAAGCAATAGCAAACAGTATACGAATGGACTCGAGTCTAGCTACAGGGGCGAATGTTTCGTCAAAGTCTATACCTTCTACTTGAGAGTAGCCTTGAGCAACTAATCGTGCCTTGTTCCTGATGATAGTACCATCCTCATTTTTCTTGTTCTTGAAGATCCATTTGGTACCTATCACATTATGTTGTTTTGGAGGCTTCGTTAATTCCCAGACTTTGTTTCGCTCAAATTGATGGAGCTCTTCCTGCATTGCTTTAATCCAGTAGTCATCCTGAATAGCTTCATCTATGTTCTTTGGTTCGATTAAAGATACGTAGCAAGCGAATCCACAAACCAACTGCCTCCGAGTTCTAACTCCTTCTTGTGGATCTCCAATAATATTCGATTCCGGATGATCCTTGGAGATTCGTAGCGTTTGTTGAAACGGAGTACTCGGAGATATATGAGATGATTCCTGCACATTAGATAAACTTGAAGAACCATTAGATGCATCATTAATATTGGAAGTATTATTATGAGAAGATGCAACAGCAGGAGTATCATCATCTAGAGAAATATCGAGGGTAGATTTTTCAGATGCAAAGTGAAAAGCTTCATCTACTTTAACATTTATAGATTCTACGATCGTCTTAGATTCCAAGTTAAATACTCGATATGCTCTACTATTAGTAGAATACCCCAAGAAAATTCCTTCGTCACTTCGTGAGTCAAACTTTCCAAGGTTTTCACGGTCACGTAAAATGTAACACCGACTCCCGAAGATGCGAAAATATTTGATGTTGGGTTTTCTACCACACCATAGTTCATATGGTGTATTTAACGTTCCCGGGCGCAAGAACACACGATTAATGACATAGACCGCGGTGTTCACAGCTTCAGCCCAAAAATGTAGCGGTAAATTCCGGCTATGAAGCATCACACGCGCCATCTCTTGAACAACCCTGTTCTTGCGCTCGACAACACCATTCTGTTGAGGTGTATAGGGTGCAGAGAATTCATGCTTAATACCGTTTGAAGTACAAAAGTCAATGAATCTAGAATTAATGAATTCTCCACCTCTATCACTTCTAACACGAATGATCTTTTCATTCTTTTCAATCATAATACGAAGGCAAATCTCGTGAAAAGAATCAAAAGTATCAGCTTTCTCTTTTAAAAATGCTACCCAAGAATACCGAGAGAAATCATCAATCATCAAGAAAATATACCATTTACCTCCCAAAGATGGTTGACGGGTCGGCCCCATTAAATCCATGTGCAAAAGTTCCAAGGGCCGTTTTGTACCAACGTGGTTCAAGTTCTTGTGTGCAGTCCTAGACTGTTTTCCCTTTTGGCAACCACCACACACAACGTTTTGTTTAAATAAAAGTTTTGGAACCCCCTTGACCACGTCCTTGTTTGAAATTCTAGTAAGTTCCTTAAAATTTAAGTGACCTAGCCTTTCATGCCAAAGAGTTTCATTATTCAAAGTGGCTAAGTTATAATTTTCAGAAAATTTATTAGGAACAACATAACAATTGTTTTCAGATCTAACCCCTTTTAAAAAGAAGACATGGTCCTTATCAGTTACAACGCATTCAACAGATGAAAAGTTAACTGAAAAACCATTGTCGCAAAGTTGACTTATGCTTATGAGGTTAGTCTTAAGGCCATCAACAAATAAGACGTTTTTCAAAATCGGGCCATCTGGAATAGCTACCGTCCCTTTTCCAACAATTTTGGAAGAACGACCGTCTCCGAAAACAACAAGTCCTCCGGAGATTTTCTCAAGATTTTGAAAACTATTTTTGTCACCGGTCATGTGACGGGAACAACCGCTATCCAGATACCAAGACGAACTATCATATGCATGCAAGGAAACATTGGTAACAAGACAAGGGTAAATTTCACCTTTGCGCACCCAAACCCTTTTGGAGTGCGTCGGTAATGGTCGTGAGGTTATTCTCCTAGGTGAAGGCGTCTTGTCAGATCGATTGCCGCTCCTTGATGATGTCGTCTTGCGCGGTGAACTACCAAGGCTCTTTTCATTTGAAAGGCTTTGCTTTGATTTCCGGGGAGGCGCCTTTTTGGTAGTCGTTGCAAGAGGTGATTGAGGTGAGCGTTTGACTCCCGTCTTGCAATATCTTCTTATGTGCCCTGAAACACCACAACGAAAACATACCTTAGATCTTGACGATCCCAAAGAGGATGAAGTAGGTTTGTTGTCGTTGTTTGTCTTGAATTCCGGTGTCGGAGGAGGAGATACCGACTAAGGCACAAAAACTGTCCCACTCGAACTTGGACTGTTTCCAGTTTGAGTGTATCCGAGGCCGAACCGATTTGATTGACCAAGACCAAGAAGTCTATCCAACTTACTCCTTCCTGAAGAGAATCGCTGTAAGTCATCCTTGAGTTGGAAAATGGTCTTTGTCATTTCCAGGTTATCCTGTCGAGCCTCGTTGTAGAGCTTTGAGAAGTGATTCGCTTTATCCACCAGATTTGTATGTTCCTTCTCAAAACGCTCATTGGACTCTTGAAGGGAAACATTTACTTTTATCAGATTTTCCCTTTCCACTTCAAGAGCGTTTGAGAGAGAAGTTGCTCTTTTTGCTTCTTCTTCGAGATCATGCACTCTCCCTCTCAAACTCTTGTTTTGCTTAGCCACTTTCTTTGAATCCCTCAAAAGTCTGTTGTAGGCTAAAGCAAAATCTTCACCTTCCGAATCATCCGATTCATTGTCCGTTGCAATCTTTTCAACAGTGGAGTTGGACAACTACTCGGATGTACTTGCCATAAAGCACATGAAGGGTGAAGATGTGGACGCGTGGAATGCCGTGGAGCTCTTTTCTTCATCACTCGAAGACGACTCAATTGACGTTGAGTTGTCATCCCAAGTGACGACTTGCATCGCCTTCTTCTTTGCCGGATACTTGTTGGGACACTCCGTTGCAATGTGGCCGTAGCCTCGACATTTGAAGCATTGTAGTTGTCCCTCTGAACTTTTCTTATCCTTTGAGAAGTTCTCTTGCTTTCTTGACTTGTAACTTGAAGTACCCTTGCCTTTGATCGACTTTCCGAAGGATGGAGATTTACTTGAATTACCCCATCGAAAGTTGCGGCGAAACTTCCTTGTCAAGAGAGCGAGCTGCTTCTCAAATTCCTCCATTGAAAGGTTCTCGTCATCGTCTGAGGAGGATGTATCCGCGTCTTCTTGCTTAGTTGTTTTCAACGCATAACCTGAAGACTTAGAAGAGGATGCTTTTCCAGAAGAATTGTTAGTAGTAAATGTCATTTCATAAGTTTGTAATGAACCAACTAATTCTTCTACACGTATTTCGTCCGGGTGTTTAATAGTTTCAATGGCAGTAACCTTTGGGCGAAATCGTTCAGGAAGAGTTCTTAAGATCTTTCTTACAATCTTAAATTCTGGAATCTTCTCTCCCAGGTTAGCACATGAGTTTACGATATCTTGCAATCGTGTATAGTAGTCCGTGAAAGATTCATTTTCTGCTATTAAGATAGAGTCAAACTTGCTCGTAAGCATTTGCAGTTTCTGAATCTTCACGAGGTTAGTTCCCTCATGTGTAACCTGAAGAACATCCCAGATTTCTTTCGCAGTCTCACATGCTGAGACGCGAGAGAACTCAGTTTGAGATAAGGCATTAAAAATAGCATTAATTCCCTTGCCATTGTAAGAAGATGAGTCTAACTCTTCCTTGGTCCATTTCGACCTAGGTTTTAAGGTGTGGACATCACCAATAAATTCAGTTGGATTAGACCATCCTAATTCAATTGATTGCCACACCCGTTCGTCGATGGAAACTAAAAAGGCTTTCATCCGCACTTTCCAGTACGCAAAATTTGTTCCATCGAAGAACGGGGGTCGGTTGATGTTTCCACCTTCAACCATTGTTTACAACCCTATTCCCGCTCTGATACCACTTGTTGGGTTATATGTAATAAGGATCCAAATAGGAGAAAAAACACCTAGAGGGGGGTGAATAGGTGTAAACGTATAAACACTCAAAAATCGTTGCGATAAAAACCCAATGCGGAAATAAAAATTAACTCGCAAGATTTTTACGTGGAAAACTCCATCACCGGAGTAAAAAACCACGGGACCGATAACACGGCAGAAATCCACTAGAATTAAAACACGTACAAGGTGATTTACCGTACACACTTACGACTCAACCTTTTCCATACGCTCCTAGAGGATCTTCTCCGCTCGCTCCGCGACGCTTCTCGAATCCACGATCTGCGCCCAACGCCGAATCCACGGCGTCCAACGTCGAATCCACGACGTCCTACCGAGTCCACGGTCTTCACCCAATAGCACCCTTCGAATCCACGAATGTGCCTCGCTCCGAATCCACGAGAGCGGTTGAACCTTGAATCCACAAGGACACGCGAATCCACGCGCCGATTTTTGGGGTAAATCGTTGTTTTTGATGGTGATGATCCGCCGAATACTTAGATCAAAGATAGATCGGAAATACCATCTAAGTATTCATTTGTTTGATTCAACTCAAGATGTGAGTATGAATACCTAGAATCAAACTAATCAATATAGATGAAGAAACATAGAGTATTCTCTAATGATTTCCTTTCTTCTCTATATGTGGATCTAGGGCCGTATGAAATGATATATGAAAATGACGGCTCTATTTTGGATTCTGGATCCACCCTAGAAAAAGAGTCATAGGGTCTATTTATAGGTTAGAAACCCTAGGAAGGAGATAAGAATCAAAAACCTAACATTACTGGAATTTTGACGGACGGCGATCCGGATCGGATTTGGGCGATCCGGATTACAGTTGCAATAAAGACGGTTTCCAGAAAACAAACGTTCGGGATCCGGATCGGAATGCCTGATCCGGATCGTTCATACATTTCAGAGAACTCAACGTTCGGGATCCGGATCGTGAGATGCTGCGATCCGGATTGAAGTAATGTATGAAACAACAACCTTCGGGATCCGGATCGCTGGCTCTGATCCGGATCCTGAACATGTCCGAACACCAGTTTTTGATTTTTATGCAGTTAAAAATTCTTCCAAGTGTTTCTACACTACAAGAAGTATTCGGATCACACAAAAATATTTAGTTAAACATACCTGATCCTTTTGAATTCTTCTTTCTTGAGATTGAGTTGAATGATCCAACTTTCTTTACCTTCAATCTTCAAGACTTGAAACTTTCACGAAACTACGCCAACTCAAATTCCGTAACATAAGCCACTGTTCAGCACCCCATCCGCTGACATAACCTGCACTTACAGACGCCAAGCAGTCCTGGTGCAACAGGCTCACGGGTCTTTCCTCTAGACCACTTTACCGGTAAAGAACACTATGACGGTGGCCAAACCGTCAGTGTACGTGAAGTACAGCAGTGCGTGGCAATCATCATGCTATGCTCAATCTCGCGGTCTAATGACCGGGTAATCGGCAACAAGCCGAGGTATCCCAACAGGAAATCAATCATCTGTCTGTATCTATCAATCAGAATCAATCATGCATATCTGAATAAGGTCGTATGACAAGAGACATGAAACTAGCAGCAATAATCAACCATGACATCTATACACCAAGATATGAAAGCTGACAAGCGGATGTATATAAATACAGTGTGTCTAAGAGATCAATGTCTATCAGGAAAATCATGCGGTATATAGATGGAATCTTCAGGACTAATCATCTAATCCGGAATACATGAAGTATACAAATCCGAATAATAGCATATCAAACATGCACAATGCTAGGAATCAAATGTCTGTATATATATCAATCAATCATGGTCTATCATGCATAACTGGAATATAAAAGCAAGTATCAACTGTACTGAATAATGACAAGCAACAGGAAATGTCATATTCTATGAGTAGGTATACCCAATCAAGGCTAAGTCAAAAACAAGTGTCCGACTGGACTAAAGCAACCAGAGGGCCGAAAAGATAAAGCCCGGACCGAAGATAACCCACCTGAATGTAGGCAGATCCTCGAACTCCCGCACAGCTACCGGGAGGCTGGTGCTGAACAACTGGGCCCTGAATAAGAAGCCATAATCAGTAATAGACTCACACATACCCATCCCGACGACACGACAGTAGCGAAATGCTTATACGGAATACTATCGCTAGTTAGCGGGACAAAAATCCATTTCCCGTTCAACGAGAGCCCATGGGACTTTGACAAGATGCCCAGTAAAATATAAATACTGTCTAAAGGTAATCATTGTGGCTAATATCCATTTGATCCATAATCTATCTTTAATTTGCATAATTATACTCTATTTTAGCTTGTTTCGATCCGTTCTTGAGATCCGGAAATCCAAAAGCTGCGCCGTAACTTTCAGCGTGTTCGTTATGACGAGACGAAGCTCGTGCTCACAAGATTGGGCCGAGCCCAGGCCCAAATACAAGGTTGGCCCATAAACATTAGGGTTCTCATTTACAACTATGCACCAACTTTACTTTTAGTTGATCAAACAGCAACCTAGCTAGAGCACGGAAACAAGCATGGACCAGGGGCAGTGGGGCTCACCTGAGGCTAGCCGGAGACTGGCCGGAACACTGGCCGGAGCAGCACCCACTAAATGCCCAAGCTCGGGTTGGGGTGTTCTTGGATCAACCTTGCTCAGACCTGCCACAGAGGGGAGCACCAGATAAATGAGGGTCCCAGAAGATGTTTGGTCCATGTGGGGTCGAGCCCCGGCGGCTGGAGGCGGCGGCGGCCGGAGACAAGTCCGAAAAGATAGTTTCGGGTGCAACCATGGAACCAAGCTACAGGAGGGTTCTCTGCCCAAAATAAAATCATGGGGATCCTTCATTTAATATTTAGAGCTTACCTGTGCAAGTGACCGGAGTCCGGAGCGCCGGAGGTGGCCGGAGGTGAGCTCGAGTGCAACCTCGGGTGCAACTACAGAGGTCAAGGACTGAGCGTTAAAACCTCCATGCAAGATGATGGGCAAGCTCCTAAGGATCAGAGAAGCTCACCAGGGCGGTTTTTCGGTGCCGGGGAACGTCGTCAAGGCGCGGCGGCGGAGCTCGGCCGAGGATCAATGGCCGTTAATGGCGGATTCCGGCCGACGAGCTCCGGGCCGGTGAAACTTGGACCAAAAGGTTCCACTCGGCACCAGGAAGCTTCTGGTGGCAGTGGCCGGCGGTGGGAGGCAGCGGCGGCGCCGGACGGCGACGATCGGCCTTTGTGGAGAAAACCCGATTTCTAGGGCACGGCCGCTCGAGTCCGATCCTCAACCGATGACCCTCCAACTTTGTGGAGACCCCACAGACGTTGAGAGGAAGGGATCTATCGGTGCTGATCTTGGGTTTGACGGTCGGATCACGGCGGCGCTTGGCGGCGGCCCAAAAATGGTAATTTTCGGCGACAGAACTCCGGCCGACGATCGGGACAACAGCGACGGCCCAAACTTCATGGAGAGATTCCTCTCAACGTCAGTAGAGGACTGGACGGGTCTTAGGGCAACAAAATCCAATAAAAATGCAACACCTACCTCACCGGAGCCAAGGAAGAAGAGGAAGATCTCCGCCGACGGCGCGCGGCGGAGCTCGGCGCCGGGGTTCCTCGGGTTGAGTCTCACAAGCACAGAGGAGGTTCCAGAAGTGGTCTGGAGCAAGATGGGATCCTCTCGTTGCTTCCTACTCCAACCCAACCGAGATCTAATCTTCTCCTTTGATTCTTCTTCTTCTCCGGCGAGAGGAGGCGGCGGCCGGCGGCGTAACGGTCGGGGAGAGAGCAGAGGGAGAGGAAGAGCTTCAGATGGTGGCTGGGTGCAAGGATTTTAGGTTTAGGGTTTGCTAGAGAGACTTGCGTTACTACCTATATATAATATAGGTACAATTGCATAAAAGCCCTCGATCTCTCAACGTTTCAATGCCAGGTCCCTCACAGCAATTTTAGTTTCCCAATTAGGTCCCTAACTAAGGAGTGGCATGCAATTCGAGGCAAGAAGAATAGGGTTTATTGTGCAAAAACCCTATTTTTCGTCTTATTTCACGCTTTTCGAGGCGATCCGATCGTCGAAACGGAAAATGGACTGCGCCATGGCGTCCGGCTCGACGAGACCTATCAGGTAGCGATTTCATATTTTCAAGGAAATACCCAGATAAAATCTCAGTCCATAAAATATAGTTCCGAATTATAGTTATCGCGCTTTTCGAGACTCTAGGGTCGTCAAACTGAATTTCCGTCAGTGCCATTGTGTTCAGAATGACGAAACCGTTCGAATCGACTACCTGGATCGCTATGATCGGAGTCCGGACAGCGAATCGGCTAACGTTGGCACTTAGGGGAATTCGAATTTAGGGTTTACTGTTCATGCACTATTCATTTTAAGTCGCGGGTCCCGCCCGCTTCTACGCTGAATTCTGGAAGATCTGACCGTCGGATCAAAACATGCTTAATATGGTTTTCACTCGGTTCAGCGAGACGGTCATGCCGGTCATCTCGGATTTTCGAGATTAGGCTCGGATTGAAAAGTGACATTTTAGCCTCATAACTGTGCAATTTACACAGCAGGAAAAGGGGTCAACTTATGATTTGAAATTTTCAACTTGGCTTTTATTCATCTTCTTTTATTTATTTACAATAAAAATTCAAATTCTTACAGACACAGTTGTCGGATCAGCGCAGTGGCACAGTTGTCGGAGCAGCGCAGTGGCACAGTTGTCGGAGTAGCGAGTAGCCCCCTCCGTGCCGACGTTTAGTGTTGGGGCACCGAGGCAGGGTGGATAGTTGACAGCGGGTAAGCTGTGGGATTGCGACGATCGAGTGAGCCAGTTTTGGCGGAGGAGTCATTCCGATTCGTGGGATTGAGTATGGAGCCCTTTGAGGCAGGGTCTTGTTCAGTGGGGGATAGAGAGTACTTGGAAGCGTTTTATGTCAAGAGTTAACGCAGTTGCTGAACTGCACGCTCCATGTGTAGAGGGACGGGGCACATAGGATATGAGTGTTTGAGAGTGGATTGCCCCAGGATACCTTTTAACTCATTTGGGTCCCTCCAGTACGGATTAGGGACGCCTCATTTGGGTCCCTCCAGTACGGATTAGGGACGCCTCATTTGGGTCCCTCCAGTACGGATTAGGGTCCCTCCAGTACGGATTATCTCGCTCCGAATCCACGATAGCGGTAGCACCTTGAATCCACAAGGCCACGCGAATCCACGCGCCGATTTTGGAAAATCGTTGTTTTTGTTGGTGATGATAAACCGTCGAATACTTAGATCAAAGATAGATAAGAAAACACCATCTAAGTATTCTTCAATTTGATTCTACAAGAAATAGGAGTTTGAAATCCCTAGAATCAAATTGAACGATATAGACGCAGAAACATAGATTAGATCATGTTTTTCTTTCTTCTCTATATATGTGGATTTTTTATATTTTCTCCGGTTTCTATTCGGTTATCTGGATTAACGCTAAAAGATGAAAGTATGGTCTATTTATAGGTTAAAAATATTTGGAAAGAGATAAGCATCAAAAACTACCTTATCTGGAATTTTCCTGCTAGGCGGTCCGGACTGGATTAAATCTGATCCGGACTGTCGTCTTTAGACAGAGTTTTTCCAGAAAAACAAGTTCGGGGTCCGGACTGGAATTTTCTGGTCCGGACAGTTCATGCGATTTCAGCAAATACATAGTTCGGGGTCCGGACTGAGTGGGGACTGTTCCGGACTGGAATTCCGCATGAACTAAACTATGTTCGGGGTCCGAACTGGAATGGTCTGATCCGGATCCTGAACATCCAACTTGTCCATTTTTTATTTTTATGCAATGAAAAATCTTCCAAGTGTTTCTAAACTACAAGAATGTATTCGGATCACCAAAATTATTTAGTTAAATGTTCCTGATCCTTTTGAATTCATTCTTGTTTAGATTGATGTATATGATCCACAATTCTTCGTCTTCAATCTTCAAGACTTAAAATATTTCACGAAATACGCCAATACAAAATTCTTAACAATCTTCCCCTTTGGCGGTTTCGTGACAAAACAAAAATCCACTTAAAAATTCAAAAAGATATTTTTGTTGCTATCACCATACAACAAAAATTTACATGTATGATCCAAATAAACTGAATACAAAAGATAAACTCCTAAAACAAACTCTAGACTTAGACGTTTGTATTCTCTGCAAAAAAAATAATTCTTGACAAAAGAAATCGTTAGATACCTCAAGAATTTAAACATTCAATAAACAATCAGAGAGATAGAGTTTATACTCACCATGACATTAATTATCAGATATGTATGAGAATAAGCAATCACGGATTCACATATCATCTAATCCTTAAAAGTTCAAATGTCATATCAAGATTCTAACAAGTTCACAAATATGTCAGCTATCAAGCAACTTGTTAATAATATTACATGCCCAAATAGTTAGTCAAATAGTTAGTCAAATAGTTAGTAGTGACATGTATCCAACTTACCTTCAAAGTACTCAAGTTCTCAAAGTACTCAAGTCAAGTTCTCAAAGTTCTATGTTCTCAAGTCAAGTTCTCAAAGTTCTATATTCTCTTTCCCTTTTTGTCACAGTAAACAAGCCAAAATAAAAAGGAGGGCAAAATTCAAATTGCAAAAGGAAAAACCTGCAAAAGAGAAATCATTAGAACTAAATTGAAAAACATATAAACAAAATACCCTGAAGAAGGAAAACTTGTTCATCGTAGATCCGAACTTTTCGAACTGCTGCAACTAAATTTATTCAAAATTTCCTTGAGCAGTCTTGAGATTTTCGAACATTTCCTGTTCATATGCTCTAAATCCAATGACATTCTTTCTTGTTCTGAAGACAATCGCCTCTGCTCTTGACGAATGGAGGACATAGATGTATTATCCTCTGTCATGTCCTTCCTAGAGGTCGAAGTAGGTAGAGTAGATGCAGATGGTTCATATCTACCTTCAATCCATAGAGATTCTCTAGGTAGAGATTGTACACCGGCAAGAGGCTCATTAATATGAAGTCCACTACCCCTTGTGTTCTTCCGTCTAGCGTACTTATTAAATGTTGAACAAGATTTCATAGGTTCTTTGTTCTTTAATGCGAACCTATCTTCGTCATCAACAACCTGTTGTGCTTCCCTGCAAAATTCTTCCCAATCTTCTTTGTCAGATTCTGAATCATCTTGAAGAGCATTCTTTGTTTCTTCCTGACTTGATCTATCTTGCTCCTTTTTGACTGTTGCTCGTGTGCCAACCATCGCGACAATGAGCACAATCACCCAACCAAACACCATTTTAGCCGAAGGTTTGAAAAGGTGATCCTGTGATTAAGAGCTCAAGAACATGAAAAATTGTTTAATTTTCAAAAATTTGAAAAATCATACCCAAATAATCTTTATCATGTATAGAGACTAGGAATCCAGAAAGATTTGCAAAAAGAATTTTAAAAATAGATCAATTCCATGATTTTCAAAAATTCCTAAAATTTGCCCTAAAATCGAATTTTCAGAAATCAAAGCCCAAAAATCTGTTAATCAAATGAATACAAGGCATAAAAACAAATCTAAAATGTCCAGAGTTCTTATTTCAAAAAAAAATTGATCAAAAACCGTGCAAAAATGAAATCATAGCATGAATTCTCTCACGTTTTGATAAACATAAGAAAAACAGTGAAAACAAGAGTTTTGATTATAAGAACTTACTTGGATCGAGTGAAAACTAGTTGCAAAAGATCCAAATCTCCTTGATTCTAGAGAGAGAAATTCTAGAAAGCTAGAAACAAAAGTTTAGAGAGAATAAAATTTGAAAAACCCTTCGTTTCTATTAAAATCTAGCCGCAGTCCGGATCGGGTCGGGAGTTCAGTCCGGATCGGCTTGGCGCAGAAAATCCTATCGTTCGGGATCCGGATTGAGTCAATCCAGTCCGGACTGCCTGCAACTTTTTCTCCAGAAAAATTTGTAAAAATTTCAAAAAATTCAGAAAAAGTATGTAAGCATTTTTGCATATCAATTTTAAACAAAGAGTATCATTTCACATAAAAAAAATATATTATGCTAAATCTATCATTAATACTCAAATAATGAAACGAAAATTTATAAAAGTTATATCCTCTAAAGTTGAGCAAGTTCAAAACATCAATCACGATCTAATGAGTAACATGTTTATCAAATTATCAATTGAATAAAGAAAATGAAAGCACAAAGATCGATAGATGTTTGAAATCCCAAATAAATTAGATAATGTTATCTAGTCAATATGTTTTAGGGAGTGGCTTTTTGAGCATCTTTCAATTTGAAATCCCACCTTATACCAACCTTGGAATTCGACAAAGTCAGATATTCCAAAAAGTATTTTATCAAGTAAACAAGAACACCATGCTTGGTAAGCATGTGGTAACTGCACACAGTACTCGGACGACCGATATGGTAGATCTTTCCTCCATGTGGTGGTAGTTTTCACACTCCACTAAGGGATGTAACTCTTTCCACATCTTTTGAGCATGAAACTTTAAATAATACTCCCCCTCAATTGGCTATTAATTATGTAAAATATTAAGTATTCAACCAACTATTGATCTCATGTTCATACTTAACTCAATTATCAAATAAGATAAAAACTATACCAAAAGATCATTGAGAGAGGAATTAACTTTGATCAATTAAAGATGAAATAATTGATATAAATGATCAGTGCATCAAGAGAGTTATAATGATATCCAAATCATAATAAATTTCTCAAAACATGAAAAGATGCAATTAAAGTCAATTTAACAAATGCTCAGTTAATGTTCTATATACACAAAACACAATACAAAACCTAATCTAAGCAATGGTTCAAAAATTGTTATTTCAAAGAAAGCATTCCAATTGCTTTACGCAAATGAATAAAACGTTTTTGATCCAAAGGTTTTGTCAAAATATCGGCTAATTGATCTTCAGTTGAAACATAAGAAATTTGTAAAGTATTTGATTCAACTAGTTCTCTAAGAAAATGATATCTAAGTTCAATGTGTTTTGTTCTCGAGTGCAACACAGGGTTTTTAGAAATATTTATGGCACTAGTGTTGTCACAAAGAATTGTTACTGAAGTCGCAGGAATGCGAAAGTCGCTCAAAACACTTTTCATCCAAATCAATTGAGTTGAACAACTTCCCGCTGAAATGTATTCCGCCTCGGTAGTAGAGAGAGCAATACAGTTTTTGCTTTTTACTATGCCATGCAACAAGACAATGGCCAAGGTAAAAACATGCACCACTCGTGCTCTTCCGATCATCCACTGATCCAGCCCAATCGGCATCCGAATATCCTATTATGTCAAGAGATGTGCCCATAGGATACCAAATTCTGAAATTGATAGTACCTTTGACGTACCGGATGATCCTTTTCACCGCTTTCAGATGAATTTTCTTCGGTGTTGATTGATATCTCGCACAAATCCCAGCACTGAAAGAAATATCCGGGCGACTAGCCGTAAGGTAGAGTAGACTTCCAAGCATGCTTTGATAAAGCTTCCCGTCTACACTTTCTCCGTGAGATTCACTTCCTGGTCCCTTATTGCTAGTTCCCATAGGAGTCGGAAAGTCTTTAGAATTCTCCAATCTGAATTTCTTGACCTACTCCTTCGCATACTTGGATTGACATAAATGAATGCCATCATCACTTTGCTTAACTTGCAATCCAAGGAAATACGTAAGCTCACCTATCATGGACATCTCAAATTCGCTTTCCATCGTTTCAGCGAATTTTGAAGCATCGTTGTTTCTTGTAGCACCAAACACGATGTTATCCACATATATTTGTGCTACAATGAAATTGTCCTGAAAGTGCTTCACAAAGAGTGTCCGATCGACTCCCCCTCGAGTATAGCCCTTTTCCAAAAGGTGCTTTGTCAATCTTTTGTACCATGCTCGCGGTGCTTGTTTTAGACCGTAAAGAATCTTTTTCAATCGAAAAACATGGTTAGGTAGTTTATGATCAATGAAACCTTTCGGTTGAGCAACATAAACTTCCTCATTTAGAAAACCATTTAAAAATACGCTCTTAACGTCCATTTGAAAAAATGTTATTTTAAAATGATAATCAATCGCAAAAAGAATACGAATGGACTCGAGACGAGCTACTGAGGCGAAAGTCTCATCAAAGTCTATACCTTTAACTTGTGAATAGCCCTGAGCAACTAGACATGCTTTGTTTCGAACAACGGTACCATCTTCATTTTTCTTGTTCTTGAAAATCCATTTTGTACCGATTATATTTTGTTGCTTCGGGGGCTTCATTAATTCCCAGACTTTGTTCCTTTCAAGTTGATTGAGCTCTTCTTGCATTGCTTCAATCCAATAGTCATCTTGAAGAGCTTCATCAACGTTCTTTGGTTCCATCATGGAGACATAACATGCAACTCCACAAACCAATTGTCTCCGAGTTCTAACTCCTTCTTGAGGATCTCCAATAATGTTCGATTCCGGGTGGTCCTTGGCGATTCGAAGCGTTTGAGGTAACAGAGTACTCAGGGGTAATTGCGATGATTCCTGCACATTGGATGAACTAGAAGAACCATGAGATGCATCAACATTTTCAGAAGAGTTATCATGCAAATATGCAATATCATTAGCATAAGATTCATCATCAATAGACATATCAGGAATAGATTTATTAGAAGAAAAATGAAAAGCTTCATCTACTTTAACATTGAAAGATTCTATCATCGTTTTAGATTCAAGGTTAAATACCTGATATGCTTTACTGTTTGTAGAATAACCCATAAAAATTCCTTCATCACTTCGAGAGTCGAATTTTTCAAGATTTTTTCGATCGCGTAAAATGTAACAGCAACTCCCAAAGATAAGAAAATATTTTATATTTGGTTTTCTACTGAACCAAAGCTCATATGGTGTATTTAAAGTACCCGGGCGCAAATAGATGCGATTGATCACATAGACCGCGGTGTTAACTGCTTCAACCCAAAAGTGTAACGGGAGTTCCCGGCTATGAAGCATAACACGCGCCATCTCCCGAACAACTCTATTTTTGCGCTCGACTACACCGTTCTGTTGCGGTGTATAAGGTGCAGAGAATTCATGTTTTATGCCGTTTGAAGTGCAAAAATCAATGAATTTTGAATTGATGAATTCTCCACCTCTATCACTCCGAACACGAACGATCTTTTCATTCTTCTCAATCATAATACGATGACAAATCTCATGAAAAGAATCGAAAGTATCCGCTTTCTCTTTTAAAAATGCTACTCATGAATATCTAGAGAAATTATCAACTAAAAGAAAAATATACCATTTACCTCCCAATATTAGTTGACGAGTTGGCCCCATTAAGTCCATATGCAATAATTCTAATGACTGTTTGGTTCCCACGTGGTTCAAATTCCTGTGCGTGGCTCTAGATTGTTTTTCCTTTTGACAACCTCCACACACAATCTTTTTCTTAAACGACAATTTAGGAACACCTCTAACCACGCCTTTATTAGATATTCTAGATAGTTCCTTAAAATTTATGTGACCTAGTCTTTCATGCCAAAGTGTTTCATTATCAAGTGACACTAGGTTACAATGTTCAGAAAATTTATTAGGAACTACATAGCAGTTATTTTGATACCTAACCCCTTTCAAAAAGAATGAGTGGTTTTTGTCAGTTACAATACATTCAACAGAAGAGAAGTTAACTAAGAAACCATTATCACACAATTGACTAATGCTTATAAGGTTAGTCTTAAGGCCTTCAACAAATAAAATATTGTTCAAAACCGGGCCTTCTAGAATAGCAATTGTTCCTTTGCCAACTATTTTTGAAGGAAGTCCATCTCCGAAAACTACAAATCCTTCGAAGGATTTCTCTAAAGATTGAAAATAGTTTTTATCACCAGTCATGTGACGGGAACATCCACTATCCAGATATCAAGACGAATTGTCATATGCATGTAGTGATGTATGAATGACAAGACAAGAGAAGAGTTCACCTTTGCGCACCCAAACCTTACGAGTTTTGGAATACGTCGGTAATGATCGTGACATTGGTCTCCTTGGTGAACGCGTGTTGTTCGGTTGATCACTTTTCTTTGGAATCCATGATGACGTCGTCTTGTGTGGTGTACTATCATTGTTCTTCACCTTTGGATGGTTCTTGCGAATTTCCTGGTGGACGAACTTGTTGGTAGTTATTGCAAGTCTTACTTGATTTGTCCGCTTGGCTTCAAACTTGTAATTTCGTCTAATGTGCCCTGCAAAACCGCAACGATAACATACCTTGGAAAGATTTGATCCTGACCGAATTGAGGTAGACTTGTTAACGTTGGATGCGATGATTTTCGTCGGAGGAGGAGAAACCGACTGGGGCACAAACTTCGTACCGCTCGAACTTGGACCCTCACCAGTTCGATCGTATCCAAGGCCCAAATGATTCATTTGACCAAGACCAAGCAACTTGTCCAACTTGCTCCTTCCAGAAGAGAATCGCTTCAAATCTTCCTTAAGTTGGAATATGGTCTTCGTCATCTCCAATTTTTCTTGTTGAGCCTTGGAGTGGAGCTTCAAGAAATAATTAGCTTTATCCACCAATTTGATATGTTCCTTCTCGAAATGCTCGTTCTTCTCTTGAAGGGAAACATTTATTTTGACCAAACTATCCCTTTTCTCTTCAAAGCGTTTGAGAGAGAAGTTGCCTTTTTAGCTTGTTCTTCAAGATCCCACAAATTTCTTCTTCAATTCTTGTTATGCTTTGCCAATTTCTTTGAATCCTTTAACAATCTATGGTAGGCAAAAGCAAAGTCTTCACCCTCGGAATCACTCGGTTCATCATCCGTTGCAGTTTTTTCATTCAAGGAGGAGATAGATAATGAACGAGAGGAGGTCGCTGATAAACACACGAAAGGTGAAGTTGTGGACGCAATAAATGCTGTGGCGTTGTTATCCTCATCACTGGAAGATGACTCATCAGAAGTGGAAGTGTCATCCCATATGACGGCTTGCATAGCCTTCTTTTTTTACGGATACTTGTTGGGACACTCCGTTGAGATATGGCCAAAACCTCAGCATTTGAAGCACTGGATTTGTCCATCGGTGTTCTTCTTGTCCTTTGAAGAACCTTCTTGCTTTCTTGATTTAAAGCTTGAATTTTCTTTGCCTTTCTTGGACTTAACGAAGGATGATGGTTTGCTTGAATTTCCCCTTCGAAAGCTTCGGCGAAATTTCGTTGTCAAGAACGCAATCTATTTCTCGAAATCCTCCATGGATAGATTATCATCAGCGTCTGAGGAGGATGAATCCGCGTCTTGTTCTTTTGTTGATTTCAATGCAAAACCTGAAGATTTAGAAGAAGATGAATGCTTTCTAGAAGAATAGTTAGTAGGAAAAGTCATTTCATATGTTTGAAGTGCACCAACTAATTCTTCTACCTTGATTTCGTCCGGGTGTTTTACTGTTTCAATGGCTGCGGCCTTAGGACAAAATCTTTCAATAAGAGTTCTCAAAATCTTTCTTACAACTTTATATTCTGGAATTTTCTCTCCCAAGTTAGCACATGTATTTACGATGTCTTGCAATCGTGTATAATAATCTGTGAACGATTCATTTTCTGCCATATGAATAGAGTCAAACTTGCTCGTAAGCATTTGCAGTTTTTGAATCTTCACTAAACTTGTACCCTCATGTGTAACAAATAGAGTATCCCAGATTTCTTTCGCGGTCTCACATGCCGAGACGCGAGAGAACTCGGTTTGAGACAAAGCATTAATTCCCTTGCCGTAAGAAGAAGCATCAATTTGTTCCTTAGTCCACTTCGACCTAGGTTTGATGGTGCCAACATCGATAATAATCTCAGTAGGATTTGACCATCCAAACTCAATTGATTGCCAAACTCATTCATCGATGGAAATCAAGAATTCGTTGTCAAGAACGCAATCTATTTCTCCTTCGAAAGGTTCGGCGAAATTTCATTGTCAAGAACGCAATCTATTTCTCGAAATCCTCCATAGATAGATTATCATCAGCGTCTGAGGAGGATGAATCCGCGTCTTGTTCTTTTGTTGATTTCAATGCAAAACCTGAAGATTTCGAAGAAGAGGAAGGCTTTCCAGAAGAATAGTTAGTAGGAAAAGTCATTTCATATGTTTGAAGTGCACCAACTAATTCTTCTACCTTGATTTCGTCCGGGTGTTTTACTGTTTCAATGGCTGCGACCTTAGGGCAAAATCTTTCAAGAAGAGTTCTCAAAATCTTTCTTACAACTTTATATTCTGAAATTTTCTCTCCCAAGTTAACACATGTATTTACGATGTCTTGCAATCGTGTATAATAATCTGTGAACGATTCATTTTCTGCCATATGAATAGAGTCAAACTTGCTCGTAAGCATTTGCAGTTTTTGAATCTTCACTAAACTTGTACCCTCATGTGTAACTTATAGAGTATCCCAAATTTCTTTCGCGGTCTCACATGCCGAGACGAGAGAGAACTCGGTTTGAGACAAAGCATTAAATAAAGCATTAATTCCCTTGCCATAAGAAGAAGTATCAATTTCTTCCTTAGTCCACTTCGACCTAGGTTTGATGGTGCCAACATCGATAATAATCTCAGTAGGATTTGACCATCCAAACTCAATTGATTACCAAACTCATTCATCGATGGAAATCAAGAATACTCTCATGCGTACTTTCCAGTAGGCATAATTTGTTCCATCGAAGAACGGTGGTCTATTGATGTTTCCACCTTCAACCATTGTTTACAACCCTATTCCCGCTCTGATACCACTTGTGGGTTATGTTAATATGGATCTGAATAGGAAAAAAACCACCTAGAGGGGGGGTAAATTGGTGTAAACATTGTAAACATACCAAATCGTTGCGTAAAAAATAACCAAATGCAAAAAATAAATGAAGTACGCAAGATTTACGTGAAAAACTCCATCACAGGAATAAAAAACCACGGGACCGATAACACGGCGAAATCCACTAAGATTAAACACGTACAAGGTGATTTATCGTAACCCTACGACTCAACCTTTTCCATACGCTCCTAGTTGATCTTCTCCGCTCGCTCCGCAACGCTCCTCGAATCCACGATTTGCGTCCAACGCCGAATCCACGACGTCCAACCGAATCCACGGTCTTCACCAATGTAGTACGTATCGATCACACGAATGTACCTCGCTCCGAATCCACGATAGCGATAGCACCTTGAATCCACAAGGCCACGCAAATCCACTCGCCGATTTTGGAAAATTGTTGTTTTTGTTGGTGATGATAAACCATCGAATACTTAGATCAAAGATAGATAAGAAAACACCATCTAAGTATTCTTCAATTTGATTCTACAAGAAATAGGAGTTTGGAAACCCTAGAATCAAATTGAACGATATAGTCGCAGAAGCATAGATTAGATCATGTTTTTCTTTCTTCTCTATATATGTGGATTTTTTATATTTTCTCCGATTTCTATTCGGTTATCTGGATTAACCCTAAAAGATGATAGTAGAGTCTATTTATAGGTTAGAAACCTTTGGAAAGAGATAAGCATAAAAAACTACCTTATCTGGAATTTTTCCGCTCGGCGGTCCGGACTGGATTAAATTTGATCCGGACTGTCGTCTTTAGACAGAGTTTTTCTAGAAAAACAAGTTTAGGGTCCGGACTTTTCATGCGATTTCAGCAAACACATAGTTCAGGGTCCGGACTGAGTGGGGACTGTTCCGGACTGGAATTCCGCATGAACTAAACTATGTTCGGGGTCCGGACTGGAATGGTCTGATCCGGATCCTGAACATCCAACTTGTCCAGTTTTTTATTTTTATGCAATGAAAAATCTTCCAAGTGTTTCTAAACTACAAGAATGTATTCGGATCACCAAAATTATTTAGTTAAACGTACCTGATCCTTTTGAATTCATTCTTTTTGAGATTGATGTCTATGATCCACAATTCTTCATCTTCAATCTTCAAAACTTAAAATATTTCACGAAATACGCCAATATAAAATTCTTAACATGTCTGTTCTGTGTTTTGACCCTGTGCTTTATATTGGTTGGCATGGTACCACGTGATGTTTGACTGCGAAGAGAGAAGATTATGACCTTCTGCGAGGTAGACAAGAGGAGGTTTGTTTAGAGATTGTTAGAGCACACAGGTTACAGCGACAGTGTGAGAGGTGCCTACGGCAGCACCGGTACTCAAGGGTGTCCCTATCGCTCGTGAGTTCCCGGGGGTGAGTCCACCTGAGCTGATGATGATGCCGCCGGTTAGGGAGATTGAGTTTGTGATTGACGTGGTTCCGGGAACCGCGCCAACCTCGACGGCACCTCATTGGATGGAACCAGTAAAGCTAAGAGAGCTGACAGCGCAGTTGCAGGATTTAGCGGATTGAGGGATTTGTTTGACCCAGTGCCTCGCCTAAGGGAGCGCCATCATTACTGTGGAGGAAATGATGGATCATAGAGGCTTTATGTGGATCTGCAGTTCGGTTACCACCAGCTGAGGGTCAGGGTCGAGGACTTTGCCAAGACGGCGTTCAGGACACGGTATGGGCATTATGAGCTCACAATGAGGCCAATTGGATTGACTAATGCCCTACAGCCTTTATGATTTGATGAATCGTTTGTTCCAAGGGTACTTGGACAGATTGGTAGCGGTATTCTTCATAGATATTTTGATTTACTCCCAGAGTGACTCACAGCATGAGGAGCACTTGTGGATAGTGCTACAGTGTCTGTGAGGAAACAAGTTGTTGACGTGCGAGTTTTAGCTTCGGGAGCTTACCTTCTTGGGCCATTTTATTCTAGCCGTAGGAGCAGCAGTAGAACCGGCCAAAATAGATGCTATTCGAGATTGGCCGAGACCGACGTTTATTGTTGAGGTGAGGAGCTTCTTGGGCTTAGCGGGTAATTACCGTCGGTTTGTGGAGGGTTTTGCGAAGCTCTCTACTTGTGATGACCCGGATCTCCTCAGAGCTTTTGTAGTGTGTCTGGCGCCTTTGCTTTGTGTTAGAGGTGTTTGTGCGCGAATCGGACCCAAGAATTGGACTCAGTGTGGAAAACGGGAGCAAGTTTGCTTAACCGGATGCCTTCGACAAATTTCAGAAGTGGTTTCGCGTGAAACGGACATCGGATTTGGATTCAGTGCGCGAAAACGATGGAAATCGGCTATTTGGATGTATTTTTCTGAGTCCGGACGCCCAAGAACGGACACCCGGAAGTTTTCAGTGTTTTCGGGTGCACGAGAGGAGCCGTGGACCGCCGGGTGCCACGTGGCGGAGCCGGATTGGCCGGCGCAGAGCGCGCGGTCCACGAAGTCGCACGGCTGGGTGCATGGACCGGCGTGGGGATGCGTGGCGGCACGTGAGTGGCCGGCTCATGCGGCCCGGTCCACGCAGCGCTGCGGGATGGCGCGGTCCATAGCAGGTGTGTGCACCGGGCGCATCGAGTCACGACCTTGGACACGTGGCGGCTGAGGATTGGGCGGTGCACTGTGCGGGTCGTGCGCGGCATGGCGGGGCAGGAGGTTGTACCGTGCGGGCAGGCGGGCGCGCGCGGGAGCGGCCACGTGTCGGCGCGTGGTTGGCTGGCGCCAACCACCGCGCGGTGGGTGCGGGCCACGTGGCGCTGTCCTGTTGGCTGGCGTTGCTGTTTGCTGTTTGGATCCACGTGGCGCGACAACAGCGTTTCGGGCGCTGATGGTTTGGGGTACCTTTTGGGTTATTATAGCCGCCCGGTTGTTTTCGGGCGCCCGGAACTAGGGACATGGATGGAATTACCTGGTTTGTTCTGTTTTGGCTATATATAGCCCCCTTTGGCCGTTCTTTTGAGCCTTTTTCGGAGCTCCCCTATGACAGATCCCTCAAGATGACTTGTTCTTCATCTTGTGCTGCAACTCTTGAAGGATTCCCGGATTTTTTGGAGGCCGTGGCATTGGCGTTTTCTGCGACGCGGTGCACTGTGACGCTCCTTCGATTTTGGCTTCTACCGTCGCATTTCAGTGCGCGATACCCCTTGAGCTACCCCGATGGACTTTTGAGCTTATTTTTGCGGCAGCGCATTTATGAGAGCTACGCCTTCGATTTCCGTATTGATCACTTTGCCTTATTTTGGGTTTTTGGCCCTTTGTACCACTGCGTGGTTTTGGACAGCGGTGGAGTATTGTTGGGATTTCTCAGCCTACGAGCATCGGAACGTGACGTATAAGGACTCAATCGACATCTACGCTTCGAGAGGAACGTACCCGTATTTTTGTCAGAATTTTTGGAGGATTCCTCGAAGGTGATATTTAAGCTTCTTTGGGACTGAATTCTGCAGAGATGCGAGTTGTGGATTGATTGGCATACCGCGATGTTCTATTTGTATCTTAGCCTACAGGTGTCGGAATGAGGAGTATAAATAGTCGATTTAGATCTACTCGTCGCGAGGATCGCAACTGTAATTTTTTTGGATTTTTTAGAGGATTGGACGCATGTGAAAATCCCCTTTCTCTTTGCTGGATTGTAAAAACGGCAAGCATGGTTTCGTATGTGTGGGGTATTGATTAGTGTGTTGTGGATGTGATGTTGGTTTGAGCAGAGACTTGTGCGACTGAGTGCCGAGGGTGCAGTTTCGGCGGATTTTGTTAGTGAGTGGCTACGCACTTCACCGACTTAGGTTTTGCCTGCGGAAAGCGATTCAGGCGGGTTGCTTTGTCTCTAGAACCGGTGGACGGTTCTCTAATTCTATCCTATACAGAATGCATGCTTGATAGTGTACCAACTTTTGGTTGAGATGTAAGCTTAGTAATAGTATTTGTTTGAGAAATTGCAAGTTATGCTATTCATGTTATGCCTATTGGAAACTTGGAAGATTTGGATAAATATTTATGATTGTGATCAATGGAAGCTTACCTATGGGAGTATTGCCCTCTGTGACTGATAGCATGCATGATTTATTGTACAACCTATAAGATTGAGATGTAAGCATGTGAAATGATTTAGATCATGTGGATTGATGCCTGCTCGATTTAGGGTATATGTTTTCGAGGATGTAGAGATCATGTCTATTTGTCACGCCCCGGGTGTAAACCAGAACCCGGGCCCGTCCACAGATCCGCCGTGCACACGGTATTTCCCGTGTACACGAAGCGCCAGTAACCTGCTCAGATATAAGAGATATAATAAAAGAGCAATAAAAACAGAGCTGAACTAAAACTAATGCATCTCAGACTGAAGCTGGAAATAAAATACAATACATCTGTATATAAATGATACAGCAGTCTCTCCCAGCTCACAAAATAAATATAACCTGCTGGCGAAAGCCAGTCCCAAAAGTGAAAGTACTACTGTCTGAGGAAACATGGGTACACCAACAGTCCAGCTAACGTGCTCAACCTGCCTCGGGATCTATCTACTCAGCCGTCCTCTCTCCTCGACCCGCCACTGTAAGCCCAGTAGCACCCGCAGAAGACACTGCAAAACAAGGGAGAAGAAAAAGAGGAAAGAAGAATGGGGGTGAGACTACTAGTAAACCAGTAGCCTCCCCTAGTGGGTAAAACCTCAACTCTGACACGCCCACTAGGTCTACCAGAGGCAAAAGGAATAAAGGTGGTATGCAATGAGTATGACTCCTGATGAAAAACTACCACTAGAATGCCTCTAAAAACTGAGCTAAAAGAATAGCGGAATGTATGCATCAGAATGTAAATTCCTGCCTGCCTAGACCCAACTATACACCGGTGAACACCCGTACTGCCCACTATGCCTACTAACCAACAACTCAGCTACGGGATGCAGACCGGCTCCTGACCGACACGGTCCCATCCCAAGGGCAACAAACCGGCTCCTGACCGGCACGGTCCTACCCCAGGGCAACAGACCGGCTCCTGACCGGCACGGTCACAAATATACACACTCCGGAGTGGCACTCGAGAGGAGCGACCCACACGAGTATAATGCCTCAGTAACAAGTATCATAGATCAGCAGGACTGAATCATGACTCTGATCAAAGTGGGAAAACCCATCCACTAAAGGGAGACCCGATCTCAACCTGATGCAAGATAAACAATTAGTGAAAAACTCCATCCACTAGAGGCCTGATACCCAATCTGATACATAAGCAACATCCGGTCAACCGCCCAAGGTCCGCGGTTGCCGCAATACCCTGCCATCAAGCCTGCCTGTCCCAAAACCCAAGATCCACAATCGGGTAGAACAATCAATATCCGGTCAACCGCCTACTGTCCGCGGTTGCCGCAATAACCCCCAAGTCCGACATCGAGTACACCCTGTCTCCGACCACAAGGTCCTGGCTACACTATCCCAAACCCCCGCTCGAACCCGAGCAACATGACTCGAAAGTCTAAATAAGAAGGAGAAAGAAAGCAATCATGGTTTCTCCTAAGTCAGATCCCAATATGATAGTGTAGCAATAAAATAGTGGCCTATCTAGATGTCCATACAAGCATGCAAAGGTCCTCATGCAAGAATAAAAGAGAGAATATCAAATAACAGTTCCACATGTGTAATGAATAACAAATCCACATAAACATAACCATCATGCTAAAGTCATCAGTCAACTACACATGTATATAACCCCTGATCCATAATAAATCCCAAAGTGATACCCGCACATAGATGTGTCATCATGTCCCACTAATTCGTCCATTTAACCAACTTTTATGAGATCTATGTGCTAACATGGCATGTTAACTATCACAATGAAGCATGTCCTCGCAATCACGTTTCCACAATAATATTATCCCAATCAGATTCCCAACATGCTATGTCCACAGATTATTCTCAAATGATGGGCTCACATTTATATTAATCAAACATGCATGGCAATCAATCAATATGTCCAAAAGAGGGGTTCTCTAACAAACTTAGTGAGTAAGTCAGAAGTAGGGGCAAGCAACAACCACCCCCATGAATCATCCACCTATGCCTGTCCAAAAATCCTCAAGTGGTACCCTCCCACAAGACGCCTCACAATATCACAATATGAAAGTACATCCCCCTCCCTCATGCGAGGTTAAATGCTAAAACGATGTCCATGAAGCATGTATAAGTTCCAACATGTCAAGTTTCCAATATAATGTTTTCCATATGATAGGCTCACAATTATCCAGTTAAGCATGCATGTCCATTAGGTGACCATTCAACATGTTCAATAAAGGGGATCACTCTAATATTCCTAGTGGGTACATCAGAAAAGAGGAGTAAAGCAACCACCCACCTAGAATTGCGCAACCCAAGGCTGTCCAATATCTCTTTTTCACGCCACAAGTCCAAACAGATAAGCCGCCGCGACCACTGTTCACAATTACCCCAAAACATGCAATTAAACATACAATTATCCTCAAAACATGCTATTCCAGTAATCAGTCCAGAGTTGAGCCTTTTTCACCTGCGAGTTGTGCACGGAAAATTCCCAAAAATATACCGTCGCGATCCTCGCGACGAGCCGGTCGAAAGGAGTACCTGCACGCTCAAATCCGAGTTTCCTACACTGAGATGTAAATTCGGCAAGGGGACTATCCCAAAGAACTCTGTACTGTAAATTTCAGCACCAAATACTGGAAATAATGCCTTTTTCACCTTCGGGGAAAATCCAGAAAAATCCAGGAAAATTTGAGGATGTTCCTTGCGATGTGTAGATGCAAAATGCCTATTGAATCACCTCAATCCGATGTCCGGTTGCGGAGATATCGTTGAAAGATCGAACCGCTGTCCAAAACTCAATCGCAGCAAAGGGTGTCACAGTAAACTCAGAAAAACTCCTCGAAAAGTGTGAAATGAGGGAAAATAGGAAATACCAACATTAAAGCTCTATCAGTCGCCGTTCCAATGGAGCAAGAATCGCCGGAAAATGTGATCGGGGTAGGCCGGAAGAGCTCTCGCATTGAAATGCGATGAAAGGGATACACCGATGAAGGAACGTCGCGCCGTGCCAGAGAAATGGAAATCTCATAATCCGTGCCGCCCAAAAATCTGAAACTTCACAGGATGCTTCCTCTCTTCTTGATGAAGATTTCATCTTCTCACTCCTCGAGAAGATGAAGCCTCTAATGTGGTGAAAAATGCCTTTGAATGAGCCTCGGATGGAGATAATAGGAAAAACCAGAAAAATATTTTCCATTAATTCCCTCTGTGTCCCGCCGAACAGGAAACACCAAAACCGTCCACTAAAATGCTGCCACGTGTCCACAGAACACAAAACACCAACTACATCCAATCCAGCTGCGACACGTGGCCCCCGACCGCGCCTGCCCGCGCGCCCAGACGCGCCTGCTGCCCCTTCTGCCCGCACAGTTGACCAACCAATGGGGGATTGCCACGTGTCATGCCTCTGCCTAGTGAACCCGGTGCACTAAATCCTGTGGACCGAACGAATAGGAACCAGCCACGTGTCCAAGCCCGGTGCACTATAAACCAATACCCAACGCCATACTCCGTGGACCGGAAGCTGTGACCCAGCCTATAGGATAATGCCACGTGTCCCCCGCCTTGGTGCACGCCGGCCGCGTGGACCGCCCGCCTGCCCGCGCGCCCGCGCGCTGCCCGCGCCCTGCCCGCGCCGCGCGCCGCCGCTTGCCGCCTGCCCGAGGCCGCGCCGCCGCCGCCTGCCGCCGGCGATCGCCGGAGTTACTGTTCCGGCAGTGAACAGTACCCGAGCACCAAAAATACAAGTGGGTAGTCCGTTTTGACCGTTTTCGCGCGCTGAACCCGAATTTGACGTCTGTTTCGCCAAATTCCCATCCGATAAATCGCCGGAGGCTCCCGGAAAGGCATTTTCAATCCGAATTTCGTGCCGAGTCCAAATTTGATATCCGATTTGCGCGAAAACATCTCTAAACATCCGACGGGGTCCCTCCGATCACCCACATGATCCATTTTAAGCCCGAAGTTCATCACTTGAGTCCAAATTGGCGCACGAACACCGCCGACATGCCCCGTAGGCCTCCAGAAGCTGCCGATCACACTGTAACAGACCTGTAGAATTCTGGATCATCACACTATTAATGTTCCCTATTTTATGATTTCAGTTATTTAAAGGATATTATTGGAACTTGACCTAGCACCCCGTCATATGATGCATGTTTAACCAGATTGGTAGAGAACCTTCACTTGGGCTAGGTTCTTTTATACTTTAGACATCCCACACTTTGCATCTTTCCTGGACATAGTGTTGCCTCGCCCAGGTAGTGGGCCGAGTGGTCAGGTTATTGTGGGACATTATTGCACTCGTGCCTGGGGGCTGAGTGGAGTCTGATAGCTGAGTTTAGACCAGTGTTGGTGTTTTGGGAGCCGTTTGGGTAGACGGTGATCCCGGACCGTTGAGTATCTTTCGGTCAATATTGTCGGGAACCGTTTGGGTAGGCGGTGGTCCCGGGTCGTTGAGTGTCGTCCGACCAGTGTTGTTAGCCCTGAGTTGTGGGTCGATCCCGGCTGTGGAGTATCTCCAGCCAGTGAGTTTAGTGCCATGAGTTGGTGGTGTTCGCTAGTGTCTCGAGATTCGTGAGAGCTCAGGTGTATCTGGATGAGGTGGTGAGGTTACATGGTGTACCCGCCTTGATTGTATCTGATAGAGACCCAAGATTCGTCTCGCATTTTTGGGAGAGTTTACAGACAGCCTTGGGGACACAGCTCCGGTTTAGAACGGCATTCCACGCACAGACCGATGGACAGTCTGAGCGCACCATACAGACCCTCGAGGATATGTTGAGAGCATGCATCCTGGATTTTGGAGGGGGATAGTACCGGCACTTAGGATTGGTTAAGTTTGCGTACAACAACAGCTATCAAGCGAACATTCAAATGGCTCCGTTTGAAGTGTTGTATGGACGCAAGTGTCGGTCGCCCTTATATTGGAGTGACGTGGGTGAGAGGAGGCCATTGGGACCTGATATATTGCAGGAGGCAGAGGAAAAGGTCAGATTGTACGACGACATCTTGAGACCGCTCTGAGTCGACAGAGGAGATACGCTAATACTCGATAGCGAGACTTAGAAATTCAGGTTGGTGATCATGTCTTTTTGAAGGTCTCACCTTCGAAAGGGGTTCGGAGATTTGGAGTTCGTGGGAAGCTCAGTCCCCGCTTTATTGGACCCTTTCAGGTACTTGAGAGAGTAGGCCCTGTTGCGTACCGAGTTGCACTCCCCCCGCGTCTTGCAGGAGTTCATGATGTTTTCCACGTCTTGGCCTTGAGGAGTTATGGTTTTTATCCTTCGCACGTGATTGACTTCACTCCACTTGAGATCGGTGAGGACCTTGGATACGTGGAGCGCCCGTTGTGATTTCTAGCTCATGAGGTGAGAGGATTACGCAACCTGGCTGTAACGTACGTGAAGATTTTGTGGAGCAATCACAAGGAGCGTGAGGCCACTTAGGAGCTAGAGACGGTGATGAGAGATACCTATCCTTTCTTGTTCGAGGTTTCTGGCTGAGATACGTCTGTTTTTGTTTTCTTAGTTTCGAGGACGAAACTTTCTTTTAGTGGGGGAGGATGTGGTGTCCCGATTTTTCCGTACGACTTGACCGGATGGTCGGCGGTGAGAAAACACCTATTATTGGTGTATCAAGCCCATTGTGCATCAAATGGATGCAAAAAACAGACTCAGCGCACGGAAATATTGAAAATCGGCTATTTTCGGGCAAAATAGGCCTAACGGACCGAATTTCGGGTGGGCCGGTCCACGGCCCACTTGGCGTGCACCGAGACCAGCGGACGATGTGGCGAGGCCACGTGGCAGGCTGTCATTGGGTGGTCAACGGGCGCGAGACAGGGCGCACATCTCGCCGGGCGCGGTGCACCGTGGGCTGCACCAGGCCACGTGTCGCCCGCCCATAGGCGAGCGCGGCGACCCGGCTGGCCCGATGCGGACCGCGGCGCGTGCACTCCGCCGTAGACCGCACCGCCACGCGGCGCGCCGTGATTGGCGGGCGCACGTGCACGGGGCGCTCGGGGGGGGGTGTGAGACACGTGGCGCGCCCGGGTGAATCCGGGCGCGCACAATAGCGAGCTGGGCAGGATTCGGGTGCCCGAATCTTGCGCCCAAATCCGGATCCCCCTTTTGTGTTGGGTAGGGCTATAAATAGTCCATTTGGGCTTCTTCTTCGGCGTTTTCTGAGCCCATCTTCGGCAGGGAGCTTCGTCTTCGAGTTTTCTTCGATATTTGGGATCCCGGAGATTTTAAGGAGTCGTTCCATCAGCGTTCTTCTCGACATCGCGAGCTTCGACGTGCCTTCGAGATGGATCTTCTCCGTCTACGTTTCTTCCGCGAGCTCTCCTGGGCTGACAGGAGGAAGTTTTTGGCCAATTTTTGCGGCATCAGTTCTACGAGAGGTAGATCTTAGTTTTCCGTGTTTGCCGCTCCTCTCAGTTTTGGGTTTTTATTGGGGTATTCGGAGTATTTTTGAACCCCTTTCTTACTGTTGGTTTTCCTGGACAGCAAAGCTTGTTCGATTTTTATCTCCGCGATCGGTTATCGAATTTCGGTCTGTGAGGACTCGATCGACATCTACGCTTCGCGAAAATTGCAGCCATATTTTTATTGGAATTTTTGGAGATCATCTCAAAGGTGATATTTTAGCTTCTTTCGGACTGACTTTTCCGCAGATCTGTGAGCGTGGGGATTTTTGCTTACCGCGATATTTGGACTGTATCTTTGTGCCCGGGAGGAGTTTTCATGTGTTTTTGGGCTTGTTGGAATCGTGGGAACCTGAGGATTATCCACGCTCAGTTTCGGCCCATTTCGACCTTGGATTGATGCGCGCATTCTGGTCGGTTGCTTTCGTCTCCAAAACCGGTGGACTGTTCTCTAATTCTATCTAATAGTAAGCATGTATGATTGTGAGATGTATTAGGAAGCATGTTAGAGGGTGAGATGATGTTTTCTTGTGTTGTTATTACGATCATGTCGATTAATGCTTCCTATTTGTGTTAAATTATATGCTGTTATTGGAACGTGGCCTAGCACCCTGTCATATGATGCATGTTTCAACCAGACTAGTAGAAAACTTCAACTTGGGCTAGTTTACTTATGCTTTAGACACTCACACACATTTATTCTTTTCACCTGGACTTAGAGTGTTCCTCGCCTGGGTAGTGGGCCGAGGGGTCGGGATGTTGTGGGATGCATGTTACACTCGTGCCTGGGGGCCGAGCGGAGTCTGGTAGCTGTGTTTAGATCAGTACTAGTCTTGGGAGCCGTCTGAGTCGACGGAGGGTCCCGTTTGTCGAGATTTTCTAGTCAGTGTGTTAGAGATGTGATGTGGGTACTGTCGATCTAGTTGATCGAGGATTTGGACTATAGCATGCATGAGCCATATCGAGCTCGATAGAGATGCGCGGATACTTTCCTCGGTTGGGTCACGCCCCTCGAGTGCCGCTCCGGAGCTGGGCCTGTTACTTGCTATCGCGACTTGTCGACACAATCCCTCTGGCTGGGCCTTTTTTAGGCAGTCACGGACGCCCTACGTAAGTCCAATCCTCCGTGGATGTAATGGCAGTAGGTGGGCGCAGGTTTGACTGGACCCTATGTGGCAGTCAATGTAGATTGGGTGATTATTTTATCGAGAGGTAGTAGATGCATCATGTTTCATCTGTATCACCCTTTGAGCATTTAGATAGAGGCATAGTGGCTGTAGAGTTATTTTCGGCCTTTCCTTTATAGTACTGCATCTGTTACTTTATGCCACTAGTAGACTTGGTGGGCAGACCGTCGGGCTTGGTGGCGGTACCCACTGAGAACTACGTGACGGTGTAGTTCTCACACCCTCTGTCGGTGACAGTTTTGTAGAGGCATCTTCTTCAGTTCCTACCCTTGCTGTTGCTGCTTCTTCTGATCGAGGCGAGAGAGTCGCGAGCTAGATCCCTACCTGTCTTTGAAGAGTAGCTGTACCCCCTTATTGGAGATTTATAGTACAATCTGTTAGATTAGTATATTTTACTCTTTTTTGAGAGACTGTTGTATGGTGTGGATCTAACTTGTATTGTGAGCCTATACACTGATGTATTACTATTTTAGCTTACCTCCCCGTTTGGGTTCTTAGATATTGTATCAGAGGATGATGTATTGATGATTATTTTCGGAGATGGATAGTGTATTTTTTTTTTATTTTTAGTTGTACAGTGATTGGATTTTTAGTTTTATAGTAGTTTACTTTCCAACTCTGATATCTATATTGTAGTTGTAGTATCTTTTGCATGTTAGTCGCTTCGTCTATACGGAGTTTTCCGTATGGGCGGCGGATCTGTTGGCAGGCCCGGGTCGCAGTTTCGACCCCGGGGCGTGACAGATTAGAGTCGTATCAGAGCCTAGATTGTAGGTCATCGTGGACTTAGAAACCCTAGGCTTGTGGTTGGACCCTAGGATGACTCACGTGAGAGCCGTGATTGATAGCGAGAGTCCTGATTGAGCTTTATACCTCTCCCAAGGGACGGGATGAGTGATCGGCATGTTTATTCTCCTAAGTGATTATGTTGGCTGCAGACAACATAATACTGTGGAATGAGTGACATGCTCTAGACAACATAATACTGTCCCCAACGGGGGTGTCGTCTGGAGGGATGCGACCTGCTGTGCCGCCATTGTTGCCGGCGTCATCAAAATCGATTGTGTCAGCAATGGCGGTGGCAGGGCGGATGGAGTTCCCGGTAGACCTCCGTGGCATAGTTAATTCAAGCTAAAAGTTGCCCGAGTCAAGAAATACTGTCATTTAAGGCCGTGACGGCGGCCGGCACACCCAAGCAAGTGCTATGGGCTTGGGCGCTCCTTTCGAGAGACAATTGTGTTCTCTCAAGAGATCTCATTATTCGGGCCATTCGCCCACATAATTTTGACAAGGTCGGCTCCGGTTGAGTCGACCACCCACTGGTACTATTATCCTCTGACATTTCTCGGTAGGGATGGTAAAACTTTACCTGAGTGTCTCACCGGGCATACCAAAAGGTTGTTGGGGCCGAAAATGTCGGTCGTCGATCGGCCCCGGGGAGTGACCCTCGTGATGTGATGCGCCGCGTGCCCAATATATCAAGCGATCGGGCTGAGGAGGGATCTGCTCGGCCGGGTTCTTCTCAATCAACTCTTCAGAGAGTTCGGCCTAGATTGGCCAAACTGGGGTTGAAAGGTAGACAGAGTTCGGCCTAGAGGAGTCGAACTGGGAGTCAAAGACAATGATTTGACACGACTTAGGAGCCGATTAAGAAATTGTATTGCTTGGAGTGGGGTTACAAGAGTAATAGGGAACCAATTACATGTTAATCTACTCGTAGGAAATGCGGTAAATGTAGATATGAAAGATATGAAAAAACAGGGGCGGTCCTGGCTTACGAGGTTGTAGGACCTCTTTTCCTTCGTTGGTTCGAGTATTTATACATTTCCGAACCAAGCGTATAATCGCCGATTGGAATAATCGGTGTGATTTGGAAAGAATCATCGTAAATTTCTCAACTACTTCCTTTTAAGTTGCACTTTCTCAAATAGGATAGTAGTTATTTTTTCATCCAAGTCCGTCCCCTTATCAACGCGCTGAAACATGATTTTCGGCGCTTTCCAATGCTGGGCGCCACTTGTCGTTCCAGAGCTAGTTACGAGATTCACACGCACATCTCGCACTCCTTCCTTTCAGAGTTTTTCCTTCCTCGGTTTGAGCAATCGAAGGTTGACTCTGAGCTCGCTGTCTTTGCCGCTCGACTGAGGTGGTTTAGTGTCTATCTTCAGTCAAAGTCGATTCTGAATGAGGCGATAATCTTTTTATTTAGACCGTTTTTTCTATCGGCTGACGCCTTTGGCCGAAAGGCATATATCGCGTGTTGCACTCTTACGCGGCCGAGATCGGTCTTGGCTATGACGCGAATCCCTCTGTATTGACTCATTCTTTCATCGGCTAATGCCCTTAGCCTATAGTATACGCCACGTGTCGCATCCTTAAGGTTCAAAAAAATTTGGTCTCAACATGTGGCAATGAAACCTATTTGCTACTAATAGCATTCCAACTCAACTATATATATATATATATATATATATATATATATATATATAGAGAGAGAGAGAGAGAGAGAGAGAGAGAGAGAGAGAGAGATAGAGAGAGTCCGGTTACTATTATCGATATCACAAAGCACTTGGTGCTACCAAATTTTTTGCCGTTAGATCTATCCCTTTGATCATTTCCACATGTTAGATCATACAATTTCTCCAACCACCCACTAAACCCTAGGGCTATGTTTGGTTCGGGTATAAGCGAAAAAAATTTTGGTTTTCGAAAATTTATAAATTTTTAAAAATTTATAATTTTGTATATAAAAAAAGGTATAAATTTTAAAATTTTAAAAATTTTAGTATAAATTTATTAAAAATTAAAGTTAAAAATTTTAAAAACTATAAAATTTAAAAATTCTCTAAAGTTAAAAATTTATAAATGTTAAAAATTTTAATTTTAATTGTCTCAAAAAATTACAAAATTGGGAGCAAAAATTTTAATTTTAAAATTTGTATAATTTTATAAAATTTTATAAAAAAAATTGTATAAATTAATAAATTTTAAAAAAATTAAAAAAAAATAGATTTATTAAAAAGAAAAATTAAAAATTTTAAAATTTATAAAATAAAAAAAATAATAAATTTTAAATTTTATAAATTTAAATATCTTATAATTTAAAATTTTTTATTTTTTATTTTTTTTTAAAAAAAAAGGAACGAGGTGAAACAAGGTTGGAACCCAACCTTATTCAACCAAATGGGGGGAACAGCTGTTCCCCGTCTCACTTAATGTTGTTTGGGGATAAGGTAGGGGATAACCCCCTTATCCCCCCCTTATTCCGGTTGCCAAACACAACCTAGGGGACCATTACCATCCTAGCCGCACATCTCTTAATCCAATGGCTAAAAACTTAATAGTACCAATGCATATCGATAGCATAATAGTCTAGTCCTATAGAGTTTGGCTACTATGCTATTGATAACACTAAGGACTTGGTGCTACCAAGTTTTTAGCCGTCAGAGAAAGAGAGAGAGAGAGAGAGAGAGAGAGAGAGAGAGAGAAAGTTAAGCTCTTATACTTTTAAAAGTACTAAGTCATTAGTGTTTGTAGGTTTTTTAGCCCTTAGATGAAAAGATATGTTGTTAGAATGATAGTGGGCCACTTGAGTTTAGTGGGTGGCTGGTGGAATAATATTATTTAATGAGTGAAGTTAGTTAAAGAGATAGATCTAACGGTAGAAAATTTACAAGCACCAAATGTTTGGTGCTTTTACAAGCATAGTAGTCGAACCATATATATATATATATATATATATATATATATATATATATATATATATATATATATATATATATATATATATATATATATATATATATATATATATATATATATAGAGAGAGAGAGAGAGAGAGAGAGAGAGAGAGAGTAGAGCTTATATACTTTTAAAAGTACAAGCCAATTTATGCTTGTAAATTTTTTACCATTGGATTTGTATTGGGATTTGTGCTATTGTAAAGTCAACTAAAAAGTGAGAAAGAGAAAGTAAAAAATACAAATCCTAATACAAATCCAATAGTAAAAAATTCACAAGTATGGATGGGTTTATACTTTTAAAAGCATATAAGCTCTACTATATATATATATATATATATATATATATATATATATATATATATATATATATATATATATATATATATATATATATATATATATATATATATATATATATATATATATATATATAATTCGGCAAGTATACTCTTATGAGTACGATCAACTTCATACTTATAAGTTATTTTCGATGATAAAATTTTCGAATCGATGATCCATACCGTTAAACATGATTTAGAACATTTGAAATTTTTAAAAACTAAATTTTATAATTTTTCGACATCATTTACCCTACGATCAAAATATCTCAAAATTGATAATTCTTAACGGCCGGTATAGAATGCTTGCTAGTTTAAATGTGTAAAGAATCGAAATAGGTTGAAATTTTGAGAGAAAATTTTATTCACTATTTAAATATAGATCTATAATTTCGATCTTAAATTAAAAAATCAAATTCTCTATTTTTAGAAGGTCGTTCGATTTTGACCATTCATTTTATGCTCACTTGATGGATTTTATTATAATTTCAAAAAATTACGAAATTTATTTTTTAGAAGTTTAAAGTGCTCTGTATCACATTTAACAGTAGGGATCATCGATTTGCAAGCTCCATCATCGAAAATAACTTATGAGTACGATGGGGTTTATAATCATAAGAGTATGGTAGCCCTATATATATATATATATATATATATATATATATATATATATATATATATATATAGAGAGAGAGAGAGAGAGAGAGAGAGAGAGAGAATTGAGCTGGAATGCTATCGATAGCAAACGAGCTTCATTGCCATCCATTTTTTTAGATGATAGAACTTTCTAGAAATTTGAACGAGCTTCGTTACCGTTTAATATTATCTAAACCATTTAAACTATCTAGAAATTAAATTTCATACTTTTTCGATATTCTTTTTTTGTCCATCAAGTGGTCACAAAAATGAATGGCTGAAAATAAATATCCTTCAAAAAGTGATGATAGAAGTCTTGTAATCAAGATCAAGACTATAGATCTTGTTTTAAATAGTTTAAAAAATTTTCTAACCAAAATTCAATTAATTTCAAATTTTTTACACCATTAAACTAGCAAAAAATTCATATCTACCATTAAAACTACAAATTTCGTAACCCTTTGATCATTAAGTCAACGATGTCGACAAGATTTGAAATTTAATTCCCAGATAGTTTAAATGGTTTAGATCATATTCAACAATACCGATCGTCGATTTGGAAGCTCCATCATCGAAAATAAATGGGTGGCAACGGAGCCCGTTTGCTATCGATAGCATTCTAGCTCAACTCTATATATATATATATATATATATATATATATATATATATATATATATATATATATATATATATATATATATATATATATATATAGAGAGAGAGAGAGAGAGAGAGAGAGAGAGTAAAGCTTTATATACTTTTAAAAGCATAAGCCCAAATATGCTTGTAATTTTTTTACCATTGGATTTGCATTGAGATTTGTAGATTTGTGCTATTGTAGAATCAACTTAAGAGAGAGAAAGAGAAAGCACAATAGCATGGATCTCAATGCAAATCCAATGGTAAAAAAATCACAAGCATATTTTGGCTTGTGCTTTTGAAAGTACATAAGCTCTCTCTCTCTCTCTCTCTCTCTCTCTCTCTCTCTATATATATATATATATATATATATATATATATATATATATATATATATATATATATATATATAAAATAAAAAAAATAGACTACTATACTATAAATAGTAAAGTCATTAGTGCTATTAGATTTTTAACCCTTAAATTAAGAGATGTGTGATTAGAATGATAGTGGGCCCCTAGGATTTAGTGGGTAGTTGGAGAAATAGTATGATCTAAGGGGTGAAAATGATTAAAGGGCTAGATCTAATAGTAGAAAACTTAGTAGCACTAAGTGTTTGGTGCTATCGATAGCATAGTAGCCGGACTCTATATATATAAATAGTTTAATGATCTTAAAACAAATTAGTGAAATTTAAACTGCTAATCAACATGAAAATAAAAATAGTTATAGATGCCTTACAGATTAATGACCGCTACACAAAAAAGCCGTCGAATTCCTGCAGGGAAGACAAAAGCATTTTATGTAAATAAAAAAATAATTCAAAAAATGATTACACGTATATCAAATTATATAGAATAATAGTATGAACCTTAACCAAGTAACAATGATGACAGATTGCCAAAATATTCATGTAGAGAAGACAAAAGTATTGTTACGTAAGAAAAAAATAATTTAGAAAATCATTACCTATATATCAAATCAAATTATATAGAATAATAGTATGAATCTTAACTAAGTAACAATAAAAATAGATGACCAAAGTACTGAAATCTATGCCAAGAATAAATGGAATAAATAGGTAAAAACATAGCAGCAAGGAGGTGAGAAAACGCTCCAATGAAGAGAGGAGATATAATCAGGGGAGAGGGGAGAGGAAATGGAAAAAACGTCCACATTGTGCGCGCGAAAAATGGTGAATCGGCGGAGAGGGGAGAGGAAATGGGAAAACGCACATCGTGCGTGCGATTAGGGCGATTCAGTTTTTTGTTCATAAAAACGCTCCCACGCAGGTCCGGTTCGGTTCGGTTCAATTTGATGGTTTATTAGTATTGTTTGATTAAAAAAAAAAAGAAAAAAAGAATGAAGCATTCGGTTCGGTTCAGTGGTTTGTTATTATTGTTTGATTCAAAAAAAAAATAGAAAGGAGAAAGGGTTCGGTCTGGTTCAGTTTGGTTTGCTTCAGAAAAATAGAAAGGAGAAAGGGTTGGTTCAGTTTATTGGTTCAGTTTGTTGGGTTTGGCTTCTTGGTTCAGTATTAGATACGCACAATGGGAAATGGAGCAAACGGGTTATTCTCCATTTGCCAAGTGGGTTTTGTTTTAAAAAATATATATATGTCACGTGTCATAATAGGTTGAGAAATCATATAGTTATATATATATATAAATATATATATATATATATATATATATATATATATATATATATATATATATATATATATATATATATATATATATATATATATATATATATATATATATATATATATATATAATCAAGCTATATTCAGTCAAATATGGACAAGTTGATCTTAGCTCGTGTTCGGCTTGTTAAGATTTCAAGGTGAAAAATTTAACTCGTATTTGGCTCGTTTGTTAAACGAGCCGATCAATCTCGAGCTCATTTCGAACAGAACACGAGTTAGCTCGCAAACAGTAAGTTGGTTTGCGAGTCCTAACGATACCTAAAGAAACTATATATAAAATTTTATATATTTTGAAAGTAAAAATTAAAAATAGAAAATAAAAATCAGTTGATTTGTAAATTAAAATACTAGTATTCGAAATTTATAATTTTCAATATAAAAAAATATTGCAAATGTTAAAGCCTATTTTTAGTTTGGAGTAAAGCTAGAATATTTCCAAAAATATATGGAATTTTTTTTTTAGAGAGAGAGAAATGTAGTATGCTACTCGCTTCGTTTATTTTGAAATAAACTTAGCTGAAAATATGAAACAAATAAATTTCGAACTCGGATCTCAGATATTAACTACCAAATCTTTTACCACTTGTGTTAGGGACAATTGATATATATGGAATTATTGTTTCCAAAAGTGGGGTGATAAATTTGATTTGGGTTAACGTATCGAGTGTGTTACTTCATATGAAAAAATATAATAAAATAATAAATTATATGTATACACTCCATTATAGATTGCAAATTTTATGTTTTTTTATATTTTTTAGATGTTTAGTATTAAAAAATGTTGACAAGACAAGCAAATAAATTCTATGGAACAAACCCTCCCTCCTACCTGTTGTCGATGCTGTGGTGCCCTCTCCTCCTGTCGAAGGGTCGAAGGAGTCCTGTCTGCACTATAGGGGACCTCCCTCGGTCCTGACGTTGAGGTGAAGAAGTAGGTACTGCTGACGATGCTGTCTCCTGGTTCTGTGGGCAGTTGGATCTGAAGTGTCCCTATTTCCCACACCGGAAACAATGATCCTGCTTCTGTGGACACACTGTAACCATATGTGTCCCACCACAAATAATGTAAGGCCGGTCCCCTGTCTTCTGTTGTGAACGAGGATACTTGGGTGGTCGACCACCCCCCGTATGTCCTCTCCCTAACTGCGACTGCGACTGCGACCGCTTCTTGCCCCTGTTGCGGTCAAAACCCTCACTCCGTACGCGGGCAAGAACGGCTCCACGCTCAACCAAAATGGCCCTGTCGACCACTTGCCAAAAAGTACGTAGATCCGCTAACTGAAAAAGGCTGAAGATGTCGTCCCTCAAACCATCCACAAAGAGGCGAGCCTTGTGAGACTCATCTCGAAAGGCCAAAGGATTGCAGTTGGCCAATCGCACAAATCCCTGCTGAAAATCCATCATCAATTCCTCAGATAGCTTCTCCATGGTGTCCACCCATTTCTCCACCATCCACGGGTTCTCCACCATCCACGAGTCGGTCATCTCTCCCTCAAAGATTGGTGGTTCATATTTCCGGAATTCTGCCAAACTCGCCCTCACTCTCACCCGTTCCGTCTGCAACACCGGATCCCCTCCGGTAACGGCGACGGACAAAGTGAGCGAAGGAGTGATGACGGCCCCACACACCGGATCCCTAACAGGAGCTCCCAACAACGGCCCCTGAGCTGCTGGTAAAGGAACATCCGGAGGTACTGTCGTCGGAACCGCTGAAACCCTTACCGTGGTGGTCTAAGCATGCGTACCATCGTCACCACCTGCTCTCGGCGCATGCGCCTCAGGTAAGACCGACTCGGGAGTAGGAAGCTGGGTAGCAGTAGCCGGTGTTGCCGTCTGGCGGGCTACCTGCTATACTAACTCGGTGAGCGCCGACAACTGCCCCGATAAATCCTGAACCTTTTGCCGAATCAACCGGTTCTCCGCGGCTAACGAGGCCTCGGCGGCAGTCGGCCTCACCCCATCCCCTCATCCGCCATCAACCGATGATCTAGTACGAACCATACTCTGTACACACAATCAAAGGGGTCAGTAAACAAAAATGATAAACACTAAACCGTGCAAAGTAAATAAAAACAAACAAACACCAAAAATCGAGTAAAAGCTGACAAAGCGACTAACACCAAAGCCGACAAAATGACTCTGAAACCCACACTCTCTCATGACTGGGGGACTTTGGTTATTACATTGGTCAATCCGCATGAATAGACAAATACCGTGGATGTTGGGCATATGCATACTTTTAAAACAAAAAAAACTGTGTGATTGATGCCCTTTCGCTCTGATACCTGTTAAGAATTTTTGTATTAGCGTATTTCGTAAAATTAGTTGTGTCTTGAAGATTGAAGGTGAAGACTGGAAGATCACATATATCAATCTCAAGAAGAATGAATTCAATATTTTCAGGTACATTCAACTAAATATTTTTAATGATTTGAATACATTCTTATAGTTTAGAAATACTTGGAATAATTTTCATGGCATAAAAATCAAAAACTGGACAATTTTAGTGTTCTGGATCCTGATTAGGCAAATCCAGTCCGGACCCCGAACATGGTTTGGTTCATGCGCAATTTCAATCCGGATCAGACCCCATCCAGTCCGGACCCCGAACCATATTTTTTAGAATTTCTTGGCTGTGACGACAGTCCGGATCAGACTCATTCCAGTCCGGACCGTCGTGCCGGAAAAATTCTGTTAAGCCAGTTTTGTGATTCTTATCTCTTTCCAAAAAGTTTCTAAACTATAAATAAATCCTAGAGATCTTATTTTAGGGCATCCCAATGGGGGATCTTAAGCCGAAAATAATCCACATATAGAGAAGAAAGGAAAACACATTCTATTTCATGTTTCTTCTTCTATATTTATCAATTTGATTCTAGGGTTTTTCAATTCTCTCTCTTTGTAGAATCAAATTGATAAATACTTAGACGGTATTTTTCTTATCTATCTATGATTTTCTAAGTATTCAATATCATCACCACCAATAAACAATTAATGATTTCCGAAAGGAATATTGGCGCGTGGATTCGCATGGCCTTGTGGATTCAAGATGTATCGACTTCGTGGATTCGGAGTTAGGCGCGTTCATGTGATCGACTCGTGCTACATTGGTGATGACCGTGGATTCGATTAGACTTCGTGGATTCGAAGTTGGACGCAAATCGTGTGATCGAGACGCGTTGAGGACTGCGGAGAAGATCTACTTGGAGCGTATGGAAAAGGTTGACTCATAGGTTTGCGTTATATCACCTTGTACGTGTTTTAATCTTAGTGAATTTTTTCGTGTGATCGGTCTCGTGGTTTTTTACTCCTGGATTGGAGTTTTCCACGTAAAAATCTTGCGTACATTTTTGTATTTTTTGCATTGGGTTATTTTTACGCAACGATTTGAAGTTTTATTGTTTACACCTATTCACCCCCCTCTAGGTGATTTTTTTTCTATTTAGATCCTTGGATCCCATAACCCACAATACTATCTTAATCTGTCACGCCCCGGGAGAGGTTTAAAAGCGAAAAATGGACCTATTTTTTTTCAAAGTTTTTCCTCCCTGTACGTGTCCAGACCAACCACATTTACAAGATTTCTATATACAAATGGATAGAGTCTCCCCTGTATATGCACGGCATCACACAAAATACATATATCAACCACAACCAATTTTACATACACGGAGTGCTAAAAAGGAGATAAGCTAGTCTTTTGAATCATACAAAAGAAGATCGCCCCTTCGGCATACTCCAAGCTGAAAGGATAAAACCACAAAGTTTAAAACAGTGCCTACCCGACATTCAGTTTTGAAAACAGATTTCGCAACCATTTTTATCACTTTGAAAATCTCCATATTCCGCATGCAATCACAAAATAATAAAACCAAATCCAAAAGACTACTAGCCATCCACATAGATCACATGTCCCACATCCACATCACAAGGTGTCTATATCACACAATGTCCACATCTCATGCAAATAGTATCAACCAAATGTAACGACCAAAAGGGATGAGTAAAATGTCACCGAAAAGACGAAAACCGAATCACTCCCAAGCCGTAGCCTCACCCCCGTCCCCGCCCGAACCTGTCACATGGTGGTAGTCAGTGACAAAAACTATAGAAAGAAAAATGAATAAAACGATGATTTAATGCAACATATAGGTACGATAAAATGAATAGGACATCAAACCAAAAACCCCAACTCCCAAGTCATCCACACCACTTTTTTCGATTCCCATCACGGAAACCCGAGAAAACATCAAACATGCTCATCTCCCTGGTACTCAACAACCCACACGGGGGTCCCCTCACGCCTGACTGACGTAGGGATCACGGGTCCTACAGACCACTTCTCCGGAAAAGTACACCCATGCGGTGGCCAAACCGCTGGTGTACGTGATAGTGCCATGAGCCTCACGATCCCATACTCATGGAATAAGACGCGGAATGCCTCACGATCCTATACTCGTGGAATAAGTCACGGTACACCTCACAATCCCATACTCGTGAAGTAAATCGATAAGTCAAAGAATCTGTCCATGTCCTTTACGTATGTACCGTTCCGTCACAATAGCCGTGACAATGTCTTTCCTGTCATTTTAAAATAATAATACCGAAAACAACAAGAAGAGGAAGATGAGGGTTGAACACTGCCGTTCAACAACGTCCCCAACCTCGATTTGGTTATCTACCTCAACCGGCGATGAAAATGAAGCTCAAAAGCCTTCAAAAGCCTCTGCAACCTTATCCGGACGAAAACAACGGACACCTCGGCTGCGAAAGAAGAGTCCAGGCTCCTACCACTGTGACGGCGGTACTCGAAATGAAAACAAGCCAAAAACACCTCCTGGCGGTAAAATACACCAAAAACACAACAGGAAGTCAATTCCGTAATTCGTAGGTCAATCCGGGATTCCGATGGCGATAAGATTGCTTGACGGAGCGACCTTGGCGGCGGCGGGGAGCAACGGCGGCAAATCCAAGCGGCGGCGGCATTGTGGTTCACAAAGTCAAGCAGCGACGGCACAAAAAGCAAGCAGCGGCAACAAAGTGGTGCATCCAAGCAGCGGCATGTGCGGCTCGCAGGGCCCATGCGGCCCGGCCCACAAGGGCAGGCGTGCGGCATGGCTAGCGGCTGCACAGGGCGCAGGCGCAGCAGGGCAGGCGTTGGCGGGTTCAGCAGAGCGAGCGCGTAGCTGGCAGCAAGGCGGGCGCGCGCTAGCAGCAGGGTGGGCGGGCACATTGGCAGACCTGGCGCTGGGCCTGCGGGCTTGGCACGCGGCGCTGGGCCTGCAGCGCCTTGCGGAGCAGAGCGGCAGGCGGGCGGCGCGGGCTTTCGGACCTGAAGCCTAGCGGGCTGGCGGCCCTAGCGGAGCGGCGCACAAGGCAGGCTGGCGCAGCTGCGGGACTGCGGGCACGCTGTGAGGTCCCGGAATCCCCCGCGTAGAGTTTGCTGGTTGTTGGGCAGCTTTTGGTGGCCGTTGGGAGTGTTTGTGCGCATGTCGGGCCCGAGAAATGGATTTGTGGTGCAATTCGGGTTTTAGTTTGCATCACTGGAGGCCTGCGTGATGTGTCGGTGGTGTTTGTGCGCAATTTGGACACAAGTGTTGGACCTTGGGCTTAAAAGGAGATCCCGTGGAAAATTGGAGGACCCGTCGAGTGTTTGGAAGAGGTTTCGCGCGACACAGATGTCAAATTTGGACTCCGGGCGAAGTTTGGATAAAAGATTACCCCTCCGGTTGCCTTCGGGAATTTTTAGAGTTGCAATTTGGCAAATCGGACTTCAGAATTGGGCCCGGCGCGGAAATCGGATCAAGTTGGCTATCCGGGGGCACTCCGTAATTTTCGGTTCAGAATTTGGAAAAATGGACATCGTTTTTGGATTCAGCGCGCGAAATCGCTAGGAATGGACTATTTACTTGTTTGGTTTGGAGCCCGGTTGAGTTGCGCGTTTTTCGAGGTGTGGCGCGGATCCCGAGGTGGCGCGCGGCTCGAGGCGGCGTACGGACGCGGGAATGCGCGCGTCTGGCACGCATTGGGAACACGCACCTGCGCGGGTCAGCGCAGGGGCCGCCACGTGGCGGCCCCCCGTTGGCGCCCGCGCGAGCGCGGGGGCACGCGCGCCTGTGTAACGGGCGCGTGTCCCGCGCCTGGGGGGCGCGCGGTGTAACGCGCCCGTGTGGCGGGCGCGTTACCGCACGCCGCGTGGCACCGTGGGCGCGCGCGTGGACCGGGCGCGCGCACCCATGCGCCGTGGACCGGCGGTTGTGGCCTCCCATTGGCCGGCGCCGTGGACCGGGCCCGTGGACCGGGACCGTGGACCACCTCTTTCTCTTTTCTTTTTCTTCTTCTTCTTTCTCCCCCGAGCGCCATTTCTTCTCCTCTTTCTTTTCTTCCTTCTTCACCCGAGCGAGAGAGGGAGTGAGGAGGAGATTTTTGGGGGTTGTGGCGGTGCGCCGTGGACCTCGCGGAGCGCGCGAGGTGTTCCAACGGGTCGGTTGGGCGGTGCGACGCGTCGAGGTTGGTCCCGCACTTTGTTTTTACGGTGTTTTTAGCACAGTTTTGGAGCGTTCTTTTGACCAGTGTTTTAACCCTCTTGCTCTTATCTGTGTTAGGGACTGTGTTTTACTGCATCGTTTTGCGTGCGGTCCCCGACGGCGTGCACCGTTTTGCGTGCGGACTCCGTTTTGCGCGTGGGTCTCGGCACAGTGCTCCGTTTTGCGTGCAGACTCTGTTTTGCGCGCGGGTTTCGGCACCGCACTCCGTTTTGCGTGCGGTCCCCGACGGCGTGCACCGTTTTGCGTGCGGACTCCGTTTTGCGCGCGGGTTTCGGCACCGTGCTCCGTTTTGCGTGCAGACTCCGTTTTGCGTGCGGGTTTCGGCACGGTGCACCGTTTTGCGTGCGGACTCCGGCAGCGGGCATCGTTTTGCGTGCGGATCGCGTGGAGGCCAATTGCAAGTGTCTACGAGCAATTGGTGGCAAATCGAGGTGGGTGGCCTTGCTTTCAGGATCTATGGACTGTGCTCTAATTCTATTGATATAGAATCATGCATGATAGTGGTTGGACTTGGTAGCATGCTAGAATTTGAATGTTATTATTCCTTGTTTTTATCTGTTGATCGTTTGATCTCTTCTACTTCCTACCGCCTGTTAAATATCTGTTATCTTGGAACCTGACCTAGCACCCCTGTCATATGTTGCATGTGTAACCAGACCAGTAGAAAACCCTCACTTGGGCTAGGGTTATTTATGTTTAGACATCCACACTTTATGTTTCATTCCTGGACTTAGTGTTATCCTCGCCCAGGTAGTGGGCCGAGCGGTCGGGACTTCTTTTTAGTGTGGGATGCGTTTGCACTCGTGCTTGGGAGCAGAGTGGAGTCTGGTAGATGTAGTGTACCGCTTGTCTGTACCGGGAGCCGTTTTGGGTAAACGGTGGTCCCGGGAGGTCTTGTTTTCCCCTGTTGGGGTTGTCGCCACTGTGTTAGTGGGTGTAGTTTACTAGTGTTAGCCGGACCTAGAACCCAGAACCCTTTTCGACATACACATGATTTTAGTCTACCAATGTTTTCTTCCAAGCATCGAAGGGCCGCTGGAGTCTGTTCTTGTTTGATTGGACAAAGGCATCAGCCCTTCGGGGCTTGGGTAAAACACTTATTTTTCTAACTGTTTTTCTAAAGAGAACTAAAATCATTAAATATGGATTTCTTCTAGATCAAATAATTTTCAATAACAAATGTCACCTTTTTCTTGTAAATCTCCCCACTCGAAAGGATTCGAGTGATCCGGGTTCTAGGGGCCGTTCCGTTGTCGGGACGAAAGCCACGGGAGCCGAGCCTGGAACCTGTTCTTCTTTGATAGGGTTGTAGGTGTAGGTCTCCCGGGACTTTCGGGCCCTTTTGGTGTTTTCTGCGTGTCGTACCGAGGTTATTGTGTTCCCGAACTATAAGGGATCGGGAACTTCGATAGGCGGAGCCTAGAGTCTGTTCTTGTTTGATAGGGTTCTTAGCACCGGTCTATCGGGTTTCCGAACCCTTATGGTGTCGGTCTTTCCTGTGAGTTTAGTGTTCTGTTGTGGGAGCCGTCTGGTGGACGGTGGCCCCAGCTGTGTGGTTTTCCAGCCCGTGGTTGAGAGTTGGTGTTGTTGGTCGATCTTGTTGATCGTGGTTTGGACTATAGCCTGCATGAGCCATATTTGAGCTCGACAGAGATACGCGGATACTTTCCTCGGTGGGGTCGCTCCCCTCGAGAGCCACTCCGGAGTTGGGCCTGTTACTTGCTATCGCGACTTGTCGACGCCGTCCCTCTGACTGTGCCAGTTAGTGGCAGTCATGGACACCCTACGGTAGACCCGTCCTGTTGAGGATGTGCGGCAGTAGGTGGGCGCAGGTTTGACTGGACCCTTTGAGGCAGTCAGTATAGATTTGGTGAGTTTACTGTGTGTGTTAGTAGATGCATCATGTTCCATCTGTTCCTTTTCTTGAGCATCTAGATAGAGGCATAGTAGCTGTAGAGTTACTTTTCCAGCCATTTTATTTCAGTATTATTGTTACTTTATGCCTCTAGTAGACTTAGTGGGCAGACCGTCGGGCTTGTCTGCGGCACCCACTGAGAACTACTTGGGACGTAGTTCTCACACCTGTCGTGGTGTATTTTCCCACAGGGACTTCTACTCCTGTTCCTGCTGCTCCTGTTGCTGCTTCTTCTGATCGAGGTAAGGGAGTCGCGAGATAGTTCCCTACCAGTCATCGTCCAGAGAGTAGATGTACCCCCGGTCTTGTTTGAGAGTTTATGTTGAGCGACCTTGTAGTGAGGTATAGAGTTGTATTTTATTTTACTGCTTGAGAGACTTATGTACTTTTGGTGAGGACCTTGTGTTGTATATAGCTTTTATTTCTAGCAGTTTTACTTTCAGCTCTGATATCTGTATAGTATAGATGCTCTTTTGCAGGTTAGTCGCTTCGTCTATACGGGGCTTCCCGTATGGGCGGCGGATCTGTTGGCGAGCCCGGGTCGCAGTTTCGACCCCGGGGCGTGACAGATTAGGTGGTATCAGAGCCTAGGTTGTAGGTCGTGGTGGACTTAGAAACCCTAGGCTTGTGGTTGGACATTAGGATGACTACGTGAGAGTCGTGACTTATAGCGAGAGTCTTGATTGAGTTTCATACCTCTCCCAAGAGACGGGATGAGTGATTGGCATGTTTATTCTCCTAAGTGATTATGTTGGCTGCAGACAACATAATGCTATGGAATGGGTGACATGTCTTAGACTTTCGCTGGATTGGGTCGTATGGTTGTTGTGTCCTGATGTTTGTTATTGTACAGTGGACTACGATGCCTCTGAGACGTCGTGCAGTGTGGTGAAGAGGGCACATCCCGCATCTGATGGGTACCCGAGCAGCGGGAGGCAGAGCTATCAGAGCAGAGCGAGACCCAGGGTTATGGACCCAGATGTTACCGATGTCGGAGGCTGTCCGATGCCAGGAGTAGGCCATGGAACGTTTGATGCGCCTGTTGGAGCAGAGAACACAGCCAGTTGCAGTACTGCTTGAGAGTCCTCCAGCACCTCCTTCCTATGCAGTGGCATATGCAGTTGTACTAGTGGCACCGATGGAGCGAGCAACCCCCTCCGTGTCGACGAGTAGTGCCGAGGCACCGAGGTAGGGTGGATGGCGGATAGTAGATAAACTTTGGGACATCATCGGTCGATAGGGCCAGTCCCGGCAGTCCGATCCACCCCGATTTGCAGGTTTGAGCTTGGAGCAGTGGGAGGCTGAAAACTGGATAGCAACAATGGAGAAGCTTCAGGTACACTTGGCTACGCACTTTTGGGAAGAGGATGCCGAGATTTGGTGGCGTCGAGTTCGTCCTGCTGGACCACCGAGAGTGCAGTTGTTGACTTGGAACCAGTTTCGTGCTTAACTGCTCAAGGCCTTCTTTCCTGACAGTGTAAGCAGAAACTGGAAGGGGATCCTAGACGCCTGCAGCAGGGGAGTCGACCTCTTCTGGAGTATGTTCACGAGTTTTGCGATTGTTGAGCAGTGTACCCCATGTCGCCCAGGATGAGGCCCAGGAAGTTGAGCTAGTTGAGAGAGGACTGCATCGGAATATCTATCACTTGGTGTATTCTCGACGAGTGCCGACGTTAGATGCAGCGATTGAGCAGGCTCGGTGGGTTGACCGAGGATCAGTGATCACGTCAGAGAGAGACGGAGCGCCAGGGACCAGCTCCGGGGAGAGACATCCAGTGCCGCCTGAGTTTGGATAGTTGAGTAGATCGAGACCCCCGGGGCCGCCATGATCCCAGTCTGAGGGTCGTGAGTCTCAGAGGAGACAGAGACCAGGAGGTTCTCCACAGCCGATGTATCAGCAGCAGCAGCGGGATGACTATGTCATTTGTGGTAGGCCGCATTCTGCGTCGCAGTGTGACCACAGGCAGAGGCGATGTTTTTCGTGTGGACAGTCGGGGCATTTTCAGGCAGCATGCCCTCGAGCAGTACTTACAGCAATACCGCTTGCGACGGCACCCCCTCTACCTCTTCGGGATGAAGGAACTCCGCCGATTTACCGACAGGCAGATAGGGATACGACGTCGGGGCAGACTGAGCGACGACCACTTACATCGAGCGGATGAGTCTGTACCGCCCGGTTGGAGGGCGCTACGGCAGTGGACCAGGTTGTCGCGGGCATGTTTTCTTTACAGCAGTTTGGGTTGAGTGTTTTCGGCTTTCCTGTCTGGACTGGAGGTAGAGTTGTTACCACGTGCACTAGAGGTACAGGTTCCTGTTGGTGTTGTGCATGTGGGGGAGCCTTTTGGATTGTGTCCAGTACTGTCGAGACTTGGAATTATACCGGCAGGTGTTACAGTTCAGGGGCAGCTCCACGACTCAGATTGAGCACACTGGATGGACCAGTTGTTGCGGTATTGTTCAACGGCTAATTGTGGAATGAGATCAGTTAACCTTCCGCGAGTTGGACTAGAGGAGTTCATTTTCATAGATCACCGGGGTATCCTTCCTTCAGCTGTGGCTTCAGCGGTTTGCGGCTTGGTGCTACTTTTGGATCGTTGGCGACGATTAGGACTAGAGGTTGTGTCCGTAGGGGTCGCGATTAGATCGTAGCTTTCGTTTTGTTGCCACGGCAGGAACGACTTCAACACTTCTCTCCCTTTTCTCGCCGGTGTGCTGAAATTTTCGAACGGAACGAAAACTTCGAAAGACTGCTCCAGAAATGGAGACGGTGCCCGAACCTGTTCTTGTTTGATTGGGGCAAGGGCATTGGTGCTTTCGAAATTTTCGAACTTTTCATTAATTTCAGCCGTTTTCTAAATTGAGAGTTGTGGTTGACGACTTTCCGGCTGGTGGGGCCTTTACCCTTCTTGTTGGTTGTGTTGGCGTAGTACGTGTAGTATTGGACGAGTAGAGTTGGTCGTTCTTCCTTGTCCTCTGTCCTTTGGAACTTCTGAGTTTTTCCAGCTTTCGGACTCCTGGCCGTGTGGAACTCGCTTCGCGGAGTGTGCGTAGCGACTGGGGAGATGGAGATGGTGTTGATGGATACTTACTTGTGGCTTCGGAACTCCCCTTTTGGGCTGTGTTAGTTTCGAGGACGAAACTTTCTTTTAGTGGGGGAGAGTGTGAGGTCCCGGAATCCCCCGCGTAGAGTTTGCTGGTTGTTGGGCAGCTTTTGGTGGCCGTTGGGAGTGTTTGTGCGCATGTCGGGCCCGAGAAATGGATTTGTTGTGCAATTCGGGTTTTAGTTTGCATCACTGGAGGCCTGCGTAATGTGTCGGTGGTGTTTGTGCGCAATTTGGACACAAGTGTTGGACCTTGGGCTTAAAAGGAGATCCCGTGGAAAATTGGAGGACCCGTCGAGTGTTTGGAAGTGGTTTCGCGCGACACAGATGTCAAATTTGGACTCCGGGCGAAGTTTGGATAAAAGATTACCCCTCCGGTTGCCTTCGGGAATTTTTAGAGTTGCAATTTGGCAAATCGGACTTCAGAATTGGGCCCGGCGCGGAAATCGGATCAAGTTGGCTATCCGGGGGCACTCCGTAATTTTCGGTTCAGAATTTGGAAAAATGGACATCGTTTTTGGATTCAGCGCGCGAAATCGCTAGGAATGGACTATTTACTTGTTTGGTTTGGAGCCCGGTTGAGTTGCGCGTTTTTCGAGGTGTGGCGCGGATCCCGAGGTGGCGCGCGGCTCGAGGCGGCGTACGGACGCGGGAATGCGCGCGTCTGGCGCGCATTGGGAACACGCACCTGCGCGGGTCAGCGCAGGGGCCGCCACGTGGCGGCCCCCCGTTGGCGCCCGCGCGAGCGCGGGGGCACGCGCGCCTGTGTAACGGGCGCGTGTCCCGCGCCTGGGGGGCGCGCGGTGTAACGCGCCCGTGTGGCGGGCGCGTTACCGCACGCCGCGTGGCACCGTGGGCGCGCGCGTGGACCGGGCGCGCGCACCCATGCGCCGTGGACCGGCGGTTGTGGCCTCCCATTGGCCGGCGCCGTGGACCGGGCCCGTGGACCGGGACCGTGGACCACCTCTTTCTCTTTTCTTTTTCTTCTTCTTCTTTCTCCCCCGAGCGCCATTTCTTCTCCTCTTTCTTTTCTTCCTTCTTCACCCGAGCGAGAGAGGGAGTGAGGAGGAGATTTTTGGGGGTTGTGGCGGTGCGCCGTGGACCTCGCGGAGCGCGCGAGGTGTTCCAACGGGTCGGTTGGGCGGTGCGACGCGTCGAGGTTGGTCCCGCACTTTGTTTTTCGGTGTTTTTAGCACAATTTTGGAGCGTTCTTTTGAACAGTGTTTTAACCCTTTTGCTCTTATCTGTGTTAGGGACTATGTTTTACTGCATCGTTTTGCGTGCGGTCCCCGACGGCGTGCACCGTTTTGCGTGCGGACTCCGTTTTGCGCGCGGGTTTCGGCACCGTGCTCCGTTTTGCGTGCAGACTCCGTTTTGCGTGCGGGTTTCGGCACGGTGCACCGTTTTGCGTGCGGACTCCGGCAGCGGGCATCGTTTTGCGTGCGGATCGCGTGGAGGCCAATTGCAAGTGTCTACGAGCAATTGGTGGCAAATCGAGGTGGGTGGCCTTGCTTTCAGGATCTATGGACTGTGCTCTAATTCTATTGATATAGAATCATGCATGATAGTGGTTGGACTTGGTAGCATGCTAGAATTTGAATGTTATTATTCCTTGTTTTTATCTGTTGATCGTTTGATCTCTTCTACTTCCTACCGCCTGTTAAATATCTGTTATCTTGGAACCTGACCTAGCACCCCTGTCATATGTTGCATGTGTAACCAGACCAGTAGAAAACCCTCACTTGGGCTAGGGTTATTTATGTTTAGACATCCACACTTTATGTTTCATTCCTGGACTTAGTGTTATCCTCGCCCAGGTAGTGGGCCGAGCGGTCGGGACTTCTTTTTAGTGTGGGATGCGTTTGCACTCGTGCTTGGGAGCAGAGTGGAGTCTGGTAGATGTAGTGTACCGCTTGTCTGTACCGGGAGCCGTTTTGGGTAAACGGTGGTCCCGGGAGGTCTTGTTTTCCCCTGTTGGGGTTGTCGCCACTGTGTTAGTGGGTGTAGTTTACTAGTGTTAGCCGGACCTAGAACCCAGAACCCTTTTCGACATACACATGATTTTAGTCTACCAATGTTTTCTTCCAAGCATCGAAGGGCCGCTGGAGTCTGTTCTTGTTTGATTGGACAAAGGCATCAGCCCTTCGGGGCTTGGGTAAAACACTTATTTTTCTAACTGTTTTTCTAAAGAGAACTAAAATCATTAAATATGGATTTCTTCTAGATCAAATAATTTTCAATAACAAATGTCACCTTTTTCTTGTAAATCTCCCCACTCGAAAGGATTCGAGTGATCCGGGTTCTAGGGGCCGTTCCGTTGTCGGGACGAAAGCCACGGGAGCCGAGCCTGGAACCTGTTCTTCTTTGATAGGGTTGTAGGTGTAGGTCTCCCGGGACTTTCGGGCCCTTTTGGTGTTTTCTGCGTGTCGTACCGAGGTTATTGTGTTCCCGAACTATAAGGGATCGGGAACTTCGATAGGCGGAGCCTAGAGTCTGTTCTTGTTTGATAGGGTTCTTAGCACCGGTCTATCGGGTTTCCGAACCCTTATGGTGTCGGTCTTTCCTGTGAGTTTAGTGTTCTGTTGTGGGAGCCGTCTGGTGGACGGTGGCCCCAGCTGTGTGGTTTTCCAGCCCGTGGTTGAGAGTTGGTGTTGTTGGTCGATCTTGTTGATCGTGGTTTGGACTATAGCCTGCATGAGCCATATTTGAGCTCGACAGAGATACGCGGATACTTTCCTCGGTGGGGTCGCTCCCCTCGAGAGCCACTCCGGAGTTGGGCCTGTTACTTGCTATCGCGACTTGTCGACGCCGTCCCTCTGACTGTGCCAGTTAGTGGCAGTCACGGACACCCTACGGTAGACCCGTCCTGTTGAGGATGTGCGGCAGTAGGTGGGCGCAGGTTTGACTGGACCCTTTGAGGCAGTCAGTATAGATTTGGTGAGTTTACTGTGTGTGTTAGTAGATGCATCATGTTCCATCTGTTCCTTTTCTTGAGCATCTAGATAGAGGCATAGTAGCTGTAGAGTTACTTTTCCAGCCATTTTATTTCAGTATTATTGTTACTTTATGCCTCTAGTAGACTTAGTGGGCAGACCGTCGGGCTTGTTGGCGGCACCCACTGAGAACTACTTGGGACGTAGTTCTCACACCCGTCGTGGTGTATTTTCCCACAGGGACTTCTACTCCTGTTCCTGCTGCTCCTGTTGCTGCTTCTTCTGATCGAGGTAAGGGAGTCGCGAGATAGTTCCCTACCAGTCATCGTCCAGAGAGTAGATGTACCCCCGGTCTTGTTTGAGAGTTTATGTTGAGCGACCTTGTAGTGAGGTATAGAGTTGTATTTTATTTTACTGCTTGAGAGACTTATGTACTTTTGGTGAGGACCTTGTGTTGTATATAGCTTTTATTTCTAGCAGTTTTACTTTCAGCTCTGATATCTGTATAGTATAGATGCTCTTTTGCAGGTTAGTCGCTTCGTCTATACGGGGCTTCCCGTATGGGCGGCGGATCTGTTGGCGAGCCCGGGTCGCAGTTTCGACCCCGGGGCGTGACACACGCGGCGGCATGCAAGCGGCATCGCGCGGGCGCATGCAAGGCAGCGGCGGCGTGGCCTTGCGGGTCCGCAGCGCTGGCCCTAGCGGAGCGGCTGCGTGCTGCGGCAATGGCTGGCGCGGCACTGCCTGCAAGCGGGCGTGCGGCTCTGCGGCTGGGGCTGCAGCTAGCAGTGCCCCATGCGGACAGCGGCGCGGCGCGGCGTTCCTTGCGGTGGTGCGCTAGCGGCTACGGCGGCGGCGCGTTGCAACCTCCGTCAAGCCCATCCTTTGAGCTCGACACGGCGGTGACGACCCGACGACTTCATCAATGACGGCGGCGGCCTCCCGTCAAATCCGACGGCGGCGACGGCCTCCCGTCTAAGCCAATAGTGACGACGACGGCTCCGCTCAAATCTCCCGCTATGACGGAAATCCCAAGAAACCCAAACGAAAGCACGAAAAACCCCACGAAATCGAAAATGATGTTAACAAAAAGCCAAGAACCGACCTTTTACCGACGGGGAAGACGATGCGATGCCCGGACCTCGCACTCCGATCTCCGATCTCCGACGGTGATGGCGCTCACGAACCCGATCTCCGATGATGACGGTGTTTTCGATTCCGAACTCCGGTATGCACAACGAGGAAGAAGATGAATCGCTCTCTTTCAAAAATGAAAAACGAGGATTTTCTTATTTTTTTTTCTAATGTGTAAAAATAATTCGATCCCGATCTCCTTGTATTTATAAGAGAAATTCTAACCTTTTTTCAACCTTTACATTCTCGATTTGCGTGCTAAATTTATCGAAACGCCCCTCATGCATCAGTACAGATTTTAAAGCATCATCATAAACCATTAATGGGTATTTAAAAAAACTTTTTTCACCCATTAATTTCGAAAAATCATACCGGGTGATCCGTTCGTCGGATTTTCGAACCGATCGCAACGCCGTTCTCCGTTTAGCAAGCTCTACAACATGAAAATCAAAACCGGTAAAAGTGAAAAATAAGCAAAATAACACACACCGAAAGTGACTCGAAGGAAAAAACCGTTATATAAACTTCGAAAGTGACTCGAAAGGAAAAATCGTTATATAAACTTTTTTAGAAAATAATTTTTAAAATTTTTCAACACCATTTATTTATAGTATTCATTAAAAAATTTTAATTTTAAGATTGCTTGAAAACTAAAAAAATATTAATTTAAAAGAAATTGTGAAATCAAATTCCTAAGGATATCAAATAATAATTGAGATGTAGTATAACGATAGTGACTTATTAATTCGAATATTTAAAATTTAAAATTTAAATTTTAAATTTTGAAATTTAAAATTTAAAATTTAAAATTTAAAATTTAAAATTATTTCATCGTAAAAAATAACACAAAAGTAAGGAAAATATATTTGTACACCCACCCACTCTTTTCTTTCTCTCTCCCTTGCTAGCTGTGTGGTGTTTGTGGGTCCCACCCCAGCTCCAACCTTTTTCCAAACTCGCCCCCACCACCCCAAATCTGGCCCCAACCTCCTCTTCTTGCATCCGGGTCGTCGAAGAAAGCTTCGACGGCTATGATTGATTTGGATGAGCCCAAGTCCACTCTTTTGTTTGCGTTATCTTTCTATATCCAAAATTTTTAGTAGTCCCTCCAGGGATTTTTTTTAAAATGACCCTACAACTTTTTGATATTTGCCAAATAACCCTCTCAAAAAAAAATTTGTAAAATTAACCCTCCTTTTGCCAGCAGGGCGCCACGGAGGGCAGATGACATGAAGGCGCTGAAGCGTTTAGCGTCTTCACAAAAATCCTGTGAAGACGCTGAATGAATCAGCGCCTTCATACTATGTGTTGAAGGTGCTGTTTCATTCAGCGCCTTCATCATGCGCTGAGGACTTGGCCAAGTCGAAAATTGGCCAAGTCAAAAATTAACTAAGTCCTCAGATATAACTGCTGAAGGCGCTGAACTATTCAGCGTCTTTGACATAATTGTTAGAGGCGTTGAATAGTTCAGCGTCTTTTGTATAAAACACTAAAGGCGCCGAGCAACTCAGCGCCTTTAGTGGTTTACACTAAAGGCGCTGATCGACTCAGCGCCTTCACTGTAAAACACTAAAGGCAAACCACTAAAGGCGCTGATCCATTCAGCGCCTTTAGCTGGGACTACACACATAACTTTGGTCTACTTTAAAAAAATTCCAAATTTGTACAACAAGTTGCAAACAATGACAATTAACATTGAAAAAGCTAAAACAACATTCACAAACACCAAATGAAGGTCCAACAATCATGACATTCATAAATCACAGTTGAGTAACAATGTGAAAATGAACATTACAAAAATGTCTATAATACAACCTCAACCTCAAAAGCTCAATTTTGAGCACGTCCTCGACCTCGACGTCCTCGGCCACGCCCACGTCCACGCCCTCGCCCTCGCCCTCACCCTCGCCCACAGGGAACAACAAGGTCGATAATAGGTATATCATCGAGATGCTAGACTGCTGCCAACTGATCGAGCTCCTCGATGATACCACCCTCATCCTGCTCAGCAATAGTCTGAACCTCCTGTGGCGATGATGACGATGGACGACGGCGTGAATATGTAGAAGTAAATGAAGTCCGTGATACTGGTGGCGGGAGCGACACTGACGTCGAAGGAAATATTGTCGGGGCCTGAATGGTAGGAGATGGAGATCGTGGCATCTGAATTGTCGTCTGGGCCTGAATGGTAGGAGATGGAGATCGTGGCATCTGAAAGAGTGTAAATAGTTTGTTAATTTGAATTTGAAAACTTAATTTGAATTCTATGCTAAATGGTACCTGATGACTCGAGGACGCTCCCTCATATGAAGGTCCGCCTGACACTCTGACCGTAGGTTCAGATGGTACATGCTGTAGTACCATCTGAATATTCTCGTTCATTTCTCTCAAAGTGCCATATGTGAACTCAGTCGGCGGTCGGTCATGCAATAACTGGCCGACAATAGTATGAACCTGTCGTAGTGTGTCGGCCTGCATTTTAATTTAGAAATTAAATTTATATTAAATAAGTTGAACATGTACAATTTATATATATAAATTATTATACCAGTCTTCTCTCGACATGCCCACGAGGATGAAAAGTCAGCGGAGGACGCTGTACTGGATGAGATATCCATCGTCTCGTAATCGTCCAGTACCACTGCATATATATGGATGCCGCATGCAGTGGGTCCTCACCAGCAGCCGGGAGTTGATCAAAAATCTATTCTAGCCTCCCGGACCACCTCTCAATGTGGATAGCATGAAATGCGATCCAATCCTCATCCGGACGCCCACGTGATGTGATGCGTCGGATGGACTCCACATTGAGAGGTATATGCTGGAGAAGACCGAACTGCCGCAGGACTTGGTCCGGCACGTGCATCTCGACAATATGAAAGCAAATAAGGATTGTTCTTGCACGCCAGACCGCTGAGCCATGCACACAGAAATCTGGTAATGTATCTATAATCTCATCTGTGTACGGCATCCATATAACCTGTTAATGGACAAAATGATTAGTTAATATAAAAGTGTTGAAGAAAAATATACTTAAAGTATTCAATAAAACATCTACATACCTGCGCCTCTCGCTGTTGATCTAGTTCGTCTCTATAAAACTCAATGTCACACGTCCTGACATTGGTTCCAAAACGTAGTCCTCCAGCGTTGCCCCATCTAGATTATAATAAAAATATATTAGTTGCAATTACATTTGAAATACAAAAATCTACTATATCAAATAAATATCTTACCGACAACCCAGAGGTCGATCGACTATATCGGGCAGCGCTAGGACGCCTGTAGGTCGGCCGATATGAATATGGTCCCAAGCCCAGATCTATAAATTCACGCCAATGGGTTAATATAATAAATAAAATATACAATGCCAATATATAAAGATAATACTGAAATTAAAAAATTAGATTTTATACCTGCAAAAGGGTCCCAAAACAGCAACATTCGGCCTTCCCGTTCGGCGCGGCATCTCCTAGCGCTCGATATAGATAGGCCAGCGTCGCAGCACCCCACGCATACGCGCCGCAGATATCAAAGTCAGCTAAAAGTGGTAGACACTTTAGATGAACTTTATATCCGCTAGGGTTTGGAAACAAACTACCCACGATCTGATATAACCTGTATGCACGGGTGGTAGCTGCGACTGCTCCGGCAGGGCCATCTAGAGGTAAATGATGAAAGTGCTGATATAACCAATCTAGAGATACTTGTGCCCCCGTGATGTGAGTAGGTACCACCCCCAATAAATCCAGATATAGAGCTGGCCAATCATGCAGCGTCGATCCCGACACCGGCGCACCATGAACACGGAGACCCGAAATAACCGCCACATCCTGTTGTGTGACGATCATCTCACCGTGGCGGAAGTGGAAGGTCTGGGTCTCCGGTCTCCACCTCTCGGCAAGGGCGCCCAGCAGAGCCTGATCCAGCACCAATCGTCGGAGTTGTGATAACCCGTAAAATCCTGACTGGCGAAGTAGATCTATTACAGCTAGATGTTCAAGCTCCCACTGGTTCATCTTGCGCCCATGCTCTGCGAACAAGACAGGACGATACCCCTGTGATGCAAAAAAAATATAGTTAGCTTTTACATCAATTCAGCTTATTTATAATATTTCAAAAAATAAAAATTTATAGCTCTTACCTCAGTCCTGATAAATGCGGACCTATGGCGATGCTGCTCTACTAGGACAGACGGATCAACTGGCCTCGCGTCCTCGTGATCTGCCATCTGCAATAAGCAATCTACATATTAGTAACATGATAGCTAAAAATAATTAAATATTAAGACAAGATAAATATAATTGTGTAAATCATACGCCGGCGTCCTTGTTGCACTCTTTCTGTATTTTGTGGACAAGTGCTCCTATAATGGCCTGCCTGCTTACAAATGGAGCATTTTCCTCGTCGGCCACCCCCCTCGTCCATTATATTACGAATACGTGTAGATCGTGGACGACCTTTCTTCCTTCGTATAGGAGGCGGTATAATTGGGGGACCTTGGGGTCGTGGCCAGTGCCGTCTATCAGGAACATGATGAAAATGTGGTGCGTACGCCGCACGATAGCAGTCTGTACTATACCAGGGTGAACAAAAATTCGGGTAGGCTAATCTCATATGTGATGCACTACAAACTGCTAAGACATGCGAGCAAGGTATTCCTGTTAGATAAAATTCACAACATGAACATTCGACATTTGTTCCATTGACGATCACTTTGTAGTCCAAATCTCCAGTATTAACTTCAAATTTTGTGAGTCCAAATCGTTCAACATGATGTCCCCGCGCTGTATCTATATTTTCAGTAAATCATATTTTTGATTTTAGGGACAAAAGCGTCCGTCGAATGTTCACCGGCCGCACGGCGCTCGCAAAAATACTTATTAAGCTTATAAAAAGTAGCCGCAACAAAAGCCGTGATAGGCAAACCATGACTGTCCTTAAGTACCACATTTAACGATTCAGAAAGATTCGTAGTCATCAATCCAAACCGGCGACCACCATCAAATGCTCTTGCCCAGTACTCTTTATATCTGTCAAGATTATGGACCCACTGCCAAGCATCGTGATCCAACACATCTAATTCTTCCTTCAGCTGATTATATGTCGTCGGTGTTGCAGCAATTCCGATCTGCCAGAATTTATCTAACAACATGTCGTTCTTGAAGCGCTTATTCATATTTGCTTTCATATGTCGCAGACACCAACGATGCGAGTGACCCTGTGCTGGAGGATAGATAGTAGCCACTATTTCCCTCAATCTAGGAAATCGATCAGATACGAAACAAATGGCTCTATCACGGGTAACATACTGATGTAAGTTATGCAAAAACCATCGCCAACTCCCGGTATTCTATCCCTCACAAATTGCAAATGCCAAAGGATATAATCCATCATTTGCATCTGCAGCCGTCGCTATCAAAGCATGACCTTTGTATTTGCCGTACATATGTGTGGCATCAATACTCACCACCGGCCGACAATGTGCGAATTCATGAATCGAAGGTCCAAATGACCAAAAAACACGATCAAAGGGAAAAATGCCATCAGCGGGCCACCTATGATCCAGACGCCATAAAGTACCATGATTAGAATTCTTTACCATAGTAAGGTAACGAGGCAAGTCTGTGTACGATTGCTCCCAGCTCCCGTAAATAATTTGTAATGTTTTACTCTTTGATTGCCAAGCCTTCCAATATGTTATGTCAGTATGGTACTTTGATCGCACCGTATCTTGAATTTCTTTTGGCATCATATTAAGTCTAACCTTTAATGTCGGAAGAATCAATTGACATATAAGGGTCGAATTACAATTACGGTGCGCTGCGTTCAGCATTGGAATTACACATATGTGTGGACCAGTATATGTTTTTACCCTAAAGTATGTCGTGTTTTTAGGTACTGAAGCATGTAATCTCCAAGCACATCTCTCTACCAAGCATTTGACAGTGTAAGTCGTTCTTGTAGATTTCAATACTTTCATTTGTACATTATGCTCAATATGCCACCGGTTTAGAGCATCCAATAAAGATGCCTTATCTTGAAAGACACGTCTAGCCCAACTCCCGTCGATGCTAGGGAGACCACTATTGATTTGTCGAATATGAAGATCCGTAGGATCTATAGCATACTGATTTATCCAATTAGTATCTGAAAGAAAACATTCCGGATGATCAATAAATTTATTTTCCTCGTCAGGATTGTCTACGTAATCATTGCTTATTTGTGGGTTGTCCATTTGACTGTAAATTGCATTTGCAAGATCATTTAACCCTCCATCATGATTATCATCTATATCTGGAAATGAAACATCCAGTTCGTCATCATCACTACTATTCTGATCATCATTGATTGGTGAATCCTCATGATTAATATCACTATCACCACCCCCGTCAACATTACAATCTCCTTCGTCGATATTATCACCTCTTTCCTCAACATTAGTATTAAATTCATTAATAGCAGTTGGATTTCAATGTTCATAGGAATTAGATAACCTGCAAATTTGGTAAAACTAAAATTCCAACATTTCCATTAATTTCAAACTTAACGTTTAATTTGATTTGTATTTACCCCCAATCATAAGGTTCTAGTTGTAAATAAGACATCTTTGGTTCTAAACGGGAGGTCGTGCATTGTCCGCGTGATGTCGTGCAGTGTCCGCGTGAGGTCGTGGCTTGCGTGTGTGTGTGTGTTGTCGTAGGTGGCACACATGTGGTCGTTGGTGGCATACTACTAACCGAGTAAGGTACAACACTCTCAATAGGATCATACTCACTTTCTCTGCAATATATACAATGATTAAGTCCAATTAAAGAAGATTACAAATTACCAAATTATTAGGTTATTTTTCTAACCTTGTCATTCTGACACCACCTTCGTGTGGAATATTTTGATCACCCATTACATTGGCGGAAGGACCCAAATCAATATAATTGTGGAGCATTCTCGTGTAATAACCTTGCGGTTCAAAATTATCTGACGGATGTAGCTCTTTCTCAATGTATACCGTCACAACACCATGATGTTCACATAATCCAATCATTCCCTCCAATGATTCATCATCTACTACTTCGTGAGCTAAATATTCACTACCGATCGTGGGACAACGAATAGTAAATTTTAAACGAAATTATTCTCTTGTACAATTTACTAAAAGATACATTCTCGTCTCGAAACTAGTATATGTAGAATCAGAACGTATCGCGATTAACTTTTTTTGACCGCTGATATATCGTGGACCATTCTCATCGATAACTAACTGTCCATCCCAATGAACACTTATGGGCAAGCGACGATTAGCCATTTCAACTACAAAATAAAATTAACCACTACAAAATTAAGCACAGTCCATTTTAGCCATTTTAACTCTCTCATTGTGAGAGATCCCTCTCACAAAGAGGGACACTGTGAGAACAGACCTCACTGTGAAAACAGAGGGATCCCTCACAATGAGGGATCCCTCACTGTGAGAACAGAGGATCCATCACTGTGAGATAACTCTCACAGTGGGGGGATCGCTCACAATACACGATCTCACAATGAGGAGATCACTCACTGTGAGCGATCTCACAGTTCTCTCTCTCACTGTGAGGGGATCTCTCACAGTGAGCGATCTCACTGTGAGAGAGTGATCTCTCACAGTGAAGCGATCTCACTGTGAGAGAGAAGCGATCTCACTGTGAGAGATCACTCTCTCACAGTGAAGCGATCTCACTGTGAGAGAGTGATCTCTCACATTGAAGCGATCTCACTGTGAGAGATCACTCTCTCACAGTGAGAGAGAGAAAGAGAGAGAGAGTGAGAGAGGGAGAGAGAGAGAAGAGAGAGGGAGCGAGCTCACAGTGAGAGATGTAGAGAGCGAGAGAGAGGGCGACGGCAACAATGTGCTTCCTCTCGGCGACGGCGAGAGGAGATCGGCACTGTGCGGGAGAGGACAGGAGAGGAGATCGGCACTGTGTGGGAGCAGATATCGGCACTGTGCTCGGAGCGGAGAGAAAGCACTGTGCAGGATTGAAGAGAAGAAGAAATGAGCGTACTGCTGCCCGCGCGGGTTGGTATAGTGGTGAAGAAGACGCTGAATCGTTCAGCGCCTTTAACATTATATGTTAAAAGCGCTGAACCATTCAGCGCCTTTGACATATATGTTAAAGGCGTTGAACTATTTAGCGCCTTTAACATAAATGTTAAAGGCGCTGAACAATTCAGCGTTTCTAACAAATATGTTAAAGCCGCTGAATCGTTCAGCGCCTTTAACATATTTGTTAGAGGTGCTGAAGTAAACAGCGCCTTTAACATATGATGTTAAAGGCGTTGAACTGTTCAGCGCCTATAGGAGTTATATCTGAGGATTTAGTCAATTTTCGTGAAAAATGGTCAAGTCCTCAACGCGGTTATAGTGTATGCTGAAGGCGTTGAATGAAACGGCGCCTTCAACACATAGTATGAAGGCGCTGATTCATTCAGTGTCTTCACAGGATTTTTGTGAAGACGCTGAACGATTCAGCGCCTTCAGGTCGTCCAGCCTCCGTGGCGCCCTGCTGGCAAAAGGAGAGTTAGTTTTACAAAAAAAAAAAAATTGATAGGGTTATTTGGCAAATATACATATTTGGAAGGGTTATTTTAAAACAATTTCCGTCCCTCCACCTGTCTCTCCGGAGACCGACCGAATCTGCATGTCATCCACCACCGATTTTAAAATAATCAAAATATTTTACACAAAGACTTTTTTTTTATTATTTTTTTTGTTTTTACCGCTTGTTTTAACACGGTTAAAATATTTTACAGAAAGAAATTATTTTTTTTTTCTAGACCAAGAAATTTTTATTTGTCCGTATGTGAAACTTGAGAAAAATAAAATAAAATAAAATCAGAAGGAACTACGTGATGAAAAATAATAATTTTTTATGTCTAAAAAGTAAAGTATACATCGTAATCTGAGTAATTCTTTTGTATTTTAGTATTAAAAAATAAAGTTGTTATAAAATTATTAAGCGAACGATCTACATCATATTTTTGGCTGCACAGATAGTAATAATTTCATAATATTAATTCAAGTAATATTTTTTATTTTTTGGGTTTCAAAATTATTTTGTTACATATAATTACCGCTGTACTACAATCTAGAATTAAATAAGACATAATTTTACATATCTAATAACTTTTTAAATAAAAAATAATTTTTTTCTTCTACAATGGCGATAGTCTCACTATCCTATATGTAAAAAAATGGTAACATTTATAAATGCAATCTTTAACTATAAGCTACCAAATAAATTAGTTGCAGTCACAACACTATATATTGCACCCAACCAAATAGAATATATGTAGCAGTAGTAGTTAGTATATTTCTAATTATACACTTCTAATTGTACTATATTTATAATTACATCTAATCAAAAAATTCCTTACAAAAATGATATTAATAGGTCCAATTGTATTACTGGCATACCAAATTCGTAGAATTTCATCATATTCAAACATATAATGATCAAAATTAATAAATTCAAAATTATTTTTATTATTCTTTACTATTATAATATAAGAGAATTTTTTAAAATTTCGTCCACAAAAATTTTCTACACACAAATGACATAGCCTATTTTAGACAGAAATAATATTATAATAAATTCATGCTTCACTTCGGATATCAAATCATTATCTACCATAAAAAAAATTAAATAAATAAAATAACAAATTATTTTAAAATAATTTAAAATATCAGAAAAAAACAGTATTTATAATATTTATATTTAATATATTTTTTATATCTGAAGTTGAAGTTCCCGCATAAACAGGAGATATAAAAAGAGATAAGACAATCAATTTCGTTGAGATTTATGATGCAAACATTTTATTTTTTTTTTGGGGTGGGGGGGTGGACTTTTCTAGAGATGGGGACATCTCATTGCAACTTATATATACGTTGTAACATTTTTCTTTTTTTTTTCCTTTTTTTTTTTGTTATTTATTGTTCTGGGATTACAGCTGGGCTTTTTATTGGTCAAAATGTGGGGTCCCTTGTGTGGAAGTTAGGGATGCATCTTTTTATTCATGGGTAGGGTTTTGCATAGAGTGTCGGACCTGATTTGTTTTGCCTTTTTGGTTTGTTTTTTTTTAGTTTTAGAAATATAATTATTTAGAAAACAAAATTCAGATAAAAACACGTTTTTAAATTTAGAATATCGTATATCAACTCTTCAGTTTTTAGCCGACCACGATGTATTAGTTTCAAGAGGAAATAGATGGTGTAATTATATTTTTATTTATTATGTTTGGTTTTTCGAAAAATATAATAGAAAATAGTAATTTAGTTGGAAAAATACATTTCCTATGTCTGATTTTCGCAAAAAGAATTGATTGTCCTATAATTTTTTTTTTCACATTTTGCAAAAAGACCTCTCTTTTTTTTTTATATATATTTTTATCCCAAAACAAAAACCATAAAAAAATTTTGATTGATTTTATATAATTTTCTGTAAATATATCGAATAGCAGGTATATCACTACAAGGTTCAACTTTTCATATTTATTTTTTTCAAAAATTCTAAGTAATTCATATATATTCCTCCAGTTTATTACCGTTAGTTTACTGTTTACTTTTTAACAGAATATAAGTAAAATATCAATTTTATCCTTCCAAATATATTCCTTTAAAAATTATAACAGTTAAAAAGTATACACCTAGATTAAGTATAATATTTGGAAAGATAAAAGAGTAAAATTATCTCACTCACTCACTACCATTAACTATTTAATTTATGATTAACTATATTTTTCTAACGGATGTTAACAGGAGGGATATATATATATATATATATATATATATATATATATATATATATATATATATATATATATATATATAACTTTTAAAAAAATAAATATAGAAAATTAAATATACATGAAATTTTTTTCCAAATAATAATTTTTTACAATTTTTGGAGTAACCAAAGCACCCCTAAGGCATTCCTTATTGCTTGCAGCGTACTGCTTTTTTTATGTAAAAGTTTTATGAAACATGTTATGCTTTTTAATTGGCTAATCAATTAAAAACTAAAACAAGTAAAAGTGGAAGGGGTCTTATTTGATAAAACATAGCACAAAAATATGTTATGCTTTTTATCATTTATTTGTGCTTTTAAGTTACTTATAATTACAGAGTTTCCTTTGTTGATTATTATTACACACGTTTTGGAAACTCCACTTTCTTTACCTAAACAAATGTTGCTAGTACCCACTTGTTGTTTGTTCTTAATTAAAAACCACAAAAAAAAACAAATCAACATAGTAAGAGTTAATTAATTTTATTACTTAAGAAAATTTTGAAAGTCATAGTTGCATTTGCATGTAATTTCAAACTATAGAGAAGTTTTTTTTTTTTTTAAAAAAAAAAAAAAACAGTTGCTACAAATTTATGTACTAACATCATATTATGTAACACAACGTAATATGTTAATTATTGTCCATATTACATGCAATGAAAACAAGGTTTTAAATATGTTAATTATTGTCCATATTACATGCAATGAAAGCAAAGTTTTAAGTATCCATCGATACGGATCGTATCTATCGTATCGTACCGTGCCAACAAAATACCGGCACAATACAGCTCCCGTGCCGATGACACAGTTCAAAACCCTTTTTTCTTAAAATTACTAAGTAATTTTTTTAATAAAGTTTAAAATATTTGATAAAGATATATAACAAGCAATTTAAAAAACTTGTTGCTAAAAAAATTAAATATTTCATATCATTATGTGTCGGCACGTATGTATTTTTTATAACCGGCACTCATCGACACAGCTCGACACGCACCGTGCCGTACCGTGCCGGCAAGTTTCGGCACGACCCCGTGCCACGGCACTTAAATCCTTGAATGAAAGTAAACATGCACATATAATTTGTTGTACATATGGAGCAAACTCAGGATAAATAGTTTAGTTATTTTCGGCAGAAAATTACCTCTCAAACTACTGCTATTAAAACTATTACGACCAATTAGAACCTCCAGCAGTTCCAACTGCAGAATAGACTACTACACATGTTAGTTAAATATGCAACACATTAACAAAGTGCAACCAAATGGCCCTTTAGTGTGTGTGGGGGGGGGGGGGGGGGGGGCACTAGATAGTGTATTGAACCTTTCTTAGGCATTCACTGTTCCAGAAACACCTTTTTGCCTCATTTAGCAGGTTGTTCTAAACTACATGTCCTCACCCTCAGTGATGCAGTTTACCACAGAACTATAACCAAAGTAAATCTCTGGCAACTTACATTAGCATTAGCTTGATTTGGTTCCACAACATATCAAAGATAAATCTCCAAATTAAAAAACGAAGAGGAAAATTTTCTGTTCTTTACTATTGCATGTGTAGTGATTAACCGCCAAATAAAACAATGAATTTTTCCAATCCTTTTCTGCCGTTAATTTACAGATCACCTCACATACGAAAGTATTGCCCCGAGCTGCTACAGGATAAAAGAATATTTTTAGGGCTATCATAGTAACCAAAATGCTGTGAAATGTACTCTGGCAAAATGACAAAATAGAACTGGTTTCACCATTGAGGAATCGAAGACTCTACCGCTGTTCCGATCCCAAAATTCTAGCTTGGAAACTCTTCCCACGAGAAGGATAAATGCTGGAGTGTTGTTAAACAACCAACTCAGCCAGATTTTTGTTACATTACAACATGGGCTTTCCCGTAATATCTGTTTATATAGGGAACCTGCGAAAAGTGCGCACAGCACAGAAGAATCAGGAAACTGAAAGAGGGTTACAAATCTAACATGAACAAGAATAACAGACCATTGATGACAACTAGATATTTTATGTCTTCTCATTGAGAAGTTATTGCCTGCACTCGAAGCAACAGTTTAGTCGTCAAGGGGTGTGAGATAATACTTTAATCCGCACTGCTTATGAGTTTCAGCATTGTACTGAACAAAGTTATTTTCTTCTGGATAATTGGAGGGAAAGTATAAAATTATTACAGGTTTTCCTACAGGACCGGATATTACAGGTTTGCCTACAGGACTGGATGTCTTGCCAGTCAAAAGCACCATGAACCTCTAAAAGTAAACCAGTAAGAAGTCATCTCAATAGTAATTATCAGCTGGTTCCCGTCCGTAAGGCACTTTGTCCAACGAAAAGGAAAAAGGAAACAAGTATCTTCTAGTTGCAGCAAAATTTGATGCACGGAACATACCTTTACACTGCTTATATCAGGTGTGTCTGGTGTTTGTACAGGGTAAAACTTATAAAACCGCATGTTCTCAAATGCAGCTTTTGTCTCTGGATCCATATCTTCAATAGCTTTTCTCCTGGCTTCTCTAGCCTGCAGAAATATTGGAATCAGAAAATCAAAACATATAATACCACAAATCTTACAAATAGGACATGGGGCTGTTATTTTGACGATTTGATACCTGCTTTTGTGTTTTCTTCGTCTCTCTTACTTGTTCTTTTACATAGTCCTAAGAAGGCAGTCATATTTCACAATCAGTAATAGAATAGTAGTCTTCAACATTATGGACAGATGCCTTTTTTTTTTTTGAGTGAAAAGTAGCATGCTACAGCTTCATTCATTAGGAAGACGGATGCCTTAATACAAGTTCATTTGCTTCTTCGAGTCATATCTTTCTTTTTTCCTCAAAAAAAAAAAAAAAACTAATGCTCTTTAATAGAGTACCTTGAACGCATCTTTCTGATCTTCTGGTAGTGCCTCCTCTTTGATAAGATCATTAGTAAAATCCTGGAATTTGTAAAAAAATATTATTTCAGGTTGTCCATCCATATAAGGGACATAAAAGAACAAAAGTATAACAACTCGTGAACAAGCAAATAAAAATGCATGCTCTATTGATGAGGGCTATTCTATAGTTATAACCCACAACATACGACTGGACAAATCACTACACAAGATGGTGCAAAACAATGTAGCGATTGTTAATGTGAATACCTCAAGATCATCCAACTCCCAGTCAAAATCACAAACAATCTGCAAGTAAGAAATTGGATAATATCAAAAGTTTGCAATGGCTTTAAAGTTGATTAGCAAAACTCAGTAAATTTCAAATGGAAAATCAGATAATTATGATGAATTAAAAGACTACGCTGAATAAATGTTCTACCGTGCTGAGGCATGCATATCCATTTTTTAATATTAGGTTGCTGCTATCCATTTTTTTCAGCAGTGAAACATGAAAAATTCCTAGCAACCAGATAGAACTCAAATACCATCAGGACCCAGCTTTGCCCACTCAAAAATCCTTTCAAACAATGTCAAATCTCAAACACCAGCGGCCTCTAATAGAGAACCACTTCTCCTAGTAACAATTAATGGCAATTAATGGTTGCTCGCAAGAGGCTCCCTCCCTTTCTCCTTTCAACTCGAATTCGTTTTCTTTGTTCTGTCAACCTGCTCTTTTATTATAAGCTTTCGCCCATCCACCAGATTCCAACTTACAATCTCACCCATATCCAGTGCCTTCCTCTACCACAATACTTTCAACTTATTTTGTTCATTCATTTTAAATTTGTCCACAGCTCTTTGAAAGAAAGTTGACGAACCGACAATTATAACAAAAACAAGTCATCCTTTTCCGAAACATTACTTTGGAGCAGAAACCACACAGTTAGGCATATGAATGACATTAAAATAGAGCAAATCAATAACTATCTGTTGCATCACAAAAAAGGTTTAAAAGGATGCAGAACTATCTGTTTTAATTATTACTTATTACAATTGTTTGTAAGTTTGTGGTAGCATACATCATATCTTCACTTTGTCAGCTCAAAATCACGCAAAAAGGCCACAAGTTTTAAGGAGAAAAAGAGGTGGGGGAAAAACAGGTTTCTCGTTCTGCACTACCCAACATCTATTGAGCACCAACAAACTGACAGCATACCTATTACAATCAGAGAATGAAGGAACCCAATATAGTTCAACATTGAAAATGATGAGAACATGTGGGAATATGAAAACAAGATAAACGGTGTTCACAACTTGAGCTTAACCAAGTGACATACATATTATCCCTTAGCTATTTTGCTTCTAATGTAATAAATTATTCATTTAATCAACCACAAATGCTCCAGGGATAATCTACTACTATGGACATTCTTTTACTCATTACACTATTTTATTCACAAATAATGATGATGAGTGCCTATGAGCTTGATACAGATCTGCAGCTGCATACACTCACAAGATTGTTATCTGTCCAATTGCAATAGGCAATGGATTAATAACGATGGTGATTTAACCTGTATTTGGCCTTCTGTGGATATTTCTGAGAAGATATTGATGTGTGGTAGAGATATTTAGAGAACTACATCATATGTTTCTACAATATATACACGTGTGTCGCCTCGCCTTGATTACACAGTTAATCTCCTAATCAACAGTTGATTCGGACTGTGACAATAAGAAACATAAACTACTTTTTTAGAACTGCATATGCAACACAACAACAGTACTCAAATCTCAAGCTTTTTGCTCCACCTTTTCCCTTCTATCACTTATTTCCTTCCCCATGTGCGCAAGTACCTTGCATTAACCAAACCTCAGCACGGTGCATGACAATCATGACAAAATCGCAACATAAACCACTTTTTTCAAACTACACATCCAACAAAGCACCAGTACTCAAATCCTAAGCCTTTTGCTCCCCCATCTTTTCACTCATAACACTTCCTTCCATATCGGCATCTCTCCATTTCTCCTCATGGCATTCCTGTTTTCTAAGCTGTTCCAACCTTGTATTCATAGCATTAGTATTCACAATGACCCAAACCTCAAACTGGACACCCCCTCCTTTTTCCCCTCGTGCTCTTTCTAATCCTCTTCTCCTAGCATGCCCCAACCTGTTAGATAACCTAGATAACCACAAAGAGCCCCACTTTGTATTGCATTTTGCACCAATTGAAGCTAGTTTTATCCTTCTAGATTCTTTACTTCCCCAATTCATGTCAGGTTGGCAGCCAGATGCTCAGGGTAAACATTATCAAGTCTGAAGAAGCCTATGAAAATACATTCCTTCATTCAGCTGAGAAAAAGTTTAACAAACAGTATGCAGAGGAACTACATGAGACTTTTATAGCAGCATTGAGAAAACATATAGCGCAACATCTAATTCATCTAAAATGGCATTACACAATCACATAAGAGAAGAAAAATATTATAAACAACAAAAGGAAAAGGTATCCTCCATGACAAGAAAGACTTTGTAACAATCAACACAGCCTTGAACTTACCGGAGGTTCCAAGGGGAACATAATGTTTACAACTGTGTCTTCTTCATTATCATCAGCTTTCAGAGGCTGAAAATCTGCCATTGCACAACCGAAAATTTCTTTGTTATCGAAGGAGAAAATTGAAATTCATAAATCATTAAGTATGTCTCCATTTAAGTGAATTAAGATATCTATCTTCAAACAAACACCAAAGGAAAAATGACAACAATTATTTAAGTGATCTTCCTAATGAAATTCTATTCCACAATGATTAATGAAGAGAATCTGTATGTAAAATACATTGACCATAACCTGAGTATTTTACATGCTATTTCACCACACAGACGACTAAAGAAAGAAACAAGAGTCTCAGAAAAGTTATAATGCATAAGCACTTTGCAAGAGTCAAAAACCTACGACATGATGATATGAACTGCATATAGATGTAAAGTACAAATTAGTAATGATACAATTAAATGATCATCATAAAATTAATTGTACTAAAAAAGGCTTGACAAAAATCATTTTCTAAAAGATAGAGCATCCTGCTAGAGAAGATAGGTTATCTTTCGAAATGCAGGGAAAAAAAAAATGTAAATTTAATTTTCCAGCCCTGCTCATAAAGCCAGATAAATTGTTTCTGATATTCAAGATCCTAGATATTAAGTTCTGAAATGAAAGCAAAAAAAAACACTAAAAGTAAAATTGACTTACAAGGAAGGCAATAGTCATATTGTTTGACACGCTCAGTTTTCAAGAACTTCAGAGCAGACCTGCATAAATACCAAGCGTAAGCTTCCATTAAAGTTAAATCATTGATATGGCAATTATAAGAAGAAAAACAAATCTAGAAACTTTCCAACAAAATGTCCATTAGATCACAGGGCAGTTGACGGTAAAGAAATTGGATAGAAGGACAAAATGAAACATAAAGCATTCCTAATGATGACAACTGTAGGTCAAAAAGTCATATAGAAGAAACTAAGATGTTGGGAGTCAATGTGACGATATACATACCAACTATCTGACAAGTTATGTGGTATATCCAGCTACCATCATATCTTAAGGTTCATAGATTTTATACAGCCAACTTACAATTTCAAAGAAGCATCTCTATATGAGCTCCAAGAGGAATTCAATATTTTCACAAGTCCCAAACACTACATGTAGTGAATTGGACCTTCGCAAATGGCTAAGGTTGCAATGTGGAATTTTGGCAATTTATTTGTAAGGTGCAGGTAGAATTAAATTAATTCGGCGCCAAATAGGTGCACTAACCGCACTTAACTATTATTAGTTTGATGTCAGGTCGAGATTGGACTCCTCAAATTAATAATCAAGTTTTTAAATTATTAAATATTGGTTACCTTGTAATGAATTGAGTTTGAACTTTATCGAAATTGGGTCTTACCTAGATAACTCCCTCTTAGAATGATGGGATGACTCATCAGTTTGCATGTGGTGGTTGGTGGAGTCGGCAAGCTGCTGAGTGAGCTGCCATAATGGGCACTCGAATCAAGTGGGAGGGGTGAGCCGGATGTCTTGTTATTTTTCATCCACTGCACCACCTAAGATTTCTCTCACTTACTTCACTTCTTATTCCATAACACTTAGAGAGAGAGAGGGAGAAAACCACCTGAGCTCCATTGGAGGGAGCTGAAGGCCTGGGATTCATTATTTTGCAGACTCGTACTGTGCAAACTCGACGCGGCAGCAACCTCGGGTGTGAAGCAGTGAAGCGCGGCCTCATCCCTGTCTTTCTCTTCTTTCTTTCTTCTCGGCTGAGACCAGGGTGCTTGTTGGAGGTGGGTTTCTAGCATCCAAACTCTATGGACTTCCTTCTATGTCGATTTGATTTTTATGCGAAATTGGGATTTTCTCTTATATAGGAGTTTAGCAGGGAAAGTTGATATTTATATAAATATGTTTATGGGTTGTGATGCTTGTTAGAATCCTGATGATGGGTAGAAGAGTTATTCTTGTGTAAACTCTGGTGAACAGCATACCCCATTATTAATTAAGGTTCTGCTTGTAGTATACCATATAAATCCTCTTTTCTATACAAGAAGCCAACAAGCATGCCTTAATATGTGTTACTTGGTCACTGAGAACAAAGGTAGTAAAGAAGGTGATGTTGACCATTCAACGATATTACCTCTTATATACTGTGACTTGGGAAAAGATGGCTTAGGTGAGAAAGCTGCTAATTAAATGGTTGTATGTTGTATACTGAGGAGTTTATGTTTGCACGTAGCCTAATTAATTTGCTACTTGTTATATTGTAAGCTATTAAGATGCTTGTTGACCCAAATACTTGTTAACTCTCTAATTAACCTTAAACTTGTGCGTGTCTAAAATTAAGGAAGTTGTTTCCTACATAAGCTATATTCTTGTTGGTGTAACATAATAAAATTAGTAGTTGCCAGGATAAACTTGATTATATCATTCAAATACATCACTATACACCTACTTCATATCGCCCCTCACTATGACTTGGATGAGGTCACATTTAGCTATAGATGTTATCTGGCATATGTGTGATGCCGGTCGGTTAGATAGTAGGTGAGTTGTTACTACTGCCAGGATTGTGGGCAGTGTAGTTGTGTTCTTCGATTTTGCAGAGGATTGGTCATTAGTATGATATTGTGTTGAGTCCGGTGTATCAGTTGATAGAGTATGCTTGTGACTGGATGTCATATTGGACTATAGCCTGCCTGAGCCTTCGTGGTTCCTAATAAGGTGTACTTCCTCAGTGGGGTCGCTCCTCTCGAGTGCCGCTCCGGAGTTTGGCCCTTTTACACTCATTTGCACATGCGGCTGAGCCCTGGATCCAGGTAGTCGGGCACATAGCGCCGCAGGTTGTTGGACTGGACTTTAGTCGGTCCCTATGACTGGGTTGTGTCAGTATTTCAGTTTGAGTATTTCAATAATGCATGAGTAGCATGGACATGACTTACAGCTTTTAGTAGCTTAGCAAAGGAATTATGATGGTAGATTTATTACAGTTTATTTTACAGCTTTACCTTTCAGTTTTTACAATTTTCTCCTATTTTGCCTCTAGTTGACCTAGTGGGAAGGTCGTCGTGTTTGGCGACTGTTACCCACTGGGACTATGGTTTATATAGTTCTCACACCCTCCTTTGTTGCTCTTTTCAGAGTATTCAGCGACGGTAGCTGAGCGAGGTAAGGAGACCGTGGGTTAGATATGTCTCCTACCGGCATACTTGAGCTAGAGGACTACCCCGGCAATTACTTTTGTTTATCATTGTACATATTGTTGCTGGAGCAGCTTTTGGATACTTATGTATTATCTCATGTTGATACTGAGATCTTCATGATGTTTTATGGTTGTACAGTGGTGATGATAGTTTAGTATTTCATACTCTGATACCTGTTCTCACTGTGTAGTTGTAGCCTCCTAGGATCTTTGCTTCTAGTTGTGGACTCCTAGGACTATTTTTATTGTTACTTTTATTTGGCTTTTGTTTAGACAGGTTCCTGTTTGGGACCGCTTCGTATGTGCAAGAAAGTCTTGTACATACGGCGGGGCTGTTGCCGTTCCCGAAGTAGCTTCCGCTGTGATTCAGGACGTGACACTACAGCTGAATTTGGTTTAGAAAAATTGATAAGAAGGATAAATTTAAACAAAAAGCAAGCACATTCATGTGGATTCCTTTAAGAACAAGTGCCTAACTCTTCTTCACTAGGAAATATATTTTATCAAATAGTGAATACTAAATAGTTATCCTCAAACTTCAATCCAATTAGATTCCATAACACAAAACATAATATTCCACCAATAGCACCCTAACACAAAAACTTCTCGAAATGACACCAAGAGCCTTTTAGATCCAAAAGCGTTACTATCAGAAGATCTATAATCCATCTACATTCTTTATATTTTACTTCCTAGAATGACATGATTTTCTATTATTCTTTGATTAGTTGGTTCGATTTTGTGAAACAACTTTCACCTTGTAAAAAGCAATGATAACAACCAACAATGCAGACACTGTAAAACCTTATGAAGCAAATGTATGTATTTAGTGCCGGCCAAACTCTTATTTTCATGCCAATAGTTAGAAAATTATCTAGTATATCACTTTCGATAGCTCAGTAAAATAAATAAAATAGCATAAAACTAAATGCATCTGACAAAGTAGTTTTAAACTTGATAAATTAAAGTGACATCTAAGGTTCTCAAATTACTTGAAATAATTTGGACTAATGATACACTCTTAAAATCTTGAGTAAGAAAACTGCCTATCAAAAATGAACTCAACTGACCACAGGACTAATGAAAACTTGCCAGCAACAGCACTGGTCTTACTCTTAAAATCTTGAGCAAGAAAATTGTCTATCAGAAATGAACTCAAGTGACCAAAGTAATCATATGAAAACTTGCCGGCAACAGCACTGGTCTTACTCTTAAAATCTTGAGTAAGAAAATTGTCTATCAGAAATGAACTCAAGCGACCAAAGTAATCATATGAAAACTTGTCAGCGACAGCACTGGTCCTCCCAATCAACAAGACTGGCAGAAAATATGTATAATTGCAGAAAAGGGGGGGGGGGGGGGGGGGGAAGTCCTAATCTATACAAAGATAATCTATTGCTATATAGAGAGCTTGCAGGTGGTTAGAAATCAATGAAATAACAATAGAAAAGCCACAGCCGTCTAAACAGTCAAACTGAATTAAAGCTATGAGAAAAACAAAGAAACAAAAACATTTACCTTCGTTGAGTGCAGCCCAATGTGAATATTTGAGCTTTCAATCTATCAACCTGACTTTGCCTATAGAAGAATAAGAATAACCTATGATGAGATCATAACATCTAACCGAAAATCTTAAATAGTTACAAACAGCTAAAGTTTCAAAATCAAAATAAGAAAAACAATGACGACTTGGAATGTACCGATCCTCCAAAGGAAAATATGGCACCCAGGCCATTTTCATTGCTTTCATCGGCATTATTTCTTCATTCTCTCTTTGAACAGATTTAATGCCAATCTTATCAGATGGTGGAATAGGGGAAACCACCTGCACATATGGTATAAGAACCAAAGATAAGCTGGCTCACACTCAAACAGTAGTCAATGCAATAATCAAACACCACAACTGGCACAAAAGTGAATGACAAACATATCAACCCCTTGAAACAGCATATGTGCATGAGCAATATAGCATTTTCATATTTAAGATGAGAAAATTAGGTCACAAACAAAGCTAGGAATTCACAGTGATCAATATCTATGATGAACACTTTCCTAGAAGGCCTCATTAGCTAAACAGTACTCCTCATTAGCTAAACAGTACTAACATAACGTTCATCTTAGTACCATAATATCATTACTAGTGACATAATGTGAGTTGACAATGAAACAGCTTTTCTACCATTGCTGCTTCATGAAGTCACGTTACAGTGAGACTACCATCAACTCAAAGCAGTCCACAGATCTAACGAATTTAAAGAAACATACTTCACAACTGGTTGAAGTAACAATGTTTCGCTCAAAAACCATGTAAAATACAACCAAAGACTGATGGACTTCTCATATTCCAACTTAAGATTTAGAACTTGTCGATAAGAACCTACATCATGTTAGTAAAGGAAGAATAGCTCAATTCCCAATTACTATGACGAAGAGGAGCCTAGACCTCAGTGAATTCATACTTGATAAGGAACATTTCCTGGCACAACTTGCATCAGTTTGAAAAGGTAATTCTAATTCACAATGAAGATTTTGCGATGCACTTTATCAGCATTCCAACACATTCTAATCTCATCCAAACAAATAATCCACCCAAACCATACAGAACTATACAACATTTTTTTGGATAAATAGAACGACACAACATGCCATGATCTATATGAAGATGAGACCAACTCGAAGATCCAATAATTCATAACATCCACCAGCACCAATATTCTGATTCATTAACCTACCAACAGCACTCAAATATGCTTTTAGTCACTAATAGCAGACACCCAGATTGAATTACAAACCAACTTATACAAATGTCAAAGTTTAAGTGGTAATTATATACATATAAAAAAAGAACTGATTCCAAATGTGTAAAGAGTAATATGATTACTTACAGCCACCACAATAGGTATTAGTATGACTTTATGTTCGCCATTTACAACTAACAGTTGGGCTGCAAAGCGAGAAAAAAAAAAAAAAAAAAAAAAAAACAGAATTTTGCATAAAAATATAGCAAAGTTAAAATTGAAAAACAACTCTAACTAGGAAAAAAATAAAAGCATGGGCTATTCTGGCAACTCACGTTCAGTACTACCAAACATGTAGACCTTCTTTCCATAAAGCTCCCGACCTTCTTCAAATGCATCCTGCTCAGCATAAAACAGCTTATACCATTAACAACAGTTAAAAATATGCAATGCTCCTGAATCGTACTCACAAGACAATATCAGATGACTGCACCTCTAGATTTGAGAAGTTCCAATTGATCTCCTGAAGCTTATCCATATTTTCCCACTGGCACGTACACATAAAAAAGTAATATTTATAATGGACATAAAAGGGGTAAGATAAATGAAAAGCATAAAGCACAAGTGGTACTATTTCGATCTTTCTGAATAAATCACACAAGTCAATCAACAACATAACATGGTGAAATCTCAAAATTTAAAGCACAAGAGAGCTTCCGAACAAACCTCAGTTCCAACAGGGAAAGCTGCTTGCCACAAGTCCTCCTATTACAGAAAAAACATTCAGTTAAATTAATCCAGCAAAAAAAAAAAAGAGGAAATTTCATTCTAACAAATAGAGAATGGAAGTAAAATCCACAAAATAAACTACTAATAACACATGACAAAAAAAACAAAAGCACCGAGACATGAAATACAAGTAAGGGCCTTTGTAGGCCCCACTTCTTTCAGCTGCAGCAATATTAGCAAAGCGTTTGGAAACAAGGATAGCCTGAAGCTTCTGCTGCAGCAGGAAGCAGAAATCATATTCGGAGTCTCAAAAGCAGAAGCTTCAATGCGGTGCTTCAGATTCTACTGCAGAGAGAAGTTGTTGAACTCCTAACAGCATTACTCATACAGCGCTTCATCCAGCACTACACCTCATTCAGCAGGGTAAAACCAGCCCTAACTATCAAAAACAAAAATTTGCAATTTTTAACCAACAAAACAGAATCAATTTAAATCTACAGGTCATATTCAGGAAAAATTTCACCAGATTCAAATTTATTCCATCAATAAGAGAAGGAAAAAAAAAACATCAGCTAAAATCAAATCGAGAAACGAATCCTGTTAGCGCAAAAAGCGTTGGAAATAGAGAATGAGAGAACCCTCACCAGATTCCTCTTCTCGGGGAAGAACTCGGGTTCCTGCTTCGGCTTCGGCGGCGCCTTGACGCGCTTCCCCCTGCTGGCGCCCTTCGTGGTGGACTCCTTCTTCAGCTCCTCCGGCGACTTGCTGTCGCCGCCGCCCTCTTCCTCCCTCTTCTTCTCCTCCTCCGCTGCCCTCCTATTCGCCGCCGCGGACCTGGCCCTCGGCTTCCTCATCTCGTTCCAAATCCTAGGCTAGGGTTAGGGTTTGTGTTCTTGGAACCGTTGGAGCGAGGAGGATTAGGGTTAGGGCTTTTGGCGAGCAGAGGAAAAAGAGCGGTAAGGCGAAAATTTTGCGTGAGGCGAAACTCCAGAGAACTCCAGAGCCGGCGTTTATACAACAACAGTGATCTCGCTGCGCAGAGAAATTATTCTATGAACCGGTTGCACCACGTCATCATGGATCTACACTATTCAAACGCTCTCTTGAATACATCCACCGTTGCTAATTAAAGAATATTTAAATTCAGAAAATATATAAATTTATCGGACGGTGAAGATTTAAAGAAGGGCATGCTGTTCATGGATGACGTGGTGAACGCGCTCAATTTTTGTGCATAGCGTACGCTTGAGGCAATCAAAATTTGAAATTCGACTCTGCCGTGCTAATAATTTATAGCTATGCGGGGAAATGCGTGCCAAATCTTGTCGATAAGCATTGGTCACAACAAATATATGCATACCGATATATAATCACATAAAATTTTTACTTTTAAAAATAATAAATTTTTTAAATTATTTATAATATATTTTTTTAAAATATTTTAAATTTTATTAAAAAATTATTTAATAATTTAAAAAAAAAAAAATAAGTTGTGCCATCAGTACGAAACTGTATCATGTCGATATCTTATTAACATAATATGATATGGTGGATACGAGCAATACCGATAAATATTTAAATTCTTACTCAAAATATAAGATAAATAAATTTTAAATTTGAAATCTTAGATATTAACAATTAAATATTTTGCCGGTTGCCACTTATTAAGTTAGGAATAAGAAACAATTCGGAATGTAGCAAAAGTTAATGATATGAAAAAAGAAAGTAACTTTATTAATAACATTTTAGTTTATTTTTTTTCTAATACAAATACAAATTGAAAATAATTAGGCTAATTTGATTATTATCATTGAGTTGCCGATCAAAATATCAGAGGTTTGATACTCCGCTAATATATTTTTTAATGTTAAGTTTAGTGGCAAGAAAAATGCCCAATATTCTTTAATTTAACAAAAATAAAGTTATTATAAAAATCATATATTTAGTAATAAAATTTTAATAGTAATTAAAAAAGTGACTACAAAAATAAATTAATTTATCAAATTTGAAGTTTCTCATGAAAGATTTCATTTATTACTGTAGTTGATTGCAGACTTTCATATTTTAATAATAAATACTAGCAAATTATAAAATTTTACTAATCTTCTATACAATTTATAATTTGAGAGTTCCTTCGGCTAACGTGTCATTCTCCTGGGCTCCTTCCGCTGACGTGTCATTCTCCCGTGCTCTCCTTTTCTCTCCCCTCCTCTGTCTCTCTCTCTTACCGATAGCCCCTCCCCACTCTCTCTCTCCCCCCCCTCTTTTCCACTCTCTCTCTTCCCTTTCCGACTCGCCACTCTCGCTTTCCCCCTCTACAGCTGGCCTCTCTCTCTTTTCCTCCACCCTCCCTCAACGGCGGTCGACGGCAGTAGTCACAGCGACGACAGCTTGGGCGACATCAACGGCGATCACGATGACGACGATGATTTGGGAGGCGGTCACGATGGTGACGATAAAAGCTTCTTCATCAAACTTCGTAGTAATAATTAATTAGCCCGATAATCAAATTATAGGTGATTATACTGTCGACATTAGAGCATGCAAGTGTTCTTCTCTCGCAGTGGCGACCATCCTACAAAGAGACGCAAATATGTGTTGGCACACGGAGACCGCATGCAGCCGCTACACCACCTCCGCGGTGCTTGCTCTTTTTGCGTGGTTCTTCAGCTACATCTCGGCCCTCACCATGGTCTGGGTGCGTGCGATAGTATGACAATTATTGATGACTAGCAGTGAAGTTAACATTTATTTTTCTTGATGTTTTCTAAATTTTATTTTATATATTTATTTTGGTATTACATGTGGTATCGGAGCCAAACCTTTTGCCTTTTTTTGTTTCTTTTAGATTTTGTTTGTTTTTCTTTTCATTTAAAATAATAATAATAATAAGGGAGCAGAAGTGGTGGCGTTGATCGGTCCCATCGGAACCGGCATTCGGAGGAAAGCGCCACCGCCACCGCCACCGCCCCACAATGTGTCGTTTAGTGCAGCCTTTTGGGACTACACGTGGTAGCTCTTGTTGGGGCTTAACCCAAAAAAAAAATATTCTTGTTATTATTATTATTATTAAAGGAAAAAGAGGATATATATATTTTGTATTGTTACTCATCGTTATAAAAAAAATCTATATCAAAATTATATATAACGTATGGTTTTTGTTATATATGGATTTGTACTACTCATTTATTTATATATTCATGACTATAAAGTGGTGTGTTTAGTTTATTATTATTATTTTTTTTTTTTTAAACACACATACGGTGATCATGAAAATTTAGAGTAGTGTTTATATAGACTTCATATAGTTTATAAATTTTGAGTCACATAAAGTTGTATACTTTTTTATATATATACTTTCCGCTGCGTTTAGGAATAATATGAAATATTGGGTCATTCGATGTCATATAAAGTTTTTGAGATCAACTATGTTTAGAAGTAGCCACAGCATTCTACTCATAGTATATGATCGTTTATGGTATTTTTATAAAATGACATTGAATTAAGATTAACCCGAAAATTCATACAAATTTCTAATTTAATTTTAATAGTTATTCAATGTTATATAAAGTTGTTTGTATTTTTCATTATATTTGGGACTAGCCACAACATCCTGCAAATAAAGAAGAATACATAAGAATTTTTGACATTAAATTAAAGTTTAACTATTTATTGCAGTCAAATAAAATTATAATTTTCTTTTATTTTTATTTTTACTGGAATAGGATAGTGGAATGGATTTCTAGATAATAAGTTTTTTTATACCCACAGGTACAGAAATCTAATTATTTAGGAATTAGTTTTTCTCTAGTCTTATTATTAAAGTAGGTAAATTCTATGCATGCAGCGCCTCTACCCACAGGAAGGTTGAATTTATCTAATTAAAAATTATTGTCTCATAGTATGCGATAAAGTCCAATATTTATTTTATTGTTGCAACTTCTTCCTCTATTGCATTTTTAGTGATGTTTCTCGTATTCCTATGCTTACTGGAGACAACTATTCTGATTGGAAAGAAAGCATTCTTTTTACTTTGGGTTATATGGATCTTGATTTGGCTCTACGTATCAAGGAACCGCCTAAGGTAGTGGGGCCAATAACTCCACGGCAGGAATCCACGCAGGATAAATGGGAGCGATCCAACCGCTTAAGCTTGATTCTCATAAAGTCTAGAGTGTCAAAAAGTATAGGGGGATCAAATCCAGAATGTGATAAAGCTATGGATTATCTAAAGGCCATTGAGGAGCAATTTGTTAGCTCCGATAAAGCTTTGGCTAGCACGCTGATGAAGCGACTTTCAGGCATCAAATACGATCGAACCAAGGGTGTGCGTGAGTATATCATGGAGATGCGGAACATAGCAACTGAACTAAAAGCTTTAAAAGTTGAGATTTCCGACGCCTTCTTAGTCCATCTGATTCTAAACTCATTACCGTCTGAGTTTGACCCCTTTAAGATCTCCTACAACATACATAAAGATGAATGGTCAATAAATGAATTACTGACTATGTGTGTTCAAAAAGATGAGAGACTTAAGCAGGAGAAGCCGGAGATCATGACAGAACTTATCAATTTGGCGACTCAGCGCAAAAGGGGAAAAGGCAAAAGTGCCTCCAATTCCAAGAAGTCAACACAATTGCCAATAAAGAATTCTGGCAAGAAGGATCAATGTTACTTCTATAAGAAAAAGGGGCACATGAAAAGGGACTACTTGAAGTATAAAGCTTGGCTCGAGAAGAAAGGTATTGAAACTATCTATATTCGTTATGAATCTCATTTGGTTAATGTTCCTAAAAACACATGGTGGATTGACTCTGGCACTACTATACATATCTCAAATACTATACAGGGTTTTCACAACCTAAAGATGCTGAAGACTAATGAAAGGATTTTAATTAGTGGAGAAGGAAATAAATCTCAAATTTAAGCGGTAGGAAACTATATTTTAGAATTTAGCACTGGTTTTGTACTTGAACTTGAGGATACTTTTTATGTTCATAGATTTTCTAGAAATTTAGTTTCCATTTCTAAACTGGGAAATAAATGTTTTAAATTTTTATTTGAAAATAAATCTTTTACTATCTTCTATGATAATGTTATTGTTGGCAATGGTTGTTTGGTAGATGATTTGTATAAATTTAATTTGAGTCAATCTTTTGAGAATAACTTTAATGTTAATCATAATATTGGTGTTAAAAGAAACATTCTTAAAAAAAACTCCTCTTCGTTGTGGCACAAGCGTTTAGCTCATATCTTTTTAGAGAGAATAAAGTGAATGGTGAAAGAAACGATCCTAAAAAATCTCGACTTTATCGATTTTGGTACTTGTGTGAATGCATAAAAGGAAAGCATACTAACACAAATACCACTAAAGGTACTAGAAGGAGTTCTAAAATTCTTGAGAACATACATACAGATATTTGTGGACCTTTTCCTATTCCTTGTTTCAATTGTCAGAGTTATTTTATCTCATTCATTGATGACCACTCTAGATACATGTATCTCTATCTCTTATTTGAAAAAGCTGAAGCACTCAATGCTTTCAAAGCTTATAAGGTTGAGGTAGAGAAACAATTGGATAGGAAAATCAAAATTGTGAGGTCCGACAGAAGGGGTGAGTACTACGGAAGACATACGGATAAAGGTCAAATGACCGGTCCATTTGCTCAATTTCTCGAAAGTGAAGGCATCATTGCTCAATATACGATGCCTGGCACGCCCCAACAAAATGGCGTTGCCGAAAGGAGGAATAGAACACTTATAGATATGGTAAGTAGTATGATTAACAACTCTTGTCTTCCATCATCTCTTTGGAGTGAAGCATTAAAGACAGCGGTGTATGCTTTAAATAGAATTTCATCGAAGGTTGTTTCCAAAACTCCTTTTGAGTTACAAAAAGGGTGGAAGCCTAATTTATATCACCTGCATGTATGGGGATGTCCAACCGAGGTAAGGGTTTATAACCCACATATAAAGAAGTTTGACTCTCGAACAGTCAGTGGATACTTCATTGGCTATGCGGTAAACTCCAAGGGATTCAGATTTTATTGTCCAAATCACTCATCCAAGATAGTTGAGGCCAAGAATGCCAAGTTTCTTGAGGATTCTGAAGCTAGTGGGAGTGTTGTTCCTCAAAAGATGGATTTTGAGGAAATAAGGGATTCAACTGGTTATCCATCAAGAGATGATGATTTAGTTGCTCTTCCAAGATATCAATATGACCATATTGGAGACCAACCAATTATAGAGCATGAAAATGCTAAACCATTTGAACCTCCCCATGAAGAGCTTTCCCAAGAGGAACAGACAATAATAGAGCCAGTTGCACAGCATAATGAAAACCTAGAGGGAGTGGTTGACTTAAGAAGATCCTCAAGGCAGAAGAGAATGGCAATTCCTGATGATTATGTAGTCTATCTCTAGGAGTCTGATTATGATGTTGGGCACCATAAAAGACCCATGGACGTTTTCAGAGGCCATGCAGGGGGATAAATCCTCCTTTTGGTATGATGCCATGAAGGAAGAGATGAAATCTATGGCAGAAAATAGAGTTTGGGATTTGATTGTGTTACCACAAGGAGTCAAAGCCGTTGGTTGTAAGTGGGTCTTCAAGACCAAAAGGGACTCTTTAGGTAACATAGAGCGATATAAGGCCAGACTTGTTGCCAAAAGTTTCACTTAGAAAGAAGGCATTGATTATCATGAAACCCTCTCTCCGGTATCTAAGAAGGATTCATTAAGAATTATCATGACTTTGGTAGCTCATTTTGATTTGGAGCTACATCAAATGGATGTGAAAACGGTATTTATAAATGAGGATATAGAGGAAATAGTCTACATGCAACAGCCCGAAGGTTTTAGTACAGATGAGAACAGTCACCTTGTTTGCAGACTAAAGAAGTCTATATACGGACTAAAACAGGCCTCCCGTCAGTGGTATATCAAATTTCATGATGTAATTACTACATTTGGTTTCGTAGAAAATATCGTGAATCAGTGTATATACTTTAAGGTCAGTGGAAGTAAATATATTTTTTTAGTCCTGTATGTGGATGATATTCTGCTTGCAAGTAGTGATTTAAATTTGCTTAAAGAGACCAAAAATTTTCTTTCTAAAAATTTTGAGATGAAGGATATGTATGAAGCTTCTTATGTTATTGGCATAAAGATTCACAGAAATAGATCCCGAAGAATTTTGGCTCTATCTCATAAAGCTTACATCGAAAGAGTTTTAGAAAGATTTATATGGCAAATTGTGCACCTGCAGTTGCACATATTGTGAAAAGTGATAAATTCAATCAAAAACAGTGTCCACAGAATGATTTAGAGCGAGAGCATATAAAGAGCATACCCTATGCCTCTGCAATAGGGAGCTTGATGTATGCGCATGTCTGTACCAGGCCTGATATAGCGCATGCAGTAGGGATGCTGGGCAGATACCAGAGCAACCTTGGCCTTGATCACTGGAAAGCTGTGAAATAGGTTATGAGATATTTACAGGGAACAACGGACTATATGCTCACCTACAGACATTCTGACCATCTTGAGGTGGTTGGTTATTCGAACTCCGATTTTGCTGGATGTGTGGATTCTAGAAAATTCACTTCGGAATATATTTTCTTTCTTACTCACGGTGCTATATCTTGGAGGAGCACCAAGCATGATACAGTTGCTACATCCACTATGGAGGCGGAGTTCATCGCTTGCTATGAGACTTCGTCACAGATTTTATGGCTGAGGAATTTTATCTCAGATTTAAGAGTTGTCGGCTCTATTGCAAGACCCATCAAGATTCATTGTGACAACTCTGCTGCAGTGTTCTTTGCTGAGGATAGTCGAATTACATATCGCAGCAAGCATATCGATATAAAGTTTCTTGCTGTGAAAGAACACGACAAGAAGAATATGGTGGATATCAAACACATTGGGACTGAGATGATGATCGCTGATCCTATGACTAAAGCATTGCCGGCAAACAAATTCAAGGATCATGTTGATCATATGGGTATCTTGAGTTCATTTATAGTTTAAGTTTTCTTCTTGTATAAAGACTTCAGTGACTATTTTTATTTGAATAAGAACATTTTTGCTTTGCACATTTATGCGCATAAAGTTATATTTGTACACTAAAGTATTATTGTGCATTAAAGTGGGACTCTGAGTTGAACTTATAGTAAGTTCATATAGTTATAACTCATAAAGATATTTAATTAAGGAATACATACTTTTGATACATAGAAGGAAGTGTTCATTTTGAATATGACCGCTATGATCAAAGTATTATTATTTCTTGGTTGAATGAGAGATTTTGACTGCATAATTTGGTGGGTACTTAATAAAGTTTTACATCGCCTATACAATATTGAATATATCACTGGGCCAAGTGAGAGAATGTTGGATGTGGCTGTGATAACCGCGGATTTATTTTACCTTTCGGGGCTTTCCGCCGATTTTTATTGAACCGTCTGGTTGACAATAGGGGTTCGAGGGTAATTTTTCCTTGTTTTTCTGGGCAGACGGTCGGGGCTCGCGGGTATTTTTGGTTAATAAAGCTCGCGAAACGGAGACCGGCGGCGCGATCGGTTTTGGATTCCGACCCCCGGATCTCCCAGAATAAATTCCGGAAGCTGGTACCGTAGCCCAGGTGACTTACACAATTACCGGGGGCGGACCGAACTCGGGTCCGCAATCAGATCGATTTTAGTCGATCAATTTGAGGTATGGGGTTAAACCACCCCTTTTTGTTTTCCTTTCACTCGAGGGTTAAAATTAATTTTGGAGTCCAAAATCCACTACGCCCAAAACGTCTAAGTATTTCGGCCTGGGGAAATTAGGTTATCTAAACCTCGCCTCCCCCCCCCTCCTGGGCGTACAATATCCGAGCGTGGACGAGGAACGGTTCCCCCAAAACCCTCGTCCTTTCCTTCGGCCGGCGTGGAAGAGAAGAGAGCGATCGCCTCCCCGCAAAGATCCGACGAACGCGAAGAGGACGATCCCTCTCCTTCGCCCGGTACCGACCAAAACAAGGTGAGCCGCGCTTTCGTTTTCCTTTCTTGTCTTTTCTCGTCACGAGCGAGACGGGGGAGGGGGTTCTTGATGCGTCGGAGATGGAAGAAGAGGGGCGTCGCCATCGCACGCGGAGCGCCGCGCGGAGCAACCCGCGCATGCGGGGGCGCCGCGCGGGGCGCCGTGCGGGGCCGCCCGCGCATGCTGGGGCACCGCGCGGTGCGACCCGCGCATGCGGGGCGCCGCGCGGGGCCGCCCGCGCATGCGGGGTGCCGTGCGGGGCACCCGCATGCGGGGGCGCCGCGCGGGGCAGCCGCGCATGCGGGGCGCCGCGCGGTGCAACCCGCGCATGCGGGGGCGCCGCGCGGGGCAGCCGCGCATGCGGGGCGCCGCGCGGTGCAACCCGCGCATGCGGGGGCGCCGCGCGGGGCACCCGCATGCGGGGCGCCGCGCGGGGCCGCCCGCGCATGCGGGGTGCCGTGCGGGGCACCCGCATGCGGGGGCGCCGCGCGGGGCAGCCGCGCATGCGGGGCGCCGCGCGGTGCAACCCGCGCATACGGGGCGCCGCGCGGGGCAGCCCGCGCATGCGGCGGCACCGCGCGGTGCAGCCCGCGCATGCGGGGGTGCCGTGCGGGGCACCCGCATGGTGGGTTGTTTTTACTTTATTCCTAGCCTCTAAATTCTATCATATTGGACGGGGTCTATTCTAAGTGTACTGGGGTTACATAATGACGGGCGACAGCTTATGCATGTTAGTGGGTTCGCAATAATGGTTAGCGTCGATTGCCGACGGTGTTCTTCTTTTAACCCTTATATGTCAGCGGGCCACCTTCGAGTGCGCGCAATATTACCTTGTTTTCGATTATGCACTTTACCTCATTTACCTCATTACTCTTGTTATTCATATTATGATACTGACATGATGGTGGTTACGGTTACTTGGCTCGAGGTTGCCACACGCGCACCCGCGGTTTGGCCACCGCAAAGGGTGCGCTTTTCCGGAAAAGTGGTCTATGACCCGTGTATACCCACGAGGTGACGTAGTGGGGCCCCTTATTAGTGGTGGGGTTGAGGCGCCGAGGTGCGAGCGGTGCGACCCGTCGGTTTAGTTGTCCGGCGTGGTCGGGTTTCTGCAGGTACGATACGGGCCGTCGGTTTAGTTGTCCGACGTGTCCGGGTATTTCTGGAGGCAGGTGTACAGGTTGCCTTCCTCTTTGGGAGGGTGGTTGCTCCGGTTATCTTCACGGTTTGTTTCATTATATTCTCCTGCTCTACTATTTTTCTTGCGTCACTGACATCCCACTTCGTGACAGGGTCCAGACGGGGGGAGAGGTAGGCGGTCGTGAGGACGGGGCAGGAGCAGCTGGGTCGCTGGGGACCCTGGACTGTATTTATTCTTTTATTTCTCGCTTTTCATTGCATTGTAGTTATGTGAGAGGTTCGCGATACCCTCGTGGGGTCGACGTGGATGTCGGTGCGGGTTGCATATAGCGCCCTTGTACGTTACTTTTCCTTCTATGTCTATTGGCCATTTGAAAATCAAAAAAAAACAGAAGCCAAAGAAAAGATTGCGAAAACCGTTTTAAAAACCTAAGTGTCGTGTGGGCACTGGTTTCAAAACCCTGTGGATTTATGGATTGCGAAAGGGATTTCAAAACTTGGTGTCGGGTGGGCGCCGCTTTCAAACCTTGTGGATTTATGCTAATTTTGAAACTAGCTTTCAAAACGTAAGCGCCGGGTAGACGCTCTTTCAAAACTGTGGATTTATCCTTTCCAAATTGATCGGCCATACGTTCTTCTGTTATTAGTTTAGAATGCTGGTTAATTGCTGTGATTGATGGGCTGTGTTTGTTGGAACATGTTCTGAACGCTTACGCCGTGCACGTACAGGGGAGACTCTGTCCGTTTGCAGAGTGACCCTGTATGTGTGGCGGGTCTGGGCACGTGCCCGGGAAGAGGGGTTCTCTTTTAAACAAAAAAAATTTACACGCCAAATATTCGACTTTCATGAATCATTTCCGCTAAACCAAACCCCCCGGGGCGTGACAGATTAAATGGTATCAGAGAGGTTCTTCCAATCACAACAATTAGTGCCGACATCCGTAGACAACCCTCACATGCCTACATATGAATGAAATGGGTAGGGCTTAGGACTGTAGAACGTGAGTGGCCGAAGGGGGGGGGAAAATGTTGAGTCCTCGCTTTCCCTTTATGGTTGTTGTTAGCAGGGTAGTCTAAAGCTGACTCTTGTGATGTTTGACAGACATGGCCCGTACTAGATCATCGGCCGGGGACGCGGAAACAGACGCGACGGCGTCGACGGCCGCGGAGAACCAGCTCCTGCGGCAACAACTGCAGGAGATGGCGGGGAATCTGGCCAACCTTACTGAGCACGTGCGTCAGTTGACGCAACGGCAACAGGCCGCGACGGTGACGGTCGCCCCGGGTCCCCCACATGGGTCGACAGCGCCGGCCGCGGCACCACCGACAGCGCCACCACCGGCGACGACTACGGGACCGGCGCCGGGGACGACCAGCAGGGTTACTCTGGAGGAGACTGTAGTCACACCTGCCCCGACCGTGGCTGCCACCGCCGCGAGGGAGGGGACGGGTGCGACGACCGAGCGAGATCGGGTGCGGGCCAACCTGAAAGACTTCAAGAAATACGACCCACCCACGTTCGAAGGGGACACGACCGATCCGTGGGTCGTCGAGAAATGGGTGGGGTCGATGGAGAAACTTTTTGAAGACCTGCTCATGGAGGACGACGAGCGGGTTCCCCTAGCGGTCCACTGCTTGGAGGGGAACGCCCGCTTGTGGTGGAAGACGGTACGCCCCGATCCTACTAAGGGTACCACATTTCCGTCCTGGACAACCTTCAAACAGGAACTGTTCGGGGCCTTCTTCACCAACAGTGTCAAGAAAAAGTTTGAGGATGACCTGAACCACATCCAACAGGGAAACCGGACGGTCATGGAGTATCAGCGGGAGTTCGTCCGGCTAGCAAACTGCGTCCCGTTCGTCATAAGGGACGAGGCACACAAGGCGCAGCTCTTTGTGGATGGCTTGCGGAGCAATATCTTCGAGGTGGTGCAAGCAGCCGAACTACACACCTTCCAGAAAGTGGTCGACAGAGCCACTACGGTGGAGCGGGGTTTTGCGGTCACCCGCGCCAGAAGGGAGAACTCGACGCGGCTAGAGGACCGGAAGCGGCAACAGCAGAACTCGGGAGGAGGCTCTTGGGGCGGGGGCGGGGCCCCCAAACGGTGGAGACCTCAGGCAGGGTCCCGGAGCGCGCCAACAGGAGGACCGAGGCCAGGGAATAGGCCTTGTGTCATATGCGGGGGAGGGCACATTCCGGGGGAGTGCCCCCAAAAAGGCGACCACTGCTTCAGGTGCGGCAGACGAGGGCACTTCCGCCGCAACTGCCCCTTAGGCGGGGGGTCTGCGTCCTCCGCAGCTTCTACGCCCACGCCACAGTTCTCAGGGCGGGGGAAAGCCCCTATGGCGTCGACGTCTAGGCCCCCTGCACCACGGCGCGAGGAGGACCGGCAGCCACAACCAGGCGGGAGAGTCTTCTCAATGACCCACCAAGAGACAGACCCGCCGGAGGAAGCACTTGCAGGTACCACTTCTGTTTCCAATTCCCGTGCTAGAACCCTTTTCGACACCGGAGCAACACACTCTTTCATTTCCCGTGACTTCGTGTTTTTGTTTGGCCTCGAGGAGACACCCCTCCAAAACCCCTTGACAGTGCAAACGGCGGGAGGGACCTTGGAGGCGGTCAGCGTCGTGACCGCCTGCCCGATTAAACTAGGGCGACTAGCATGCCCTTGGGATTTAGTGGTAATCCCCCTGAAGGAGTACGACGTGGTGCTGGGCATGAACTGGCTCACGAGGTACCAGGCACTCATCGATTGTGACAAGCGACAGCTGCGTTTACACGAACCGGGTTTCCCTGAGCATGTGTACATGATGGGTAAGAGCATCTCCTTCCCGGCGATCATCTCAGCGACCCGGGCCAGAAGACTGGTGGAGGGTGGTTGCGTGGCCTACTTGGCATCGGTGGATTTGGCTACCCGACCCCCGACGACGCTCGCCGATATTCCAGTGGTGAGGGATTTCCCCGACGTCTTCCCCACGGAACTGCCTGGGATGCCCCCGGAACGGGAGGTGGAATTCCCCATCGAACTACTACCGGGCACGCAGCCTATTTCGAAGGCACCTTACCGAATGGCCTTCGCAGAACTAAAGGAGCTTAAAGCACAACTGGAAGACCTCTTGGATAAAGGGTTCATAAGACCGAGTGTGTCACCCTGGGGCGCACCGGTACTCTTTGTGCGGAAGAAAGACGGAAGCCTGCGTCTCTGCATTGATTACAGAGGAATAAACAAAGTCACAGAGAAAAACAAGTACCCCCTGCCTAGAATAGATGACCTCTTCGACCAGCTGAGAGGGGCGACGGTCTTCTCCAAGATCGATTTACAGTCGGGCTACCACCAACTCCGGGTTCGGGACAAGGACATTCCGAAGACTGCTTTCCGGACCCGGTACGGCCACTACGAGTTCACGGTTATGCCCTTCGGACTCACGAACGCCCCCGCAGTCTTCATGGACATGATGAACCGGATCTTCAGACCCTTCCTGGATCGGTTCGTGGTGGTTTTCATCGACGACATACTGATCTACTCCACTACCGACGAGGAACACGAGGACCATTTGCAAACAGTCCTCCAAACTCTCAGGGAGCAGGAGCTGTTCGCTAAGCTCAAGAAGTGTGAGTTCTGGCTACGCGAAGTCGGCTTCCTAGGACATGTGATCTCGGCACAGGGAATCTCCGTGGATCCGAAGAAGGTGGAGTCCGTGGTCGACTGGCAGCCGCCGACGACGGTGACAGAGGTCCGCAGTTTCCTAGGACTGGCAGGATATTACAGGCGTTTTGTAGAGGGTTTCGCGAAGATTGCTGCCCCTTTGAATCGGTTGACCAGAAAAGGGGAGAAGTTCATATGGACGGCCAAATGCCAGGAAAGCTTTGAGGAACTCAAAAGGAGGTTAACCAGGGCACCGATACTTGTGCTGCCGACACCCGGGGAAGATTACGAAGTGTATTGCGACGCATCGGGGATCGGCCTGGGTGGTGTTCTGATGCAACAGGGGAAAGTGATTGCCTACGCGTCCCGGCAATTAAAGGATTACGAGAAGAACTACCCGATACACGACATGGAGCTGGCCGCAGTAGTCTTCGTTCTAAAACTGTGGAGGCACTACCTCTTTGGAGTCCACTGTAACGTCTTCTCGGATCATCAAAGTCTTAAGTACATCTTTACCCAAAAAGAATTAAACTTGCGGCAGAGGCGGTGGCTGGAGTTGTTGAAGGATTACGACTTGACGATACAGTACCACCCCGGAAAAGCAAACGTGGTGGCGGACGCCCTGAGCAGGAAAGGGCGCCAAGACGGGGCGTCAAGGAGCGCGATAACGGAGCAAAACCACTTGATAGCGGAGTTCGCACGAATGCAGTTGGAAGTGGTGCCGACAGGCACGGTTAGGCAACTCCTAACCTTAGTGGTCAAGCCGACGCTACTTGAGAAGATCCGGGAGGGGCAACAGACCGACCCACACTTACAGCGCGTACGAGACAAGATCCCCCTGGACCAAGAGAGCGACTTTGCAGTGGAAGACGACGGCACCCTACGGTTCCGCAGACGGATCTGCGTGCCTGATTCGTCGGAGTTGAAGGAGGAAATTCTGACAGAGGCACACCGGGCCCCTTATGCGGCACATCCAGGGGGCACGAAGATGTACAGGGACCTCAAACAGATCTACTGGTAGCCCAACATGAAAGGGGACGTCACTCGACACGTAGCTCATTGCCTAGTGTGCCAACGGATAAAGGTCGAGCACCAGCGGCCAGCAGGGAAGCTACAGCCCCTACCGGTGCCAGAGTGGAAGTGGGAGCAAATCACCATGGACTTCGTCACGGGCCTCCCACGTTCACCCCAGGGCCACGACGCAATTTGGGTCGTAGTCGATCGGTTAACCAAGTCAGCACACTTTCTGCCAGTTCATACGACCTGGACCCGAGAACGGTTGGCCCAAACATATGTCAGCGAGATCGTTAGATTACATGGAGTGCCGGCATCGATCACCTCGGACAGAGACACGCGCTTCGTCTCGAAATTTTGGCAGAGCCTTCAGCGGGCCATGGGAACCAAATTACAGTTCAGCACAGCCTTCCACCCTCAGACGGACGGACAGTCAGAGCGCGTGATTCAAATCCTCGAAGACCTGCTTCGCGCCTATGTACTAGATTGGGGGATCGGGTGGTCACGGCACCTACCTCTCGTGGAATTCGCCTACAACAACAGCTACCAGGCCAGCATCCAGATGGCACCCTACGAGGCCTTATATGGAAGACGCTGCCGATCCCCGATCTGCTGGGACGATCTGGGGGAGCGGAAATTCTTGGGGCCCGACTTAGTGGAGGAAACGGAAGAGAAGGTTCGCCTCATCAGACAGCGCCTGCTAACCGCCCAGAGTCGCCAGAAGAGCTACGCGGACCAAAGGCGCCGCGACTTGGAATTCCAAGTGGGAGAGCATGTTTTCTTGCGGGTCTCGCCGTCCAGAGGAGTCAAGCGGTTCGGGCTAAAAGGGAAGCTGAGCCCACGGTTTGTAGGGCCTTTCGAGATTTTGGAACGCATCGGCCCAGTGGCGTACCGCCTTGCCCTACCACCAAACCTCGACCGAGTCCATGACGTCTTCCACGTTTCGATGCTCCGTAAATACCTCTCCGATCCATCGCATATCCTGGATGTCGCCATACTCGACCTTAAAGAAGACCTAAGCTTCGAGGAAACCCCCGTGAGAATCCTGGCAAGGGAAAGCAAATCACTGCGGAATCGAGCCATCCCCTACGTGAAGGTACTCTGGAGCAACCACGAGGAGCGAGAAGCAACATGGGAGCTGGAATCTAAAATGAGGGAGAACTACCCGAACCTATTCACCGCCATCCGGGTCTGAGTTTCGAGGACGAAACTCGTTTTCTAGAGGTGAGTGGTGTGATAACCGCGGATTTATTTTACCTTTCGGGGCTTTCCGCCGATTTTTATTGAACCGTCTGGTTGACAATAGGGGTTCGAGGGTAATTTTTCCTTGTTTTTCTGGGCAGACGGTCGGGGCTCGCGGGTATTTTTGGTTAATAAAGCTCGCGAAACGGAGACCGGCGGCGCGATCGGTTTTGGATTCCGACCCCCGGATCTCCCAGAATAAATTCCGGAAGCTGGTACCGTAGCCCAGGTGACTTACACAATTACCGGGGGCGGACCGAACTCGGGTCCGCAATCAGATCGATTTTAGTCGATCAATTTGAGGTATGGGGTTAAACCACCCCTTTTTGTTTTCCTTTCACTCGAGGGTTAAAATTAATTTTGGAGTCCAAAATCCACTACGCCCAAAACGTCTAAGTATTTCGGCCTGGGGAAATTAGGTTATCTAAACCTCGCCTCCCCCCCCCTCCTGGGCGTACAATATCCGAGCGTGGACGAGGAACGGTTCCCCCAAAACCCTCGTCCTTTCCTTCGGCCGGCGTGGAAGAGAAGAGAGCGATCGCCTCCCCGCAAAGATCCGACGAACGCGAAGAGGACGATCCCTCTCCTTCGCCCGGTACCGACCAAAACAAGGTGAGCCGCGCTTTCGTTTTCCTTTCTTGTCTTTTCTCGTCACGAGCGAGACGGGGGAGGGGGTTCTTGATGCGTCGGAGATGGAAGAAGAGGGGCGTCGCCATCGCACGCGGAGCGCCGCGCGGAGCAACCCGCGCATGCGGGGGCGCCGCGCGGGGCGCCCGCACGCGGGGCGCCGTGCGGGGCCGCCCGCGTATGCGGGGGCACCGCGCGGTGCGACCCGCGCATGCGGGGGCGCCGCGCGGGGCGCCCGCATGCGGGGCGCCGTGCGGGGCCGCCCGCGCATGCGGGGGCACCGCGCGGTGCGACCCGCGCATGCGGGGCGCCGCGCGGGGCCGCCCGCGCATGCGGGGTGCCGTGCGGGGCACCCGCATGCGGGGGCGCCGCGCGGGGCAGCCGCGCATGCGGGGCGCCGCGCGGTGCAACCCGCGCATGCGGGGGCGCCGCGCGGGGCACCCGCATGCGGGGCGCCGCGCGGGGCCGCCCGCGCATGCGGGGTGCCGTGCGGGGCACCCGCATGCGGGGGCGCCGCGCGGGGCAGCCGCGCATGCGGGGCGCCGCGCGGTGCAACCCGCGCATGCGGGGCGCCGCGCGGGGCAGCCCGCGCATGCGGCGGCACCGCGCGGTGCAGCCCGCGCATGCGGGGGTGCCGTGCGGGGCACCCGCATGCGGGGCGCCGCGCGGGGCAGCCGCGCATGCGGGGCGCCGCGCGGACAGGACGGTGGCGCGTGGGGGGGGATTCGGTTGCTGCCGTCGGGGGGCCGGCCAGTATTGGGGCTTTTCCTTACTTCGCGTTTAAAGGTTCTTGACCTCCCCGCCCGGGGATCCCGTTTTGCAGCTTAGGGGAGCGCGCCGGGACGCGGGGAGCCGAGCGTGGTTTTGCTACTAGCGACAGGTGGGTTGTTTTTACTTTATTCCTAGCCTCTAAATTCTATCATATTGGACGGGGTCTATTCTAAGTGTACTGGGGTTACATAATGACGGGCGACAGCTTATGCATGTTAGTGGGTTCGCAATAATGGTTAGCGTCGATTGCCGACGGTGTTCTTCTTTTAACCCTTATATGTCAGCGGGCCACCTTCGAGTGCGCGCAATATTACCTTGTTTTCGATTATGCACTTTACCTCATTTACCTCATTACTCTTGTTATTCATATTATGATACTGACATGATGGTGGTTACGGTTACTTGGCTCGAGGTTGCCACACGCGCACCCGCGGTTTGGCCACCGCAAAGGGTGCGCTTTTCCGGAAAAGTGGTCTATGACCCGTGTATACCCACGAGGTGACGTAGTGGGGCCCCTTATTAGTGGTGGGGTTGAGGCGCCGAGGTGCGAGCGGTGCGACCCGTCGGTTTAGTTGTCCGGCGTGGTCGGGTTTCTGCAGGTACGATACGGGCCGTCGGTTTAGTTGTCCGACGTGTCCGGGTATTTCTGGAGGCAGGTGTACAGGTTGCCTTCCTCTTTGGGAGGGTGGTTGCTCCGGTTATCTTCACGGTTTGTTTCATTATATTCTCCTGCTCTACTATTTTTCTTGCGTCACTGACATCCCACTTCGTGACAGGGTCCAGACGGGGGGAGAGGTAGGCGGTCGTGAGGACGGGGCAGGAGCAGCTGGGTCGCTGGGGACCCTGGACTGTATTTATTCTTTTATTTCTCGCTTTTCATTGCATTGTAGTTATGTGAGAGGTTCGCGATACCCTCGTGGGGTCGACGTGGATGTCGGTGCGGGTTGCATATAGCGCCCTTGTACGTTACTTTTCCTTCTATGTCTATTGGCCATTTGAAAATCAAAAAAAAACAGAAGCCAAAGAAAAGATTGCGAAAACCGTTTTAAAAACCTAAGTGTCGTGTGGGCACTGGTTTCAAAACCCTGTGGATTTATGGATTGCGAAAGGGATTTCAAAACTTGGTGTCGGGTGGGCGCCGCTTTCAAACCTTGTGGATTTATGCTAATTTTGAAACTAGCTTTCAAAACGTAAGCGCCGGGTAGACGCTCTTTCAAAACTGTGGATTTATCCTTTCCAAATTGATCGGCCATACGTTCTTCTGTTATTAGTTTAGAATGCTGGTTAATTGCTGTGATTGATGGGCTGTGTTTGTTGGAACATGTTCTGAACGCTTACGCCGTGCACGTACAGGGGAGACTCTGTCCGTTTGCAGAGTGACCCTGTATGTGTGGCGGGTCTGGGCACGTGCCCGGGAAGAGGGGTTCTCTTTTAAACAAAAAAAATTTACACGCCAAATATTCGACTTTCATGAATCGTTTCCGCTAAACCAAACCCCCCGGGGCGTGACAGTGGCCTACGTAATTTATTCAAGGCGATCTTTAAAGATGCAGTCAATCTAATCGGTTAGGATGTATCTGGACATATCATTGATGGACGGACGTGATTAAAACATCCTTACATTAGGTTATATATATATATGACATAACGGGAGTTCCAGTCTAACCCTAATCCGAATTTTCTGTGACGGCTCCATCTCCGGGGATAAGGGAATAGACATGAAACTTTCCGTTTTTTGCAGATTGCGCACGAGAACGAATCGAAAGGAAGAACCATTGTCTACAATCAAGTATAGGAAATTGAAAATCATGGCAGAAGGTACGATCTAAAGTTTTATTTGGTATTACACTGGGCGCGCGCGATAGTATGACAATTATTGATGACTACTACAAGAGAAAGGTATTTCGGTGGCGACTTTTTTGTGGCGACAACGATTGTCGCCACTAATGTAAAGATATAGTGGCAACATATAATTGTCGCCGCCAATATAGAAGCAATAGTGGCGACATAAAGATGTCACCACCAATACTTTATAAGTAGCGGCGATTTTTTAGTCGCCGAGAAAAAAGTGGAAACTTTAGTGGCGACTATTATCGCCGAGGAAAAAAGTGGAAGCTTTAGTGGCGACTATTGTCGCTGCAAAATGTTTTCATACATCCCGCCATCCCTTCCCTTCTTTTTTTTTTTTCACCAACCAACACCAACATTTATTATTAAGTTGAAAAACACTCAGTAAAATGATCTTCTGGATTAATTTATTCTCTGAAATTGTTGTATTTCTTGGAAAGTTCATTGGAAAACTCTGAGTAAAATGATCTTTTTTACGGTTTTTCAGCATAGGTGCATTTAACCTTTACTTGTATGAACTACTTAATAAACACAAATATTGAATCAACCCTTGCAAAATCAACCCTTACAAAAGCTAATTCACATGATCAATACAAACTGGAGATATGGATGTTACTTGACCAAGAACAAGGAAGTTTGAATCAATTAAATCTTGCAATAGTAAGTTACTAATTTCTTATCTCTTGGTGAACTTGATGTTTTGTCATTTTTGTCTTTAGGCCTTTTAATATAATCTTTGCTCTTTGTTTTCAAGCACTCTTAGTTTATCGAGCGTGAGTTTAATTCTCTAAAAATTTGGCTAGGTTGGCCATGTTGATTCTGGAAAATCAACACTCTCTGGAAGGTTGCTGCATCTTTTAGGAAGGATATCAAAGAAAGAAATGCACAAGAATGAGAAAGAAACTAAAAAAAAGGTTTGTGTTGTTTCAAAGTTAACTTCTAAATTTGCCATTACTTTTCTGTAGATATGAGTATTGGCCATATTGATTCTGGAAAATCAACACTCTCTGGAAGGTTGCTGCATCTTTTAGGAAGAATATCAAAGAAAGAAATGCACAAGAATGAGAAAGAAACTAAAGAAAAGGTTTGTGTTGTTTCAAAGTTAACTTCTAAATTTGCCATTACTTTTCTGTAGATATGAGTATTTGCAATAGCACAAGTTTTTGTAGTTATTTCTTTTCGTGTTATTCTGATTAGTGCACAATTGGATTATGGATATTAGATTAGCTATGATGCAAATCTATCACATTACCCAATTAATGCTTCAATGTTGTCAAAGCTCCCCTACTTGCTTTTCTTCTTTTGTATTTAAATGAGGATTGTAATTATCTTTTACCTTAATCGAGTCTTTGTGATTTCTATGATTGATGAGTTTGCAAAGCTCCTTCCAAGCATGTTCTTGTTTTCTTATTTTACCTTTTGAATTTTGAAGAATGGAAACTTTCTTTTATAATATTTGTATTTGTATTTAGTTGGCATTGGATCAGATTTTGTACTTCTGATCAATCAATTTCGCTGACTTGAGAATTAGTAGTTATGAAATGGTACTACTCTGTCACATCAAAGTTTGGAGAGAGAACTCAAGTTTGTTTGTAAATTTGGATCTTTTATCAAATCAAATTGGCTATATGTGATGCTTTGATGTTGTTCCTATTATTGTGTTACCTGCTTGATGTAATGACCTTGATACATATGTAATCTGTGTTGCAGGGAATTAAATTGTTCATATGCAATTGATGGTTGTCATGTTGATCATTTTTGGAAAATTTAAGGAGAACATATGTATATGGAAAGATAATTAGTATGTTTACCTGTTTAAGGTGCCACGTAATACTGAGATTTTTGTTTATAGTGGAGTGATGATTTTGAGCTTTATGTTGAAGTGTTAATGTAGAATTAAATGTGTTGGTGAACCACAAGTCTGCAAGATTATAGGCAAGGCCATTGTCGATCTTTCTTTGCTGTGCACTGGTATGATATTATACCTATTCTCCTAATTACTTGTTTGTTAACAAATTCAGTATGATATTTCTAGGCTGTCTTCTATGTTGGAACTTGGAGCTAATGAATCTGTATGATTTTTAATCATTGTCAAACAGATTAAGTTGAGTATATTGTCCAAGTACAACGTGCAGTAGTACATTGCTTATGAATTGAATTAACAAAAGCTGGTTGATTCTGTATAAGAGTGTTTCTCCTTTAACTATTATCTCTCGTGATTTTCCATTGCAACCTTAATTAACTAAGAAAGGATTCATGTGGCTGACCCAAACTAGTTAGAGATTAAAGCCTGTTGTATTCCTAGGATTCCTAGGAATCTAGTATGTTAAATAATGTCATATTACACTTGCTTAGTTATTATCTCTGTCAGATTTAATAAATTGGAATATTATCATCTACAAAAATCAGAATGTATTTTATGGTAAGTGGAAGAGGTCAAGTCATTAGGAAAATCATCTATTTTGAAGTTAATAATGCTCTTTTTTGAGAATGTTCCATTACAAAGTGCTTTTGTGTGGCGAAATATCTTCCACTGGTATTTTGATTGAGTGTTCTCTTAGAAAAATCATCTATTCATGAAAATGTTTTGATTGAATGTTCTCTTAAAGAAGACAATGGGTATTTTGATTTAGGAAATTTTAAATATAACTATTTATGTAGGTTATGTGTTGCCTAGTCATTTATAAGAAAAAGAGTGTTAAGTTAAACTCTCCGAATCTCTGAGCTACTTAGCATTTAGCTGTCTCCAAGAGAATAAACCTCATCTTCATTTTTGGTGGGATTGCTTTCTGATTTCAGCATGCTATATGTGTTATTACTCTGTTGCCATGAGGCTTTGCTCCTATTTCGTCACTTCTCAAATATGAGCAATGAAATATTCTTATGCAACGACAAACCACCGCTAATAATTGCCCAATTTTTATTATGCAGTTTTGTATTACAGTACTTTAAAGTAAGAAGGACCATAATGAATAATTGTATACTTTTTTATTCAATTTGATTGAAGTAACTATTGGGCATTGAGACCTAATTTCATCTGCATTTAACTATATAGATCATACTAGCAAGAGAATATTTGAAGGATGTAGCCATAAATCGGGAACATTTAACTATATACTTTTTGTAATTGCAGCATCCCACACCCCTATAGCTTTTTTTTGCCAATGTATTTACTGAAGAAGCAATCAACTTTTTACTTTTTGGGTGTGAGCTTTTTTTTTTTTTTTTATCTATATGTTTATAAAAGAGTTGATGACAATTTTTTTTTTTTTTTTTTTTTTTTACAGGTTTCTAAGAAAGTGATGACAAAATATTTTTGCGACATTTTGACAGTATATATTAAAGCAAGTTTAGGAACTTAGGGATATTATGATAAGTTTACATTTGATGCTATGTGAAATGTGGACTAAAAAAAATATTATACTTTCATCTTATTTTTTGGGTGTGAGTTGGATGATTGTAATCTATCTATACAATACATTAAAGGGGGAAGCCTAAACTTCTTCGAGGGCTCCCCGCAATTCCCGCCTGAGACGTTCCATCACGGAAGGCTTCCCCGTACATTTGAAGAGACAACACTGTGCTTCAGTGGTTCCTTCTCTTCTCTTTCCTTCTCTTCTCTCTCTCTCTCCCTCTATCTCTCCCTCTGCTCTGAGGCAATTTTCTCACCAACTCCCTCTATCTCTCCCTCTGCTCTGAGGCGATCTTCCGCACATACCTCCCACCGACTCCGCCGCGAAGCCCTCTCCTGTTGCGGAGTTGGTGTTGTAGGCGGCGGAGTTCCCGCCGCGGCATGGCGACTCCCATTCTTCTCACCAACTTCGCCGCGGAACCTGTCATCCTCCTGTTGCGGAGTTGGTGTCCTGTTACAGACGGCGGAGTTGCCGCCGCGGCATGGCGACCCCCATATCTCTCACCAACTCCGCCGCGGAGGCCTGCCTGCTTGAGTGCCTACCTCATGTTCTACTTTTCCCTCTCCTTCCGTACCCTTCTCTGACCGACCTCCCACCCACTCCGCCGCGAAGCCCGTCCTGTTGCGGAGTTGCCGCCGCGGCATGGCGACTCCAATCGTTCTCACCAACTCCGCCGCAGAGCCCTGTCCTGTGCCCAATGGACTTGATTCCATATGTTTGTTTTATCTGTTTTAGAATATAATTGTCTTATGTTGTAATATAAATGTTGTCTCTTCAGGTTATACAGAGGAAGTTAGTTCATGTATGCACACCATCAACTTTGATCGATGGCAGCGTGGGACCATATGCCGTCCACTTTCTTGCTTTAAAGGAGGTGTTTTAATCCAAGTTCTGTCTACATCCTGCTGGAGACACTCTCTCAGCCTGCAGATTGTTTGATACGATAGTCAGTTTGTGCATTCCTGTGATAGTTAGCGATTATGTTGAGTTGCCCTTTGAAGATGTAATAGACTATAAAAAAATTGTTGTGTTTGTCGCAACAAACAGTGCAGTACAATCTGGATATCTAACATCACTGCTCCGGAGAATAAGCACAGAGAGTGTGACACCCCCGGAATTTGGATTAGTCCTATATATAAATGATATAATAGGACTAAATCTCTTAACCCGGCTATAGCATTTTGGATGGTAGCAATATCCAAGAGGTTATGAGAGTTAAGCGTGCTAGAGCTAGAGTAGTTCTAGGATGGGTGACCCCCTGGGAAGTTGGGGCGTCGCAATTGGTATCAGAGACAATCACCAGCCGGAAATGTGAGATGAATCTCGGCTGAGCCAGGGTTATATAGCGGGTAGAGTGTGGCTCCCCGGCTAATGACCGTTGTAGGTGGAGTGCAACTCCCTACAAGGTCGGTAAGGCTAGCGAGACGAGTCTCACATCGCCTGGTACTAGTGAGTGTGCTTGAGTCTGACGTGGACGTCAGGGCTTAAAGGGGGGAAGAATGTGACACCCCCGGAATTTGGATTAGTCCTATATATAAATGATATAATAGGACTAAATCTCTTAACCCGGCTATAGCATTTTGGATGGTAGTAATATCCAAGAGGTTATGAGAGTTAAGCGTGCTAGAGCTAGAGTAGTTCTAGGATGGGTGACCCCCTGGGAAGTTGGGGCGTCGCAGAGAGGATCCTGCAGTATCAACAAGAACTTAAAATGGTATGGCAAAAATGCTGTTCATACATTTGGTCGATTCTACTGTTTGTGTTGTTGCTATCTTTTGCTTCATTAGATTGTAATTGAGGCAAAAAAATTGTCTCTAGAACTCGAGCAGGCCATGTGTTTTCTTAAAAGTTTTTTAGTTGCACTATGGAATCATTAGTGTCAAAATTGACTAGCAAGGTTACAGTAGAATAATCACCCTAGAACACTAATGAAATATGCTTACCACTCTTCATTTGGTATATTTACATGTATTTATTATAATTAGGTAAATTACTCAACATGCTTTATCTGATTAATAGAGAAAATGCTGGCACTAATTGAGAAATGTTGGAACAATGAATCTTGCGATTGGGAGTTTATAGGCATTATTGGATTCAGGCACTTCTCACTTGAGCCAGCAGGACGTAGTTGATGTAGGTTTATGTGTTGGGCCGATATTGTAATCTACATGAATTCCTTTTTTTCCATTTAGCTCTGTTTTGCATAGTGTGCAACTGTTTCCAATCAAATATCCTGATCCAGCTTTCCTTCTTCAGGCTCTTTCCATGTGAACTGTATTGGTTTGTTTTACTGGTGCCTTTCATCGCCTCTATCATTCATGCTCACTTCGGATAGTTGTAAATGAATTCCTGCATCTTATCCCCTTTTACTACTCCTAAATTGCTATGCTGATCTATGGTGATATTTCCATTTAGGTGTGCTGATATTTGCATGATTAATAATTAGGATAATTTATCAAGAAAAGAGAGAAAATGCTTTGATGTGTTTAAAATTGCTAATGTATTTCCATACTGATTGGCTACGTTTTGGCATTTATTCAGGTCAAGCGATACTTTGAGTACGAAGATCCTAATGGGACAGTGAATGAGATATGGCGGCAAATTTCTTCAAAGTTACCACTAATAAAGCTGATGATCAACCGCGACAAGCGTCTTGCAAGGAGCCAAGATGATACCGACTGCTCGTGTATCTGTTCAAGACAGAACAGGACAGCTGCCACGACTACGAGGTGAAAAACAAAAGTAAAAGGTAGTCCCGAGCTTTTGGCAGAAGCTTCCGTGATTCGCAGCATAAAGGCTCGAGTCCGACTGCTGCTGCTGCTGCTTTTCCTAGATAAATTAATAGATAAATTAACTAAAAACTATCCAAGCTGAAATTCTATTTGCAAATCATTAACGGACAACAAAATTTATGTATATAAATGTCAAAACTTAAAAAATAAGCCAATCATCTCATTGTCTCAATGGCCTCCGACCTTGCCGCTGCTATACATTAGCAGAGTTTCTAAAATGTTGAAACAATTAAATGGATTGCCCAAGCTGAGAATATAATTTATTCCTCTAACCTCCTATGTTTTCAAGGTTTTACTTTTTCTCCCCTGCTATACTGCTTTTTAGCTATACTGCTTTTTAACAGGGAAGGGGAGTTTCGTTCAAAAATACGCTGATTGTCATGACATCAAATGTTGGTTCTGCATCAATTATCAAGAGAAGGCGCGGCATAGGTTTCTTTACTGCAGAAGATAAGTACTCGAGCTCATATGCTGCAATGAAATCCATAGTGATAGAGGAATTAAAATCATATTTCCGGCCTGAATTACCCAATCGAATAGACGAGGTGGTTGTGTTCCGAAGTTTGGAAAAAACCCAGGTTTATTCTTCTGTTGATATTTTCTCATAGCTTTCTCTTTTCCTTGATCGAGCAGTCCAGATTCGATTAAAAATAAAGTAAATTAGACAAGTACTTTGATGCTTTTCTACATCCCAATAATAGTTGTTGATAAACATATTATTTGTCACTAAAGCAACGCTGCTTATACTTGAACGTGTTTGTTTACAATTTCACAGTCATTCGATCATCACAATTAATTGCTTTATACGACTAGGATTGAGTTCATGGGTAATTTGCATTTTCATCTGAAACTTTCAGATGCTGGAGCTTTAAAAATAGGGCCCTATGGTGGCCTTTTTTTATGCGCCGCTAGGCCCAGCCTGGCTAGGCCAGCAGTAAGGACTGGCAAGGCCCAGCCTGTCTTTATGGCAAGCATGGCTCGGCGCGGCTCGGATGGTACGTATCCATAGATAGTCCAAGAGAAGATTACTTAGCACCTAAATATATATATATATTTTTTGTTTATAATGTATGACCACTCCCAATTTTAAGTTTTGTACTACACAACCAACTAGATTTTCACATTGAGTTCTATGATCAATTATTTGTATTGTCGATCCAACTTTCGATCAGACCATCAAATTCCATCTCGGGGAAGCTTTGGTTTGGTGCCCAAACATAAATCCCATTTTAATAATCTAAACGCAAACTCATAATAAGGGTAATTTAACATGTTATTTTTTTTTTTGTAGGAAGACTCCTCCATTTTTCATTTTCTTTCTATTTCTTGTGATACCAAAATCTTAACCGGCAAGTTTTAAATTTTAAAATTTAAATTATAAAACTAAGATTCGAAACAAATTTAGCTCAACTATTGAAGGTTGATAAAAATTTTAATTTACCATCTAAATTTTCATTGTTTTTTAACCTGGCAGTTAACAAAAAAAATGCTATTAAATTTTATCAAAATGTTACTCGGATTAAATTCAAATACATTGTTACCGTATTAAAAGAGAATTTTTTTATGATCCCTATATATTTCCAGCCAATAGCGAAACTTTTCATTTTGGGGCTATTTACGAGAGTGCTATTTTTGACTTTACCTAAAAAGGAAAGTTTCTTAAAGGGCCGAATTTGGCCTAGCTCGGCTTTCGTAGGCAGGAAAGTCCCTTACGGGTTTAATCATTTAAGGTTAAACTCGTAGGCTCTGTCTTTAATTGATTGGGCACCAACCAGGCCTAAGCCCAGCCCGGCTTTAGTAGGTAGGGTTAGGCCTGGGTTTGACAGGCCCAATCGACCCGGTCCGGACTTTTAAATTCTACTTTTATTCTAGCCATTAAAATATTATAAGACTATTATGGTTATAAATAATTGAAATTTTAAAATTTTTGAAACAAATTTAGCTCAACTATTGAAGGCAAAACCTTTTTGCCGAGCACTCCATTTACTGTGTACTCTCAAGGTGAGGTAATTTTTTTTCCCAAGTTCTCCTCCCAGTGTTTATTTTTTGTGCTTGCTTTTCCTTCCTATTTTTTAATAAGGCAATGATGGTGGCAAAAAATCTCAAATATATTTATCTGTGGAGCCAAAGAATAATATGCTCATTTGCCTTCAAAATCATACAATACATGAATCGTGAATCTTTCAAAGCCTTCTTTGATGATCGGCTATTAATGGCAAAACCTTATTTTGTGCTCTGATATTGAATAGGTGGAAGCAAGAAATGTTGCTTTCCCTTCACGGCTTTGTGGGCCTGCATGGTCTGTGTTCTCTCTCTATCTTCCTTTTGCTTGGAGTATTTATTGTACACTATTTGGATAATCATAATTGAATGCAAAATTAATTTATTGTTAACAGGATCAGCGAATGGAAGTACGTATGTTGGGGTTGATTTATGATAAGGTAATGACATAATCGGACTACTAGGAAAAAACTACATATATAGGTCGGGCGAGGAAGAATGTCATCATCTTTTCATAAATCAACCCCAATATAGATGTTGGATTATAGGAGTTCTCATATCGCCTTCCCATGAAATAGTGATACTTTTTAATATTTTGCTCTAATGGAACTTTAATCTAAAGAATGGCAACCTACTAATCACTAAAAGTAAGTAGAGAGGAGATGCATAAGATCTCTTGATCACACACCCTACCAAGAATTAATACCAACTTATTCGGTGCAACGGTTGTCAAGTAGTAGAGGATATAGTTCTTTTATTCTCCAAGATAAAGAATGCTGCTTTAATGAGGTAAAAGAAATTTTTTGCTGCTCTTCTTCCCTCTTTTTTCTTTCTTTGATTTTAATGCTCTCTGTTTCTGCTTGCTGTTATTAGGCAAGATGTTCACTAAAAAAAAGTTAAGGATATAAGTTTTTTGTTGTGAATGTTTTGCTTCTATGTTTACTTCTCATCTCACTGTTTTTTTTTTGTGTTCCTTTTTTTTTTTTCTTTTTGTTTAAATGCAATGATGAACAACTCTCTGTTTCTGCTTGTTGTTGTGTTGGCAAGATGTTCTCTAAAAAAAAGTTAAGGAGATAAGTTTTTTGTTGTGAATGTTTTGTTTTTATGTTTACTCCTCATCTCACTGTTTATTTTTTGTGTTCTGTTTTTTTTGTTCTCTTTTTTTTTTAAAGGCAATGATGATGGCAAAAAAAAATGATATGGAAGTAAAGAAAGATCTGCTCATTGGTCTTTCAAATCCTATTTATTTAATACATGAATCTTTTTCTCTTTCTTTTGCTCGGAGTATTGGTTGTACATTATTTGGATGGTCTACAATATACGCAACCATTTGTACATTGCTAATACATCTTTACTATTTGATATAATACTTAGGTCGCTTGTAATATTATAACTAATCTGAGCAGACTGATTGCATTCTCAGATAATCTGAGCCTTATAGATTTTTAATAGATTTTTTCGACTATTTTTCGTGTTATTAACTGTCCTGAATCTCTGAAATGGGACAGATAGTTTTAACTCCTTCCACACATAGTCAGAATGACGTATTTGGAGAAATATCTCTGTCAGCAATAACACATTCTAGGTATAATTAATTTCTTTTTTTCTCTACATAATTTTGCAGGTATGAAATACTATGTTTCAGTTACTAATGTACTGTGTTGGCTTTTATCAGATCGTCTAAAAATACTGGTGAAACTTTAGATATCGAAGAACTATACAGAAAACGTCTTAGATAATTTTGTTGTACCTACCTCGCTTTGAGTGAGTTTTTTACCATGAAATCTTTATTTTTTGTTCACTTATCATCTGTTGGCATTGCAGGCTCATAGAAGATGAAGGACCATCCAGCAGCAACAAATAATTAGACTACTCTATTTGTTAATCGTGCATCTTTTTGGATTTGAAGTCGCAATTATGCTATTAGTTAATGAACGGTTGATATATGTATTAATTGTACATTTATATTCCGTTTTTTTGTTTCCTATTAAATTAATCAAGCTCGTATGTTCTGACTTATGACATTAAAAATCTTATAATATATAAAATATTTCTATCTTTATAAATAATATATTATTTATTATTTATTAATTACTAATTACTAATATTAATTTACTGTAAATTTATTTGTCCGCCGCGAAGCGCGGGTCTTTAACTAGTGTTACAATGATACTCGAATTTTATTTTTCTAAGACAATCTTAGTTGCTGATTTATTCTTTATGATTATAGTTATTCTTCTAAATATTTATAATTTGATTTAATCTTATTTATTGTATGAATCTTATATACTTTACAGAGAAATCACTATTGGAGTCATGGTGCTCATATTTAAGTTGATTTTGAGATTTGGTTGCTTAAAGATGATATTTTTACAGCGGACAATTAATGACGATTATAAATTACCACCAAAAATTTAAAAATAAAATTTTATGCCAAATTAACCACCGCTGTCTTTTATTCAAACATTTGGTGGCGACATTTTGTCGCCGTCTTTTATTCAAACATTTGGTGGCGACATTTTGTCGCCGTCTTTTATTCAAACATTTGGCGGCGACTTTCGTCGCTACCAAATGTATTGATTGTGGTATTGATTGTGGTAGTGCTAGCAATGAAGTTAATGTTTATTTTTTTTTGAATTTTTCTAAATTTTATTTTATATATTTATTTTATAAAATAATTTCTAAAAATTTAATTAACGATTTAATATTTTTAAGTATTTATTTTGAAAAATATTTTATAAGGGTCTTTTTGGGTTTTTTTTTAAAAAAAAATTCTATTTTGCAAAATATCTTCTAAGATTTTAATTAATAACTTAAATTTTTTAAACATTTAGTTTGCAAAATATTTTTTAAAAATTTAAGTAGCATTTTTTTTTTCTAAATTTTTTGTATTTATTTTATAAAATATTTTTAAAAAATTTTAATTATTTTGTAGTTTCTAAAAATTCATACTTATTTTGAATGTATTATTTTTATTTTAATTATTATTAGTGTTATTATTATTATTTTATTTGAGGGGTGGTTTTGATCTACAATGTACCCATTAGGTTTTTTTTAACTGCCTCATTTTAGACAAGCCCAATATTCTTATCTTCACTATTTATAGATTGTGGTGTTATTAATAGAGTTATATATCTTAATATATGCTATCGTGTGATAACCATAGTTAGTTAATTCGCGTATTATTTGTAAATTATTCGTGAATTAGTAAATTATTCGTGAATTATTGAGAATCCGAATTAAGCAGACTTTCTGATTTTTTTCAAAAATTCTGATTAATTTGGAAAAAAAATTTTCAAAAATTATTATTCGCGAATAATTCGCGAATTGCGAATTTTTTTTGCAAAAATTCGTCACTGTTTTTTTTTTTTTGAATTTCAAAAATTAAATCCAATCCTCTTTAACCAAGAGTTCAAAACTCATTGATGGTGCACACTGCATTAACTGGTCCAAATCCAACAGTGCTTTACAGCATACAACACTTCACTTTCCAAGAAAAAAAAAAAAAAATTTCTTGACTGTTCACACTTCACAGTTCACAGCACAGGCCTATTTATAATAAAAAATTTGACGCTTTTTCAACCTTCATACTTTAAACCTGAAATCTTGTTAGCCTATCTATATATTTTTAAAAATTATAACGGATTATACTCATACTATAAATCTAGAAAAAAAAATTAATTTAATAGCCAAATTTTTTATCCTGAATTTTTAATTCGGGAATGTATAATTTCTGTATAAATCGCGTATCCGAATAATTGTCGAGTCCGTTTTTTTACCGAATTTTTCAACGAATTTAAAAATAATAATACAAATTTTATCCATATTATATCCGAACCGAAGTTTTGCCGAATCCGAATTAACTAACTATGGTGATAAGTTATATTTTGATATTTTGATTTATATGTATGCAAGTTTTTATTTCAATGACGCATAGTTATCTAAAACAAAATTCAAAACTTATCACTTTCGAAATATAAAATTTAAAAATTTTAAATGTTGAAAATGTACATATTGCAATACTAAAATAAAAGTATATAGTAAAAATAGTTTCTTAGATTTTTTTTTATTTATTAATGAAGCCTTTTTTTTCTATATTTATTTATTTTTCTAAATTTTTTCTAAATTTATTTTGTAAAATAAGTTTTAAAATTTTAATTACCAAAAATTTCTCTTATTTTTTGTGTTTTTTCTATATTTTTTTTCTATATTTATTTTATAGAGTTGAAATATTATCGGTAGCAAAGAGGCTATGTTACTACTAATTTATTTTTGATGATAAAATTTTCAGTCGATGATCGATATCGTTAAATATGATCTAAATTATTTAAACTATCAATATATTATCTTTAAAAATTTATAATTTATTTATTATATACTATCACTCATGCATTCTCTCCTTAGTAGAATTTTATAGAATCTCTCCTTTTCCTTTAATAAAATCTAATAAATCTCTCTTTCTCTCTCAATAAAATTTTATATAAACTCATAATTTTTTTTTCAATATTTTATAAAATTTTATAAAATATTTTTAAAATTATTGTAATATTTACTCTCTACAAAAAAAAAAATTATGTACTAAAAATAGTTACTTAGGTTTTTTTATTTTTTAATAAAAAAATTCACAAGGATAAAATAGTATTATTATATATTAAGTATATATTAATAAATTTATTTATTTATTAAAGATATGCAAGATCTAGAAAAATATTATAGTAACATCAAATATTTTACTGACGCATCAAAGATATATATATATAGGAAAATGCTATGTGTACACCCCACCCATCTAAGGGTGGGGATATGATGATGGGTCACTTGATGTGACCCGTAAAAAGTATCGTCACCATTAAAATGGTGGAGGTGTATGATGTACACCCCTTCGGGGTGTACAGGTAGCATTGCTCATATATATATATATATATATATATATATATATATATATATATATATATATTGAATTTTTAAATTTTTTCTAGAATTTTTTTTTTTCTACATTTATTTTGTTAAGTATTTTTAAAGAGTTTAATTACCATTTTTTTTTCTCATTTTTAGGATTTTTTCTAGATTTGTTTCTATATTTATTTTATAAAATATTTTCTAATAATTTAATTATTTTATTATTTATATAGTATAATATATGATATCTAAAAATTTATAATTTATTTATTATATACTAAATTTTTACCTGTCCATCCTTCCGTTCTCTCTCTCAGATTACTCAAACATCCTTTCACTACACTTTCTCTCTCTTTTTCTCTAAATAAAATTTTATATAACCTATTTTTTAATAAAATATTAGAAAATCTCTCTCTCATAATAAAATTTTACAAATCTATTTTTCTCGGTAAAATCTTACATAATCTCATAAAATCGTCTAAATTTCTTATAAAATATTCTAAAAATTATTATAATATTATCTTATAGGATCTTATAATGACTTTAAAATATTTCTTTTATTTTTTTTCTCTTTTTTTTTCTCTTTGTCTATCATATTTTATAGGGCATTTTTTTTAAATGATCTAATTGTTATTTTTAAAAATGACTCTACTAAATTTGTTTTTACAAAAATGATCTTATACGTGCCAACTGTGCGCCACGTGTGCCCGCCACGTGAGCGGGGACATAGACGTTCTTTACATATTATTTGTATAATGAAATTTTTATTTTTCAAAATATTTTTCCGTCTAATTGAAATCAAAATCTATATTTTAAATTAAAATTTGAATTCAAAAATCAAATCAAGATTTGAATTCAAAATTTCATTACTTTAATTTAAATTTAAATTCAAATTTCAAATTTAAATTTAAAATTTGATTTGATTTTAAAATTTAAATTTAAATTTTAAATTTAAATTTGAAATTTGATTTCGAACCTAAATTAATATTTAAAATTTAGGTTCAATTTCAATATTTTGAATTTAAAGTTTAAAACTAAAGTTGAAATTCAAATTAAATTCAATATCTCAATTTGAATTTAAAACTAGTGCAAAATATGAATTTGCATTCAAAATTAAATTTGAACTTGAAATTTGAATCCAAAATTAATTTTAAATTCAAATTTGGAATCTAAAATCAGCTTAAATTTTAAATTTTAATTTTGAAAATTTAAAATTAGAATTTAAATTTAAAATTTAAATACGAAATAAAAATGTAAATTGAAATTTGAAATTCAAATCCAAGATATAAATTAAATTTGAAATTTAAATTTAAATTTAAATTTAAATTTAAATAATAAAATTTTAAATTCAAATATTGATTTGATTTTTGAATTCAAATTTTAATTTAAAATATAAATTTTGTTTTCAATCACACGGAGAATCATTTTCAAAAATAAAAATAGATAGATGTGGGATTAGTTAAACAAGGGAAACCATTCCCCGTATTTAAACACGGGATTCGTTTTTCGTGTTTATATTCTTCGTATAATAAAATTTTTATTTTTGAAAATATTTTTCCGTATAATTGAAATCAAAATTTATATTTTAAATTAAAATTTGAATTCAAAAATCAAACCAAGATTTGAATTCCAAATTCTATCACTTTAATTTAAATTTAAATTCAAATTTCAAATTTAAATTTAAATTTGAAATCTAATTTAATTTTTAAATTTAAATTCAAATTTTAAATATAAATTTGAAATTTGATTTCGAATCTAAATTAATATTTAAAATTTAGGTTCAATTTCAATATTTTGTATTTAAAATTTAAAATGAAATTCAAATTAAATTCAAGATCACAAATTGAATTTAAAATTAGTGCAAAATATGAATTTGAATTCAAAATTAAATTTGAACTTGAATTTTAATCCAAAATTAATTTTAAATTCAAATTTGGAATGTAAAATCAATTTAAATTTTAAATTTTAATTTTGAAAATTAAAATTAAAATTTAAATTTAAAATTTAAATACGAGATAAAAATATAAATTTGAAATTTGAAATTCAAATCCAAGATATAAAGTAAATTTGAAATTTAAATTTAAGTAATAGAATTTTGAATTCAAATCTTGATTTGATTTTTGAATTCAAATTTTAATTTAAAATATAAATTTTGATTTTAATTATGCGGAGAAATATTTTTTTTATTATATAAGGAATATGAATGCAGAAAATTATTCATATCCGCCTCTCCTGCTCACGTGGCAGACGTATGACACACAGATTGCACCTATAAAACTAATTTTATAAATAAAAATTTTATAAAATTATTTTTAAAAATAAAAAATTTTAGAGAGATATTTTCAAAAAAAAAAAAAAAAAAAAAAAAAAAAAAAAAAAAAAAAAAAAAAAGAGTAATGAAGAAAGATTCACCTGTATCAACCCATTGTTAGCCCAATCCCGATCTCTCTCGAACACCCCTCTCAATTTATATTATAAGATTAAAACGTCGTGATTTTTAACAGCACTATAAACCCTCCCCATACAACAACAACCCTCTCCTTTCCCAGGAATCCATTCTTTGGCAATGGAGGACGCGCGTGGGATCAACAGCGCTGTGGCGGATCGAGAGGGATGGGAGGAGGAGAAGGTGGCGATGGACGCGGCGGAGGAGATGAGGGCGGCGGAGGCGGAGGAGGAGGAAAAGGGGGCGGAGGAGGAGAAGGGCGCGGCCATAAGTGGAGTCACGGTTTCGTTGTTCGATAACTCGATGGAGGGCTTCTTCTCCGCGATGAACTCGATCTCGGCTCTTTGCGGGGTGCCAGTCGAGACTAGCTTTGATGCCAGCGAGATCGACCGCTTCTCGTCCATGATCACCTTCTTGAAGTGAGCGCTTATTATTTCCTCTCTACGATAAAAAAAAAAAAAAAATTTGCTTATTTTGTTCTGTGTCAGAAGCTGAATCTTGTACTCATGTATTTTTATTGCCTAGATTATTAGTTTATGCTTACTAAGGCCCTGCAGCACAATTAGAAGCACCAAATTGGATGCTGTTCGGTGACGTCTGTTGAACTTTGTGCTACTTTCACAGGGAATGGAGAGATTTCAAATATGACCCAAAAATTATCCGTTTTTCTCGCTACAATCAAACAACTCAAACGAAAGATGTTAGCAGTGAAATAACATTACCTCAGTTTTCATCTGTGGCAGTTCCTGAGGTTGGTTTCATTCTGTCTTTTATTGGATCGCTAGGTAGTTTCGTTTTTATGTTTATAGAAAAGAATATGCTTACGGAGTAGTTGCAAGTGTTCTCAAAGCCTGATTTTATTTCAAGGTAATACTTTTTTAACTATGAAAATAATAATTGATGCAGATGGAGCAGTCATCAGATAATCAGAAATGTCTGGGCAGGTAATAATTATAATTAGTGTAGTCAAGTATTAAATTTTCTATTTGAGAAATAGTTGCATTTTTCATGTGGCAGCAAGAACATATGTTTATTGAAGCAATATGTAATACGTATAATGCATGTGTTGAAACATACATACTATCTTGAAGTCATGAAAAAATAATAACATTCTTTTACTTAGTTAAGTGTGAGGAGATTTGCTATTAGAGGTCGCTAGCTACTTTCTTTGCGATATTATAGTGAATTGCTTTCAACAGTTTTGAAAGTCGTTATGTAACTTCTCTTATTTATTAATCAAGTCTTATTTACAAGGTCCTTTTCTAAATTTTCCCTTTTCTTTATCTGTTGTGAATATCATGTTTTTGGATATGGAATTTACATTATGAAATGTAAGAAAGCTTGAAATAATGGTGTATGGAGTTGTGCATTAAGAAAAGGGACAATAATATTGACCAGTAACACATTAGGCAAAATAGAGCTAAATCTTAAGTTTTTTGTTGACAACCAGAACAGATCACGTCTTTGTGCTCTATCTAGGGCTAAAGCAACATAATATTGAAATTGCAGTCTGTGGACTCTCCTACATTCATAATATTTGAATCATGATTTATTTGGAGTTAATTAGCCTAGCAAATTAGAAACAAGAAGCAATAAGGTTGAACATTTATTATGCAAATCCACATATGATTTATGTGCTCCTTCAAGCTGCTTCTCCAGTATTACAAAATCTCAGATAAAACTCAGTCCTACATACGGGAATTTCAAACTTCATTTTAGGATTTAAAAAGGTTTATGTAACACCTCTAGGATTTGGATTAGTCTTATATGTAAGGTATAAATAGGGCTAAACCTCTTAACCCGACAATAACATTTTGGATGGCAGTAAGACCCAAGAAGTTAAGAGGGTTAAGCGTGCTAGAGCTAGAGTAGCTCTAGGATGGGTGACCTCCTGGGAAGTTGGGGCGTCACAGTTGGTATCAGAGCCAATCACCAGCCGAAAGTGTGAGATGAGTCCCGACTGAGCCTAGATTATACAGCGGATAGAGCGCGGCTCCCCGGCTGATGATAGTTGTGGGTGGAGCTCGACTCCTCACAAGGTCTGTTAAGGCTAGCGAGATGAGTATCACATCGCCTGGTGCTTGTGACTGTTTCTGAGCCTGACGAGGATGTCAGAGCTTAAATAAGGGAGAAATGTAACACTCCCAGAATTTGAATTAGTTCTATATATAAGGTATAAATAGAGCTAAACCTCTTAACCCGGCTATAGCATTTGAGTGGTAGCAAGACTCAAGAGGTTAAGAGCGTTAAGCGTGCTAGAGCTAGAGTAGCTCTAGGATAGGTGACCCCCTGGGAAGTTGGGGCGTCGCAGTTTATTATAGGTATGACATCACGATTATGCGTGCATAGGAACACATGTAATTTTCACCGAACCCTATTTTTTTTTTATTACTATATCTGATTGAAGATCTTCTTCTCTTTGTTAACTTTCTGTTTAGGATTTCTTTACCTACTGTTTTACTTCTATATATCTTGATTTGTTTCATATTTGTTTGCGATACTTCCTACTGATTTATATGCAATGACTTGCATTGCTGCATTGGGTCTTATTCATGCCTCTCACTTCTCCGAAATAGTAGATACTAGTGGAGTACCTTTGCTTCGCTGCGGATAAGTAAAAAATATGTAAAAAAAAATAGAACAAAAAATAATTTGAGGAATCAGAAATTTAAAGACAGAATATAATAATATATAATTGAACGTAGTTGATAGAAAAATATGAAGTGGGTAAACATACAATCCGAGATAGTTTCAGCAAACGCACGAATTAATTTACACAAAATTATCCGAGATAGTCTCAGCAAACGTACGAATTAATTTACACAAAATTCAGACAAAGCAAATATAAAATAAGAAAATAATCCGAGGTAGAAATTCACACAAAGCATATATAAAATATAAATAAAATATATAAAATGGTCCGTAGTTCACACTTACTGCACCAGCGCGCACCCGCGCGCCCTGCTGCAGCCAGCGCCACTCGCCTGTCAGCCCTAGCCAGCGCCACGTGTGGCCCAAGGCCTCGCTGCCAGCCTGCCGCTCGCATCCTACGCGCGCGCCGCCCACCTGCTGCCGCGCGCGCCTCCTGCCAGCGCCCAGCCGCTGCTGCGGCCTGCGCCCGCGTGCACCCAGCCGCCGCTCACCCTGCGCGCTTGCGCGCTGTTGCTGCCAACGCACGCGCGCTCCTCTGCTGCACGCTACCTGTGTGCAACCACACTGCCGCCCTCTGCCCCACTGCTGCGTGCCGCTGGCGGGATCAGCGCCACCTGCATGCTTGCGCGCGCGTGGGAGTCGTGCCCTGCCACAGCGCCTTGCGCAGCCTGCATTCGCGTGCTGTTTGCGCGGAGCCAACCACGGAACTCGTCGCCAAGGTAGGCAAGGGGGAGTGAAAGAGAGATAGAGAAAGAGAGATCGAGGTAGAGAGAGAGAGTGGGGGGGATTTTATAGATGGGCGGGACCGGCTGGGGGAGGAGAACGGGGGGGGGGAGATATTTTTTGTTGTGAGGGGAGGGAGATATTTTGTGTGGGGGGAGGATATTTTTTTTTGTTGAGAGGGCGGGGGAGGGAGGGGGGAAGAGGGTTGAGGAGGGTACGACACGTCACCCTCCTCAACTATCAAATAATGAGTTTATAGATATTCAGCCTTTCATTCTTTTTCTACTTCACGATTCTTGGTCTTTTTTCTTAGTTCCTTCCAATTCTCTTAGATCTTGCATGTACAAATAACATGTTGGAAAATAAAAAACAGAGAGTTCATGATTATAGTTTTTACTTGGAGTAAGTCAAACTCCAATAGTCAATTCAATTTGGTAAAAAGTGCTTGTTGGTCTTTTGATTCTATCCTATACAAGAAAGGACTTGATTTTACATGAATTATAGGTTGATACTTGATAGTGACGAAATATGTTGGTATTTCAGCTGAATTTTCCAATACAGTTGTTAATGAAATGGGACTTTCTTTTGATTTCTTCAGTAAATCAATTAAGAGTTAGAATTTCCTTTCCTTTTAATCACTTATTTGGTTTATCTGCTTTCGATATCGCCATTCCTCTTGAATTACATAAATAAATTGTTGCTCCACTATGTGCTCTGTATGAACTCAGTTGTGAATATCTCATCATTGTAGCTGATAAAACTCTTTTGCAGCAGCGATTTTGTCTTGCATGCAGGCGGGCATGTCTCAGCATTGGACTGGTGCCCTAGGATCCAAGACAAGCCTGACACTAATATTAGTTGTGAGGTGCCTTCTAAGTTTATTTACGTGCTACTTGACTATTTGCTGAAGAGTATGATTTTTGTTATATATCCTCATCTTAGTTTTTATACTTTTTTTGATGATTATTCATGTAAAAATATGCAAGAAAGAAGCTAATTATGGTTTTCTTCACGGGCATGAATTACTTTATGACCTTGTTACCTGCACTTGTTTGTTGTCCTCTCAAAGTTTCTTTTACGTGGTCTAGTGCCAACAAAATCACTACTTTATTGATGTTCCTCTAACATCATTATTTAGATGTGATCTATAAGTAACCTTTTGATTTCTATTTTTGATGCAAACCGACTAACTACAATGACAATTCTAAATTGTGCCTTTGACCACTATAAATTGTATACTACTGCTTGCTTTATCTTCTTTTTTGGCTTTGTGCTTAACTACATAGCACCACTTTCCTGCTTCCTAGAAGAAGCTCACTATCTTGTTCTATGCAGTATCTTGCAGTTGCTGCTCACCCTCCTTCCTCTACTCATCACAAGATAGGTTCCCCTTTAGTCGGAAGAGGTACCATCCAGATTTGGTGTCTATTAAATCTGAATGAGAAATTCGAACCTTCTTCAACAGTGCCTAAAAGTGGAGCCAGGCCTAAAAAGAAACTAGCTGGGGAAGGAGAGCAAGATACTTTAAATACTATGAAGGTATTAACCACGCCAAGGCCTAGAGGGAGACCAAAGAAAAGACCAACTCAAAATCCTTCAAGTGGCGAAGGTGGATCAAGTTTGCCAAAATGCAGAGGAAGACCTACAAAGAGACCAATCCTGGCTTTTGATGATTCCAAGGAACCTCCTTTAAAACGACCACGAGGAAGACCTAGAAAGTATCCTACTTCAATTATCGATGATGCGAATGGCAAAGTGGAGTATTCGCTATGTAATAAACTTCAAGCTATTTGTGTGGAGGATATTATACTTCCTTTAAGTGTTGATTCGAGGGAAGCTTCACCTGGTTCGAGGGAAGCTGCACCTGGATTGCATGCTTTAACAGATATAAATTGTGAGAAATCAACTCAAAAAAGACCTAAAGGGCGGCCTAGAAAGAAATCACGTTCAGACAGAAGTAATTGCTCTCTACCTTTGGGCATGGAATTAAAAAAAGGTGCATCTATGATACCAGTCTCAATTGATGAAACTCATGGAAATTCTGATCAAGGAAAACGTAGGGGACGCCCAAGAAAAAAATCGCTTCCAAACATTAATAATCTCTTCCCAGTTTCTAGTATCGTAATAGGAAGTGATAAACTTCAAGTGCCTACTTTGACTAATGGTAATTGTGTGGAATCAACTCAACTAACATATAGAGGGCCAACTGGAAAAAACTCACTTACAAGCAGAAATGATTGCATCTCAGCTTCTTACATTCAATTAGGAAAACACACATCGGATATTCGATCAACTTCGAATGATTGTAGTATCAATAAGATTGAAAATGTAAATGAGGCTGTCCTCTCTTTGAGAGTTTCTTCATCAGATGCTTTATTAGCATCGCCTGATAGGATTGATGTGACTTGCAAGGAAGAATTGACTCAGCGAAGGTGTCGAGGGAGACCGAGAAAGAAACCACTTTCAAGTGGAGACAGTTCCTTAACAGCTTCTGGTGTTAAAGCAGAGAAAGTTATGGGTATGCTGTCCACTTCAAGTGGACATGGGGCTTTAGCTGAAAATAGCATGTCAGATCAGTGCCAAACAGGTCATGCATCTGCTGCAGAAGTCTTTGAAGGATCTACTCACAGGACCTTGTTAATTAAGCTTGGTGAAAATCGGATTACTAAAGAAGAAACAATGGAATATAACTCCAGGACAATCAATGAAGATGGATTCCCAAATAAAACTTTGTTAGGTGTTTCTGAGAATGAGTTACCAGTTGAAATTATAAGTATATCTTCCCAAAATGCTGCTCCGTTTATGTCTCTAACAAATGATGACAAATTGATTTCATGCACTCAGAAACCTAGAATAAAGGAGAAGGAGGTAGAAGCTTCCTGCAAGAATAGTGGATATCCAGCTTCATCGGCCAATGATGCAGACAATAAATTCTCTATGAAAGTTGTGCGAACACATGACAATGATTGTAAAGATGTGATACTCCTGAACAACAAAGTATCTCAGGATCTTCCGAATCAGATTAACATGAGTTCTCCAATCCCAAAGGACATTGCTTCGCCAAGGATTGTCCTCTGTCTAGGACACAACGGAAGAGTTGTCTGGGATGTGAAATGGAGACCTTGCCAAGGCAACAGTTTAGGAGGCAAAACTCATATGGGATATCTTGCTGTATTATTGGGGAATGGCATTCTCGAAGTGTACAATGTCTATGCCCTAATTTAATCGATTGTTCTCTAATTATATTTTATTTAGTATGAGACCAAAATATACTATTTATGACTATTTCTTTGACATATACAGGTGGGAAGTTCCACTTCCTGGTATGGTCCAATATTTACATTCTTATGCTCGAAGTGAGGGCACTGACCCTCGTTTTGTGAAGTTGGAACCTGTATTCAAAAGCTCAAAGGTGAAATGTGGAGACAGACAGAGGTAAAACCAGTTAGAAGCTTTTTAATTGACTAATATTGATTTTTCTACTTGAATAAGATTTATTATTTTTTGCTTGGTTTTAGCTGTTTTAAGCAAATTTTCCCCCTTCTTGATTTTGTGGGAATGCAGCATTCCTTTGGTTGTTGAGTGGTCACCTTCTTCTCCCCATGATTTGTTGTTAGCTGGGTGCCACGATGGAGTGGTAAGTCAAACGGAGACAATATGGAATTCTTTTCCAAACCTATTTTTTTGAGATTTATCACTCATATATATTCACCATCCACCTAAATTTAAATAAAAACTTTCTTAAGTAATGTTGCCGACGAAGTAGTTTTGTTTATTATAATTATGTTGACACTACATATTCTATTAAAGCCATTTAATTTTTTAAATCCCCTAAAGTTTCTCCTATCTCGATTCTCCTTTACACAAATAAATTGGTCTAAAAATTTATTGAAATCTCCATATTTCAGGTTGCATTATGGAAGTTTTCTTCACATTCCTCATCTCAAGGTATGGAGAGACACACATTATATTTAGGTTACTTACTATATAGGTATTCAGGCGGCTATCATATAATTGTTTTCCTGACTTATATTATACTTTCAGAGTTGTGAGCTTATCATATAGATCTCAATACAAATTAGCATAATGTCATGTTAGAAGGTTTTTGTGCAGTTGAATTGCAAACTTCATCTTGCTTTTGTTGCATAAATATATCATTATGGAGAAGTGGTCCTCATTGTGCGTTTGTCTGTGTACAGAGTCAAAGCCCTTGGTTTGCTTTACTGCTGACTCTGTACCCATTAGATCTCTCTCCTGGGTTCCATATGGAAGGTAACTGCTGCTGTTGTTATGTAACTTTTATTTTATTCCGTAATGTTGGTTTTCTTGATACAAAATCTACTCTCTAGGGATCAATAGCATATGGTTTATTGTTGCTTTTCTCAAAGAAACATCTGAGTTCATGTTCCCTCTAGTTTCAACTGCTATTGATAAACAAACAGATTCATTATTGAGACATATTTTGGTTGTGCCCCAACTTTATCAGGATGATTCAAATAATACGTAAATCACTGAAGACTATGTTCTTTGCATCTTTTCTATATTTATTGAACTGTTCCTATGTTCTAGTAGATAGCATGTAAATTCTGCTGTGAGGAAGAAAGGATGCCTTTCAGATTTCAAAATAAAAGCTGAGATGTATATCTTAGATTTTGAGGTTTTGACTGTCTCCTAGTTATGTACTTATGTCGTACTGAAGACTCAATAGGAAATGACAAACTTGCAACTGATGACTAGAAATTTTATTGGAAGCCTATGATTACTAATGCTTTGGGTATTCCATGTAAGAATACTGAAGGCCTTGTTGTTTGGTTTTCCGGTGCAGTGTGGATTTTACGCTACCAAAGTTGGTTGTGATAGAGGGATGAATACAATCAATCTATTAATGGTTCTTGTTTCGCTACCGAGTTTTCCACATTTATAGTGTGATATTTTGCATAATCTTATGTTCAGTGCATGTCATATTTGTGTAGCAAAATGTTGAAAAGTTATCAATCTGAAATTGCAATTCACATGTATAAACGTCTTCTGGAATCTTCCATTTATGTTGACTCTTAAGATGGCACTGCATTGGTGTTATAAGTATATCATTAGAAATTAAAATTAGATTAATTTGTTCCCTTCTTTTTTCTTCTAAGAAAATTAAGCTGAACACTGCTGTATTCTTCTATATGCAGTGATGGGGAGAATCCTAATCTATTTGTGACTGCTGGACATGAAGGTCTAAAATTTTGGGATGTGCGGTGTGTATTTTACTCCATGGCATTGTGCATTTTATTTTTCTGTTTGCTCTGACTCTATATAGGTTTTAACATATAAACAATGATTGCACGCTGTAGAGATCCATTCCGGCCATTATGGGACCTTAATCCTGCTCAACGAGCTGTTTTGAGTCTTGATTGGATAAAGGATCTGAGGTAATATTTCATCCTTGTTAATGGGCTTAGTGTGCTATAGTTTGCTTGTCTGTGAGTTCTTCGCCATGTTCCCTTGTGAGCACTCTATACCTTATCTTATAGTTCAAAACAGGAGCTGCACTAGCCTCTTCAGAAATGGTTTTATTAGGGTGTATATGTATCGTCTATTTGTATGTCTGCATGCATGCATCTTTTGAAATACATATATACGGGCATATCCCTACTTTTCAAGGTGGAATAATTAAAGTTAGTGTTGGGTTTAATATGTACTAGTGGCAGTATTGGGTTTTATAAATTTTAGTGAAAGGTAAACGAACCACCTCTGTTTTTGCTCTCTGTTCTGGTAGTTATTCATAAGATCACTATTTGTTTTATTAATAGAACTGTGTATTTCATTATTCTTCCATTTAGATGTCTTGTCATATCATTTGATGATGGCACTATGAGGTTCCTAAGCTTACCAAAAGCTGCAAATGACGTTCCTGTCACTGGAAGCCCATTTGCTGGACCAAAGTGTCAGGGTTTACATGGTTTTGCATGTTCAGCATTTGCAATTTGGAGCGTCCAAGTATCACAAACTACAGGTACACTTATATGTACGTTATTTGATGTAAATAAAGAGGAATTAGCTTGCAGTTCGTTGGCATTGCTACCATATGCAATTTGGAATAATTGGCTGTCACAAAATTGTAACATCTCCAGGCAGCGCTTGGTGTGCCGTTTAGAATAAAATTCTACCAAATATACTTGGAAATGCTTAACCTATGCTGTGAGCTGCCTTGGCACTCTACTGAAGATCAAGCTATTCTATGCCATCAAATTGAGGCCTGATATTTCCATTCATGTTCAATATACACATAACTTTATAACATTACTGTAGAAGGTAGTAAAATCTAGATAGTTTACTTGAAAATGATCTTTTATATGTATTTAGTAAATGTACTGAAGGTAGTAAAAACTAGATAGTTTACTTGAAAATAATATTTTATTTTTATTTAATAAATATACATATTACTTTTCAGGTGTTGTCGCTTATTGTAGTGCAGATGGTTCAGCAGTCCGCTTTCAGGTAAACTACCTCATGCACAAGGTTTTTTATTCTGCACTAACTCGAAATTGGTGGTTTTCTTCTATATATATTTAAATTTATAAAGATTAATATTTATTAGATAGGGAAAACTTCTAAACAATCTACCTAATTGTTTTTCTTTGTAGCTTAGTGCAAATTATGTTAAAGATCCGAACCGGAACCGTGTACCGTATTTCCTTTGTGGTTCACTTACAGAAGAGGGACATGTTCTTAACATCAATAGTTCATTGCCAAACACTCCATTAAGAAATGTTCCTGTTAGTTTGAAGAAAGTACCTGGTCATGGCTACTTATTTGATGCAGGCCGGCCTAAAGAAGAAAACTCTACAGATCTAGGTAAAACTCTGCTGTCCTTTGCTACAAACCTTTTTTCGCTCTTTGGGCCTATCAGCATGTGACTCCTTTGGCTCAACATTATTTGCAGGAGATAATCGAGCTATGGTTAAGAAATTCAATAATTCTCAGGCCCCTCCAGTAAAGAGTTCAAACTCAAAATTAAGAAAAAGTGGGGAAAATGAGAGTGAGTTTATTAATGGTGCAAAAGGACAAGAGAAGACAAGCAGGAAGATGGAAAAAGGGTCTGCTCAAGAATCTGATGTTTTGCCCCCCAAAATTGTGGCTATGCAGAGAGTGAGATGGAATATGAACAAAGGGAGTGAGAGATGGTTGTGTTTTGGAGGTGCTGCAGGGATCATCAGATGTCAGAAGATCCCCTTATCAACCTATTGTAATAATAGAAAGTTAAGCTAATTCAGTTTGGATTTCAAAAGAGTGGCCTGGGTATTATTGGTAGAGAAAACAAAGTGTGCAGCTTATTTTGACGTTTCTTTCCACATTTCCCTTCTGTGTTAGTTTGGGGTAGGTTAGTAATACTCCTTGCCAGGTGATTATGATCATAATCACTTTGCCAGTTTGCAACACTATCAGTAAGTCTTCATGCAAGTGCGAAATGACACGAGCTGCACAGTAGGTGATCAACTCCTGTTTATAATTAGCTTGTTGTTATTGGCAAGACAACCACTTAAGGTTACGCGCTTTATAGGAGTGAGAGGATCGAGCTGAAAATATTTGTTCTTCGATCCTGCAGAGATTGATCGGAGAAATCTTCTATCACCAGAGTATGTCAGCGAATTCATTCTTGCTATGTTGTTCCAAGGCAATTTTTTTTATAGCCTAATGATGCATGCTTAGATTGAGCTTTTTTTTTATCAAAATCTTTTGCATTTGTTTTTCAATCAAGTAGGGTCGTGTATTTCAAGCTTAGAAAATTACAACTTATGCTTTTGAAGTGCTGCAACACGTTATATTTATTTATACAAGAAATGTAAGGCTTGGTCATGAGCTCTCTTTTCATTTGTTAGGCCATAAAAGTGTTTCAGCTGCTGATTTGTAATGGTTGGTTTCTTCAGTCGTCATATGGTTATTGCTAGCTTAATTTAATCTTTTCTAGAGTCTATTCTGTTCAAAAGATCAACTGCAGAGTTAGTGATTTTGCAGATAAGGTCCAATTTGTCGGAGGATGCTGCAGATGACATTACATGATCACCTCTTGCCGTGTAAATGGTAGTGGATTCAATTGACTATATCATCTTATAAGAGAAAGCAAGCATAAGTATGACATCCAACATTACGGTTCTAAGTTAAGAAGATTTGACCTGTGGGTTGCTTGTCGAAAGTGTGTAGCTTATTGACGTCATTGAATAATTTGGGAAAGATAGAAATATCTTTATTCAAATAAAAACATATGCAAATTTTCAGTTTATAGCTTTGAAGTCAGTAAATTTTGATGCTGGCGTAAGTAATGCTTATGCACACATTTTGTTATAACTCTTTATACGATGCCATTTTCATAGCTTTTATGATAATAATTTTTCAATTTGGTTACCGCATATGCATAATCATGATAGCTCCATGTGTGGTGGTGGTAAAAATGACTGTGTGTGTCAGTTATTCTTTTCCCTTTTTTCTGTAATTCATCTTGTCTTTCTTATTTGGGCTTTGTAGGTCGCATATTGGCTGCTCACATGTGAAAATGGCCTGCATTCAGTTCCACCAGTTTTTCAAAGAGGAAGTAGAGAAGGGTTAGTATAATTTCATTTTAAAATTGTTTGTCTGAAAGTTATTTCCCTGTAGCTAGCAAGGATTTAAGTATCCATCGGCACGGGCCGTATCCACCGTGCCGTATCGTGCCAACAAGATACCGGTACGATACAGTCCCCATGCCGATTGGCACAACTCAATTTTTTTTTTTTTTTTAAATTATTAAGTAATTTTCTTAATAAAACTCAAAATATTTGATAAAAATATATAATAAATAATTAGAAAATTTTGTTGCTAAAGAAAATAAATATTTCATGCCATTATGTGTCGGCACGCATGTATTTTTTGTGACGGGCACTCATCGGCACGACCCGGCATGCACCGTGCCGTACCGTGCCGGTAAGTTTTCGGTACGACCCCGTGCCATGGCACTTAAATCCTTGGTAGCTAGTATTGTTTTTAAATGACATGCATGTGTGCATTTTTAAAATTGTCTTCTTCAGCACTCTTAGGTTTCTAGATCAGATTATTTTACCTTAGTAGTCATTCTATGTCTATAAAGTAAATGCTGTTGCTCTTCTTGAAATGCTGCCACTTGTACATTGTCAGATAAAAATAACCTCAATATATATGTATATAATTAAAGCAGAGAGAGATCACCTCTTCCGGCTTTCGCCATGTGGATATTTCATTTAATTTTAGCTTGCCATGTGTACATGACATAAACCAGCCAAATACCAATCAAAAGGTTATATACTTGCCACGTGGACTCCACGCAGATTTGATTTAATTTTTCTTTTTAAATCTTGGATCTTTGAACCATAATTTTATATAAAATCAATATATCCTAATGCCATGTAGATTCTGTGAACCATAATTATAGATAAAATCTCTCACCTAATCTTCATCTAGCATCTCCCAACCATAATTGTCGGTGAGATCTCTCACCTGACCTACACTATGCACACAAACAGATACTCTTTCACGATCAAAATCAAAATGGGATCTATTTCAAATTGGGGAATAGTTGAGGGGGTCTTCAGTTTTTATAAACTGAGAATCTTCCTATTATAATTATCTGAAACTAGTCCATGACTTCACCTGTAGACCACAAAGCTTGTTTTTGTTCATTTTCTTTTAAAAATATTAACTTGTTTTGAAAAATAATCTTTGAATGCTTCGGATAAATGAATGGTTAAGGTTGAAAACTGAAACGAATAAAAAAGAAATTTAAATGGTCTACGCTGAGGTGGTGCATTAGGTCCAAACAACAATTTCTCTTACCTCCACTACTTTTTGTTAGGATGAGGGTATGCCTGAATTTAGTCCACTATATCTTTCGTGGACCGTCCAAGCAATTTGCTTACAATAGAAGGAATATCAAATGATTAGTAATTTAAAATAAAAGATAATATTATATTTGTAATATACAATAGTTAGATATTTTATTGTACTATTGGAATTTATCTTTTATGCATATTTTAGAGACGATCTACAGTGCACCGGGTGCATCCAATATTTTTATTGTATTTGTTTCAAGTTCCCATTGGTCGAGACTTTAATTATTGATGTGGCTTTCTAAAAAACCCTGAAATCCACTGACTTTAGTGTATAGTTGTAGATGTGTGCAGTATGCTTGTGTTCCTTACTACAATGCTTTATAGTGAATTAGGTGCTAAAGCCTTTTTAGTTACTTATTGCTGCACTTCTGCGCATGACAAAATGTCATTTGACTTAGGTGTTTGTAATTTTTAATCCAAATGTTCTTTTTTAAAAACTTTTTTTACATAGACCTTTCCAAATCAATGATTCAGGCTAGGGTCATTTCTCTACAAGTCCCTAACAACGTGGAGTACTCTTCAAAGAATCTTGCCTATGCTGATCGTGCTGGGAACCATGAGTGGTGTTTTAAGTGCTGCTAATGAGAAGGCCATATAGTTGTACTTTCAATAAGAAGTAATATTACCTTCTCTGCTCAATTGTCTTTCGCTTTTCTTTTCAAACATATTAGTATTTCCTTTTTTTTAGCTTAACTATCGGTTCTGTAGTAGTCAATTGAGATATTAAATGTGCCTTAGCTGTCTTTTCCTATATAACATTTCTCTCATAGTTTAGAAGTACTTTTGAGAACTGCAGCACTGTTAGTTAGGCTTGAAAAGTTTTGGTTATTGACTTAAATTACTTAATTCGTTGATATTCGAAGTTCTTATTCAAGTTTGAATCTTCAGTACTTGCTATTGTACAACAGTCATTTTCTCTTAATAGTGGAAAGTTTGAGTTAAACTATAATACCCAGAACCTTATTCAGATGTGAAACACTTTAATCTCTGGCGTGATATTTTTCTTGTGTCAAATGACAACTGAAAATTCTTAAATTTTTGTTCCTCGTAAATTTTGGCTACTGTTCAAATTTCATCTTGATTTGAAAATTGTTTAGCTGAAATTCTGATCTTCGTGTTCGGGTTTCGCATGACTAAGCAGTTTCCTTAAAAATTCATTATAGAAGGGAGTATGATGGATTGGACCGCCACCTTCCAACCATTACTTTCAAGTTTCAAGTTTCAAGTTTCAATCTAGGCCATCAACATTTATGTACTTGTGTTTATACCTGGAATGTAAAGCATATTGAATTTGGCAGTATTGATTGCCTGCTAAATTGTTGTATTGTATTAGGCTTTCCATGTTTAATATCTCCTATAAATAAGTTCTGTTCTTCTCCATTTCGAAAGCAGGCTTAGATCAATTTGAATTAATTTTATAATTTCAAGTAACATTCTCCTCCTTGGAGTGAAGGAAAACTGAATTTAATTCAATGGACCTGATTAGTATGTGTGGGTTAGTGGATCTTTCTGGTTTTACTTTCCTTTATTACTACATGAACATATTGAAGGATTGATATTTTCCCACAGATTTGAACAGACAATTATCAATTATTACTCCCGAGATGAGGAAGTGAACTATTGTAATCTGTGCAAAATTTTTGGAAGAGAGTGGCTTTTCTTTTCCTACATATGTTTTTGTCTGATTTTAGGAAGTCTATAAGAACAATTGGTTACCTTGATTCTGATAAATAGGGTTTGGATATGTTTTTTTTAGTTGTCCTGCTGCTTTGTGACAGGCCAATGCTGCTACTCTGTGAATGTGCTTGATACATGTCATATAGTTCCTTGAAGTACAAGTTTTTTAAATACAAATGTTACTTCAGGGTTCTTTCTTATGCACTCCCGAGAAAGAGTTATGATATTCATTAATGATATAACTACTACTCTTTATGCCAATGACTTGGTTGATTTAGCTTCTAGGCCCATGGCAATTTGCTTCATGTACCTCTTCATATTTTTCCTTCTGCTCATTTTTCTTGGAAATTTGTGCGTTACTATTACTGATCTTTTTTTTTTTAATCCATACAAATGAGAAATATGTTCTCCGTCAGGTGTTTATGAAGGCCTGAATGTGGTCAAACATGTATATGATAGTACAGGGAGCGAATTTGAGTCCTTAGATTGATTTTGCAACAAATCATGTGGAATTTGAGCATACTCCTGTCATATTTTCTTCCTAAACACTATCATTACCTGAATTAACCTGTAGTGAAGATTCATTCACCTGTACCTTAGAGATCTTGGATTGATTGTGAGATTGTATATGTAGGCGGAATCTTCTCTTCATGTTGTTTGACTTCTATATGGGCAGAGCCAGACAATTGAACTTTAATTGATTGGTGGTTAATTTCCAGTTGTGTGCACGCTGCTATATGTAGATATGTAAGTGCCTTAAGTCGATTAAAGGTGATTGGAGATGTAGAGAGTAAACTTAGTTATAGTTTTTGTTAGAGACTCCTCTGGTATTGGCCTCTATAAGAGGAGATTTAGTGAGCAATTTCCAAGAGTTTGTAATGGCCATTTAGAATACTATTCCTTATACACAGATTATAGGTCTTCATACTGCTTTATAATCAGCACCTTTTCACACACTTCGGTTTTTGTGATTTGATGCTAGAGTCCACTTTGTGCATAAATCATTCAAGGGTGAATTACACCATAGGTCGCCAAACTTTATTTGTGCTCTTTGTTTTAAGGCTAAATTGCATGTTTGGTCCTCAAACTTTTAGGCTCCGTTTGGTTCGGATATATGCGAAAACTGATTATTCCTGAGATAGATATAAGTTCAGATACAAGCAGGAATTAAAATAATTAAAGAAAGAGGTGGAACTGTTGGTGGAACAACAGTTCCACCACCTGTTGGGGGGTTGGGGGGGGGGGGGGGGGGGAGGAAGAGATGCTCCCCCTATAGCGGGTTATCCCGGGATAACCCGCTATGGGGGGGAACAGCTGTTCCCCCCCTTCATTTTTCTCTTTTGGATATAAGGGGTGGATAACCTCCTTATCCCCCCCCCTTTATACCAGATACCAAACGGTACCTTAAGGGCTGTGACACGTTGGTCTTCCAACTTTAATCTGTTGTAATTTTTGAAACTTTTTAAATTGTTGCAATTAAGTTTCACAATTCAATTTAGTTGGTTAAATAGCAATGCATCACTAATGTAGTACTGATGTGGTAATATTTTAATCGATAACACGGTATTAAGTACGATATCACGTCGGTACCAAATTAGCGAAATATCAATATCTACTCAACTAATTGGACACTAGGACTTAGTTACAATAATTTAAAAAATTTGAGCTAGAAATTATAAAAAATTGAAGTTTGAGGGTGAAAGTAACACCGGCAATAAAGACCAAAAGTGCAATTTAGCCTTGTTTTAATTACGGTAAACTCAATTTTCTCTTTTGTGGTAGCGGTTTTTCACTTTGCTGTCCCGCAGTTCAAAAAAGTTGCACTTAACTATTATGTGATATAGCGCATTTTTATTTTGTCATTTTCAAAAAGGCTGCACTTAATTATTCTATGGTATAACTTATTTTCACTTAATTATTTTGTGGTTTTGTTTTTATTTTACCATAGACTTATTATTAAACAGGGTACTATCCTGTAGTTTTTAATATTCATTTGATTGAGGATCTAAATTTTATTTCTATTTCAATTAGCTCACCGAATGACTTTTTTTTTTTTTTTTGAGATTAATTGATGATGTTACTGTCAGGAAAAAACTCAGCTTGCAGTAATTGCTGGTCATTCATATATTATAACATCTTAATGTTATTATTTTTGAACAATTAAATCTCCACGAAGAGGTAATGTGACAATTGAACTAGCAAGCAGATCATATCCAAGAGACAAATTAGAGTCGTATCATTTATAGACAACGATGTGAATCTGAATTAGCTATCATGTTGTCGTTCTGTGTGCAAAATAACTGAGTTTAAGAAAGTAGTTTGATTGAAGTAGAAATTATAATATATAAAATTTCACTTAAAAGGTCAGTGACCAATGGCTGAACTTGCCCATTGATGAAAGTGTTGTTATTTAGCAGTAAGTTTGTAATGTGATGCTGTTTTATTGAGTTCGTAGTGAATGGATAGAAGTTTTTTTGATGATTGATGAAATATGCATTCGCATTATCTACGGTAAGAGCACTATAGTCACAGGGTATGCATCATTCTGTGCTAAGGATTGCTAGCTGTAAGTGCACCAGCATTGTGATAAGATGTATGGTTGTGTATGTTTGTATGAAACTGTTGGTTGGATGATGTTGTACAAGGTTGGTACATCCTACAAATATAGAAAAGACTTCGTCTATGTTGACAGAGGAGTCTCTGTATTTATGACAGATCTGTGGGCCAGGCAGGTTAAAAAGGAAATTAGATATTATTTTGCAAACTCTAGTTTTCAAATGACACATTCTTCATCAAAGATTT
>CM055061.1:5973581-5982387 GCA_029204045.2 Tillandsia leiboldiana
ATAACGATTTGGAAAATTGGAATTTCCAATTTTATGAATTATATGATATAAATTAATATTTGAATGCATGTTGAATATAATAATGCAGTAAATATAATAATACAATTTCGAAATTTTTTTTTAAGATTTATGAGTCAATTATATATAGTAATATAGTAAATATAATAATACAGTAATTTTGAAATTTTTTGTTCAGATTTATGACTAAAATTATTATATATAAATAAGTTAACATACAACGATTTGGAAAATTGGAATTTCCAATTTTATTTTATAAATTATATTATATAAATTAATATTTGAATTGCATGTTGAATATAATAATACATTAAATATAATAAGATTTATGAGTAAATTTATATAATAATATACAGTAAATATAATAATACAGCAATTTTGAATTTTTTTGTTAAGATTTATAACTAAAAATATTATATATAAATAATTTAACATACAATGATTTGAAAAATTAGTATTTCTAATTTTATGAATTATATTATATAAATTAATATTTGAATTGTATGTTGAAACCAATTTTATGAATTATATTATATAAATTAATATTTGATTTGTATGTTGAAATGCATATTTTAATTTAACTTGAAAGTTGAGTTTAAATTTTAAAGTAGTTCTTACAAATTTACATTAATTATAAATAATTTTTGTTATAAAAATATTAAAAAAACTTATTAGGTATTAATAATTTATGAAATAGATTAGGATCTCAAATTTTTAATTAAAATTGAAATTTGTATGTTATTTTCTTATATATAATTCTATTTCAAGTATTATAATTCCGAGTCTACTTTTAGGTAGCGTTTGGATGTGGCTTATACCTGGTTTAGTTATACCAGGTATAGGTTTAAAGTAAGGGATAAACCTGGTTTAAACCTAAAATGTGTTTGGATGTGAATGAGGCTTAAACCTGGTTTAAACCTGGTATAAGAAAATAGGTGTTTGGATGTGTAATGATGAATAAGAGGTATAAAGTTGACTTTTGTTGTTTATTAATGACGATGTGACCTTTACTTTTATGTATATTATTAATGTGATAATAGGATAATGTATTAGAATAATTTAATTAAAACAAATCTTTTATATTATATTTAATTAATTATATACTATATAAAATTATAATTTTTTTTAATTTGGTCTTAAAAATTATCTTTAACGATTAAAAATTATAATATTTAACGATTAAAAATTTAATATAATTTGAAATAATAACGATTATTAATATTTTCTAACGATTATTTAACGATTCTTTACCAATTTAATATTTAACTATTATTAATTTTTTTTAAAATAATAAAATTAATATTTGACGTCTGATTTATTCAACAAGTTGAAATATTATAAATTGACTATATTGAAATAATAAGTACAAATTATTTTATTTCTTAATTAAATAGAATACATATAGAATAAATTATATATGATATTTAATTATTTATATACTATATAAAAATTTATTTAATTTTAATTTGTCTTAAATATAATTTATAACGTTTAAAAAATTATTATATTTCATGATTAAAAATTGTTTTAAATTTTATTTATATTAAAAATTATATTATTAATAAATCTATTTTAATATTATTTACAACAATCTGTTGCTCAATACAGATTGAAGTTAATAATTAGACAAAATCAATCAGTCTAACAAAGATTTAATAATTACCATTAACGAACAAAACAATTTTAAAAAATTAGCATCAAACAATATCGATTTTTTAATTAAAATGACGAACAAAGAGGGAAATTAGCATGATACAATAACGAACTCACAATAATATTTCAAATTACATCATATCCGAAAAATATGAGTTCTCAATTAACAGTCCACTTAACATTACATATAAACAAATAAAACTTTTTTACAAGCTGACTAACATAATATTACACCAGTAAATCTAATATTTACAAACTGTTAGTCAGTTACAATGATTAATCTAACTTCTATTATTCCACAACTCATCGGTAATACGTGTGCGAAGGTCGTTTCCCCGTTGAGAGTCTGATGTACTATAGTTTGTAGTGGTCGCTTCCACGTCAACCTCTGGAGGCTCTGGCTCTACTGGTTCGTTAAAATATCTATCATCTCCTTGTTGCCGTCGAATAAAATTGTGGATCACACAACAAGCCATAGCTATTTACACTGCGCTCTATAAGGAAACGGTGTAGCAACAGTTAAAATTTTGAATCTCTTCTTTAAAATTCCAAATGTCTTCTCTACCACATTCCTTAGTTGGGCATGCCGATGATTATACAAGTCCTTCGCCGAATTATGTATACGACTACGTGAGTTACTGTCAATTGACTCAGATGGTAACGCTCGGCTCTATACGGCGCCAGAAATCGATCGGTATTCGCGTAACCGGAATCGACCAGATAATATTTTCCTGTATATAAATCAGAAGGGTATATAACTTGTAATAAATTAATTAAACCAATAATACTGAAGATAGCAATAAAAACTTACTCCATAAATTTTACCTTCTGGAACTGTAAAACCTCACTTTCACATGCCCATCTGAGTACCCCGCATATCGCTGCAGAGCCTTCCCAACCGGTGCATACATAAAAAAACATATGATCAAAGGATACAGCTGCCATCATATTTTGCGATGTATATCCTTTGCGACAACGAAATCGTGGTTGTTTCTCCCTATCTACCATACCGGAATATGCGTACCATCTATCGCCCCAATTGCATTCTACATATGTTAATGTCACAACATAGTACATTACCAATGCAGCAAATAAATTTACATATTACTTGTTGAAAAATTATCGTTTCTTACCTTGAACGGATGAAAATTCGGATTTCCACTAATTCTTGGATGCACTCCACAATTACTTGGCGGCATACATAAATATTCATCTTTTATTTGAATAATGGCCGGAGTACATTGTTAAAATGACGACTTATTGTTTCCCCCGAATGTTGAAAGGTTTCGGCAAGCACCCTATTTGCAACACCGTGTCCTATACAATATAGAAAAATTCCCACTGTTCGTCAACAGTCAGATTGCGTGTACCTTTTAAAAGGCCCTTCCCAACAAGGTCTTCGCGGAGAGCAATGAATGTAGTTGTCGTCATTCTAAATTGAGTGTACCCCCGATCTGGATGGCCGTTCAAAATATCACAAATAAACTGATGTCCCGTAAACGGACGGGTACGACATGGTTGTCTGCTAATTGTACTTGTTTCATCTAGACATCCTCCGTCAATAAGCATAATTAAGAGTTGCTCCCAATATTCATCCATCATCCAATATATCGAACAAATGGCATGGAATTGCGAGGAAAAGACTTGTCGATAAAAGAATCATCCATTACAACTGTACGTTAATTTATGGCAGTGAGCAAATATTGATAGTACGCATAAATGATATAATTGTTATTTAAATTCAGCTCAAACATTCATCTCGGCGTTTTAAGCAAGCAAATACAGAATAAAATAGTACATAAAATAATTTAAAAGTTGAGATCATCGATGTATCCTTCGACAATGAGCATGAGTAGTAGTTCCTCCCAAAAATCTTCATCATCATCTAATATACTCAACAACATGCAAGAAAGCGGGAGCAACATAAAGATTCATAAATTGATTCATCCATTATATCTGCAACGATATTGTACCAATTTAGGGAACTATCATACTAAGTAGACATCACTTAACATGTATAGATGGATTCAAAGCAAGATTTAAGAGGAAAATACGGTGCGGAATAATAAATTACAAATTGACTAGTAACAGTACGGGATAATAAATTACATACAACTATACAAAAAAGTACATAAAGTTTAGATACTAATTATTACAAAGCTAGTTTTAAAGTCCTGAAATTACAAACTAATTATTTAAATATGCACTAAGGACCAGGGAAATTTTGACGATACATCTGAACCTGGTTTGCTATCTGCCGCTGTGCCCACTTGTAAGCAAGATTGTCATTCATTGACATGAAAATTTGACGATTTTGCGGATCTTCAAAGCCTCGGCGGCAGCCAAGACATGGTCATCAATGAGCCCCTGCATATTATATAGGCGCTGCAAACAATCCCCGATGACCGGAATGGATTGTCGACCTTCTGCTTCCTTATTATACATCTGCCTCACCAGATCTAATTTTTCTTTGCCCAGCTCAAGCATGCCGGCGACGCATTCAGATATGCCCTCAGCTTTTTTACGCCGACCACCAGTTGACGGACGGTTGGTCCGTTGGCTAGGCTCGGGTATATGGGGAACGAGCCCTTTTGCCTGCCGAGCTGTACCCCGACCCACTAGTTGTCTTGTTTCGAAGGTGAGGGCTGGGTGACCTTTCTGGTGGTGGACTAGGCATGAATTCATTCATATATGGCCCAGAGGACCCTGCTTCAAATTGAAAAGGTCTGTTTGTATCATCCTCACCAGGGGATGATGAGGAGGAGCTAACTATTGTTCTTGTGGGAGGCTGGAGTGAAGAAAAACCATATGCACCCGTTGCGGTGGTCTTCTCAGTTAGAAACTCCAGATCCTTATACAAAGGGAATGGCCTATCCCTACATTTGGCATAAGCTGGATTGTCCTGAACGTACGTTAATTATATTGGTAAGGCTAATAAATATGGAAAAAATTTAATGACAGGTAAATTAACAATCGTTACCAAGATGACGCCATCCCAGTCACAACTATCGCCAGCCGTGGGAATGTGGCGGATAAAATCCCATCCCCAACCACTCTTGTTGCCAAGGAATGGTACAACGCAAAAGTGCGCTTCAACACCTTCAACCTATTCTTGACCTGCTCCTTTTTTAGGTGTAAACCATTTCGACTATTTAATTCCGCAACAATCCTAAACCACGCGAGGTTAGTGAATGATCCATTAACGTTGTTGCCGAGAGTATGTTCCTCCGTCAACAACGATAACAGACTTGCATCCATGGCCTCAGTCCAGTTTGATGTTCGGGGCGTTTGTTGGGCGCGAGAACGACTACCACCCTCATTTTGAATGGTATTGTCTTGGATGTTGACGTGTGTTTGAGCGGCTAGATTGACCGGCGTTGAACACTCTCTTAAAAGGCCGCATCTGTACATAATGTATGTTCTACTTTATATAATTTGGCATAACACAATATATTTATAATTTTTTTGGCATTACCCTCAAATCAATAATATAATTGGCATTCAATTAGGAAGACATGTCATGCTTACCATATTACTAATTGCATAACAGGGGATGGGATGTCATAATTTGCATGGTAAATAGGGAAATACATAATATAGTAATATTGTAAAAAATGGCGGTTGAGGCATACAAGTAAAGATAAATGTTGGCTAAATGTTTTCATTTACACAAAATTGGAATAGGGGGTTTATTATGTACAAGGGGCTCATGTGGTTTCCAATATGTATGGGGTTGCAGTGGATTATAAATCCATGCCATCATCAAACGCATATGGCAACCGTCATCATCGCCTTATTAAGTACACGGGCTCAATTGGTTTCCAACAAGCATGGGGTTGCAGTGGATTATACATCCATGCCATCCAGCAAATGCCTATGGTAACCGTCATCATCGCCTTATTATGTAGACGGGCTCAATTGGTTTCCAACAAGCATGGGGTTGCAGTGGATTATACATCCATGCCATCCAACAAATGCCTATGGTAACCGTCATCATCGCCAACATATATATTTTCATCACATAACTTAACCGATGAAACATACATATTCCGCAGCCATCAAAACATATTTTTGTAATCAGATAGCATAGTCATTTATCATGAAAGCCTATGGCAGCATTATATCAACTAATATCTGAACTGGAAGAAAACGAAAGGGTTGCACCTTCGATGGCAGAAAGAGGAGAGAGCAGCTGATTACAGGGAGCAGAGACCAAGCTCGGTACAGGGAGCAGAGCTCAACCGAGGGCAACCTCGGAACAGGGAGCAGAGAGGTAGCGGTAGAGGGGACAGAGAGCAACCGTAGGGGGAACCGCGGTACAGGGAGGGAGCAGAGATGATGCTCGGGGCAAGCACAGTACAGTAGTGATCACAGATCAACAGCAGCCAAGGCAAAAACAATACAGAGATGGGGCAACCACCAGAAAAATAACCAGATCTTGGGCTCCGGCGACGACGAGGGGGAGCTCACAGTCACAACTGCGGGTATGAACACAGAGATCGGGAGCGGGGACCTCACACAGATCGGACCACACAGAGATCGGGAGCGGGGAGCACACACAGATCGGGAGCGGGACCTCACAGAGATCGGCACCACACAACAGAGATCGGGGCGGGGAGCACACACCAGATCGGGAGCGGGGAGCGGGGAGCAAACACAGATCGGGAGCTCCGAGCACACAGATATCGGGAGCGCACACAGAGATCGGGAGCTTACACAGGATCGGGGAGCGCACACAGAGGGGGAGCACCAAGATCTCAGGAGCAGACACACGAGATCGGGAGCACAACGAGATCGGGACGGGGACCACCAAGATCGGCTCAAAAGCACACAGAGATCGGGAGCACCGAGCGGGGAGCACACAAAGATCTCGAGCGGCGACCGGGGAGCACACAAAGATCGGCTCAAAGCACACAGAGATCGGGAGGGCCGAGCGGGGAGCCCACGAAGATCGGGAGCGGCGACCGGGGAGCACACACAGTTCTGGAGCGGCGACCGGGGAGCACACAGAGAGAGGCTCCTCAAGCCACACACACACAGATCGGGGAGCTCCGAGCGGGGAGCCCACGGAGATCGGGAGCGGCGACCGGGGAGCACAGAGAGATCGGCTCAAAGCGACGGACGAGAGAGGGAGGAGAGCCAGTGGTTTAAAGCACACACACACACAGATCGGGAGCGAAGGAGCGGTGGAGCCCACGAAGATCAGAGGGGAGCGGCGACCGGGGGAGCACACACAGATCCGGAGCGGCGAACCGGGGAGCACACGAGAGAGAGGTTCAAAGCACACACACACACAGATCGGGAGCAAAGAAGCGGGGGAGCCCACGGAGATCGGGAGCGGCGACCGGGCAGCACAGAGAGACCGGCTTCAAAGCACGGACGAGAGAGGGAGGAGAGCCTGTGGAGTTAAAGCACACAACACACGATCCGGCAACGAGGAGAAGGGGACGAAGGAGATGAAGGAGTGGAGTGCTGAGGAGGTGCCTCCGGGGGGGAGGGAGAGAAAGGGCCTCATCACGGTTTAGGGGTTAGGGGGAGGAGAGAGAGAGTGGGATAAACCGGGGGTGGGATATCCCCTGGGTTGGGGGATATCCCGTTTGGCGGGGAATCCCCAAACGGGGATATCCCCAAACCGTTTGGGTATAAAGGGGGGATATCCCCCCTTTATACCGCTCCCAAAAGGAGCCTTAGTGTAAATTTTCGAGGTTTCCTATGATGTAAGAAGGAATAATCGTGTGGTTTGATGGTCCATTGACTGGCAACCACTCACTGCAGAATTGTTTGTGGTTTTGGATGGTCGTTGATGGGCAACTAACCATTATGCTTTGTTTCGTTTGGCTACCTTTTACTTGCTGGCCCGTTAGTTCATGCGGCGCTTGCCGACCATCGATGGCGTATGCGCACGTGTCGAACTGTCGGGATCCTCGTATGTGGGCGTGTTGGGATTCCTCTATAGTGGGCCTGTAATAATCTGGATTTTTATTTTAAATAAAATAAAAGAAAAGACTGGAATTCAAGTTGACTAGAATTAGAAATAGCCAAATAGCTCAATTGACCTTTTATACTGTGTAAATTTGCACAGTTTACGAGACAAAAATATCGCCTTTCAAATCCGAGGCCAAATCTCGAAAATCCGAGATGACCAGTGCGACCGTTCTCGTCGAACTGATCGAAATGATATTGATCAAATTCAGATCCAACGATCGGATCTTCCTGAAATCAGCGAAAGAAAGCGGGCGGGGGACCCACGAACGTAAGTGAATAGTGCTGTGAACAGTAAATGAATAGTAACCCTATTTTCAAATCCCCTTATTGCTAACGTTAGCCAATCGCTGTCTGGACTACGATCTAGCAATCCAGGTAGTCGATTAACGTTTGTCGTAGTTCTGAACGCAATGGCGCTGACGAAATTTCCGTTTGACGACCCTAGAGTCTCGAAAAGCGTGATAAATTGTATTCCGTACAGTGATTATGGGACCCGAATTTATCCAGGCATTTTCTTGAAAAAAAAAATCGCTACTGATAGGGTCGTCGAGCCGGACGTCGTGGCGAAGTCCATTTTTCGATTGACGACTAAAACAGCCTCGAAAAGCATGAAATACAGTGGAAAATGCCGTATTTTGCACACAGACCCTTATATTTTATGCTTCAAATTGGTGCGGCTTTGCAGGGAGGACTAAGTGTGGAATAGATATACTGTGAGGGACTAAGCTCTAAATATGAAGAGTAGAGGGGTTTAAAAGGCAATTGTGCAACTAGCACTATTTGAAAAATCAAACGCGGCTTAGGGTTCTTTTAAACCCCGCAGCTTAAGCCCCAGCCACCAGCTCCAACGGCACCCTCTCTCCCTCTCTGCCGCACACTCCACGGAGGTAGCGCACCGGCCGCCGCCACCTCGTCGCCGGAGAAGAAGGATAACCAAAGATCCTTTCCATCTCTGTTACAAGGTTAGTGGATCTCTCCCAGAGACCCAGAGTGACTCCGAGCTGCAGCTGAGGACTCCCCTGTGACTGAGAAGCCGAGCCCGAGTGGCGTCGCCGGTCAGCCGCCGCCGTGCGCCGCGAGGGAGCAACCTTCCTCCTGCAGTTCCGGCGAGGTGAGTTTATGGAAATTTTTATTTTTAATTGGCCAAGGA
>CM055061.1:5982487-6132567 GCA_029204045.2 Tillandsia leiboldiana
CTTTTCCACGTCAACCTCTGGAGGCTCTGGCTCTACTGTTTCGTTAAATAATCTATCATCTCCTTGTTGCCGTCGAATAAAAATTGCCTCACACAACAAGCCATAGCTATTTTACACTGCGCTCTATAAGGAAACGGTGTAGCAACAGTTAAAATTTTTGAATCTCTCTTTAAAATTCCCAAATGTCTTCTCTACCCACGTCCTTAGTTGGGCATTATGCCGATGATTATACAAGTCCTTCGCCGAATTATGTATACGACTACGTGAGTTACTGTCAAATTGACTCAGATGGTAACGCTCGGCTCTATACGGCGCCAGAAATCGATCGGTATTCGCGTAACCGGAATCGACCAGATAATATTTTCCTGTATATTAATCAGAAGGGTATATAACTTGTAATAAATTAATTAAACCAATAATAATGAAGATAGCAATAAAAAACTTACTCCATAATTTTACCTTCTGGAACTGTAAAACCTCCACTTTCACATGCCCATCGAGTACCCGCATATCAGCTGCAGAGCCTTCCCAACCGTGCATACATAAAAAAACATATGATCAAAGGATACAGCTGCATCATATTTTGCGATGTATATCCTTTGCGACAACGAAATCGTGGTTGTTTCTCCCTATCTACCATAACCGGAATATGCGTACCATCTTCGCCCCAATTGCATTCTACATATGTTAATGTCACAACATAGTACATTACCAATGCGCAAATAAAATTTACATATTACTTGTTGAAAAATTATCGTTTCTTACCTTGAACGGATGAAAATTCGGATTTCCACTAATTCTTGGATGCACTCCACAATTACTTGGCGGCATACATAATATTCATCTTTTATTTGAATAATGGCCCGGAGTACATTGTTAAAAATGACGACTTATCGTTTCCCCCGAATGTTGAAAGGTTTCGCAAGCACCCTATTTGCAACACCGTGTCCTATACAATATAGAAAAATTCCCAACTGTTCGTCAACAGTCAGATTGCGTGTACCTTTTAAAAGGCCTTCCCAACAAGGTCTTCGCGGAGAGCAATGAATGTAGTTGTCGTCATTCTAAATTGAGTGTACCCCCGATCTGGATGGCCGTTCAAAATATCACAAATAAACTGATGTCCTAAACGGACGGGTACGACATGGTTGTCTGCTAATTGTACTTGTTTCATCTAGACATCCTCCGTCAATAAGCATAATTAAGAGTTGCTCCCAATATTCATCATCATCATCCAATATATCGAACAAATTGGCATGGAATTGCGAGGAAAAAGACTTGTCGATAAATAGAATCATCCATTACAACTGTACGTTAATTTATGGCAGTGAGCAAATATTGATAGTACGCATAAATGATATAATTGTTATTTAAATTCAGCTCAAACATTCATCTCGGCGTTTGAAGCAAGCAAATTACAGAATAAAATAGTACATAAAATAATTTAAAAGTTGAGATCATCGATGTATCCTTCGACAATGAGCATGAGTAGTAGTTCCTCCCAAAATCTTCATCAATCATCTAATATACTCAACAACATTGCAAGAAAGCGGGAGCAACATAAGATTCTAAATTGATTCATCCATTATATCTGCAACGATATTGTACCAATTTAGGGAACTATCATACTAAGTAGACATCACTTAACATGTATAGATGGATTCAAGCAAGATTTTAAGAGGAAAATACGGTGCGGAATAATAAATTACAAATTGACTAGTAACAGTACGGGATATAAATTACATACAACTATACAAAAAGTACATAAGTTAGATACTAATATTACAAAGCTAGTTTTTAAAGTCCTGAAATTACAAACTAATTATTTAATATGCACTAAGGACCAGGGAAATTTTGACGATACATCTGAACCTGGTTTGCTATCTGCCGCTGTGCCCACTTGTAAGCAAGATTGTCATTCATTGACATGAAAATTTGACGATTTTGCGGATCCTTCAAAGCCTCGGCGGCAGCCAAGACATGGTCATCAATGAGCCCCTGCATATTATATAGGCGCTGCAAACAATCCCCGATGACCGGAATGGATTGTCGACCTTCTGCTTCCTTATTATACATCTGCCTCACCAGATCTAAATTTTTCTTTGCCCAGCTCAAGCATGCCGGCGACGCATTCAGATATGCCCTCAGCTTTTTTTAACGCCGACCACCAGTTGAACGGACGGTTGGTCCGTTGGCTAGGCTCGGGTACTGGGGAACGAGCCCTTTTGCCTGCCGAGCTGTACCCCGACCCACTAGTTGTCTTGTTTCGAAGGTGAGGGCTGGGTGACCTTTCTGGTGGTGGACTAGGCATGAATTCATTCATATATGGCCCAGAGGACCCTGCTTCAAATTGAAAAGGTCTGGTTTGTATCATCCTCACCAGGGGATGATGAGGAGGAGCTAGACTATTGTTCTTGTGGGAGGCTGGAGTGAAGAAAAACCATATGCACCCGTTGCGGTGGTCTTCTCAGTTAGAACTCCAGATCCTTATACAAAGGGAATGGCCTATCCCTACATTTGGCATAAGCTGGATTGTCCTGAACGTACGTTAATTATATTGGTAAGGCTATAATATGGAAAAAATTTTAATGACAGGTAAATTAACAATCGTTACCAAGATGACGCCATCCCAGTCACAACTATCGCCAGCCGTGGGAATGTGGCGGATAAAATCCCATCCCCAACCACTCTTGTTGGCCAAGGAATGGTACAACGCAAAAGTGCGCTTCAACACCTTCAACCTATTCTTGACCTGCTCCTTTTTTAGGTGTAAACCATTTCGACTATTTAATTCCGCAACAATCCTAACCCACGCGAGGTTAGTGAATGATCCATTAACGTTGTTGCCGAGAGTATGTTCCTCCGTCAACAACGATAACAGACTTGCATCCATGGCCTCAGTCCAGTTTGATGTTCGGGGCGTTTGTTGGGCGCGAGAACGACTACCACCAACATTTTGAATGGTATTGTCTTGGATGTTGACCGTGTTTGAGCGGCTAGATTGACCGGCGTTGAACACTCTCTTAAAAGGCCGCATCTGTACATAATGTATGTTCTACTTTATATATTGGCATAACACAATATATTTATAATTTTTTTGGCATTACCCTCAAATCAATAATATAATTGGCATTCAATTAGGAAGACATGTCATGCTTACCATATTACTAATTGCATAACAGGGGATGGGATGTCATAATTTGCATGGTAAATAGGGAAATACATAATATAGTAATATTGTAAAAAATGGCGGTTGAGGCATACAAGTAAAGATAAATGTTGGCTAAATGTTTTTCATTTACACAAAATTGGAATAGGGGGTTTATTATGTACAAGGGCTCATGTGGTTTCCAATATGTATGGGTTGCAGTGGAGTTATAAATCCATGCCATCCATCAAACGCATATGGCAACCGTCATCATCACCTTATTAAGTACACGGGCTCAATTGGTTTCCAACAAGCATGGGGTTGCAGTGGATTATACATCCATGCCATCCAGCAAATGCCTATGGTAACCGTCATCATCGCCTTATTATGTAGACGGGCTCAATTGGTTTCCAACAAGCATGGGGTTGCAGTGGATTATACATCCATGCCATCCAACAAATGCCTATGGTAACCGTCATCATCGCCAACATATATATTTTCATCACATAACTTAACCGATGAAACATACATATTCCGCAGCCATCAAAACATATTTTTGTAATCAGATAGCATAGTCATTTATCATGAAAGCCTATGGCAGCATTATATCAACTAATATCTGAACTGGAAGAAAACGAAAGGGTTGCACCTTCGATGGCAGAAAGAGGAGAGAGCAGCCTGATTACAGGGAGCAGAGACCAAGCTCGGTACAGGGAGCAGAGCTCAACCGAGGGCAACCTCGGAACAGGGAGCAGAGAGGTAGCTCGGTAGAGGGGACAGAGAGCAACCGTAGGGGGAACCGCGGTACAGGGAGGGAGCAGAGATGATGCTCGGGGCAAGCACAGTACAGTGATCACAGATCAACAGCAGCCAAGGCAAAAACAATACAGAGATGGGGCAACCACCAGAAAAATAACCAGATCTTGGGCTCCGGCGACGACGAGGGGGAGCTCACAGTCACAAACTGCGGGTATGAACACAGAGATCGGGAGCGGGGACCTCACACAGATCGGGACCACACAGAGATCGGGAGCGGGGAGCACACACAGATCGGGAGCGGGACCTCACAGAGATCGGCACCACACAACAGAGATCGGGAGCGGGGAGCACACACACAGATCGGGAGCGGGGAGCGGGGAGCAAACACAGATCGGGAGCTCCGAGCACACACAGATATCGGGAGCGCACACAGAGATCGGGAGCTTACACAGAGATCGGGAGCGCACACAGAGGGGAGCACCAAGATCTCAGGAAGCAGACGCACAGAGATCGGGAGCACAACGAGATCGGGACCGGGGACCACCAAGATCGGCTCAAAGCACACAGAGATCGGGAGCACCGAGCGGGGAGCACACAAAGATCTCGAGCGGCGACCGGGGAGCACACAAAGATCGGCTCAAAGCACACAGAGATCGGGAGGTCCGAGCGGGGAGCCCACGAAGATCGGGAGCGGCGACCGGGGAGCACACACAGTTCTGGAGCGGCGACCGGGGAGCACACAGAGAGGAGGCTCAAAGCACACACACACACAGATCGGGAGCTCCGAGCGGGGAGCCCACGGAGATCGGGAGCGGCGACCGGGGAGCACAGAGAGATCGGCTCAAAGCACGGACGAGAGAGGGAGGAGAGCCAGTGGTTTAAAGCACACACACACACAGATCGGGAGCGAGGAGCGGGGAGCCCACGAAGATCGGGAGCGGCGACCGGGGAGCACACACAGATCTGAGCGGCGACCGGGGAGCACACAGAGAGAGGCTCAAAGCACACACACACACAGATCGGGAGCAAAGAAGCGGGGAGCCCACGGAGATCGGGAGCGGCGACCGGGGAGCACAGAGAGGACCGGCTCAAAGCACGGACGAGAGAGGGAGGAGAGCCTGTGGATTAAAGCACACACACACACAGATCGGCAACGAGGAGAAGGGGACGAAGGAGATGAAGGAGGTGAGTGCTGAGGAGGGTGCCTCGGGGGGAGAGAAAGGGGACTCATCACGGGTTTAGGGGGAGGAGAGAGAGAGTGGGATAAACCGGGGGTGGGATATCCCCTGGGTTTGGGGGATATCCCCGTTTGGCGGGGATATCCCCAAACGGGGATATCCCCAAACCGTTTGGGTATAAAGGGGGGATATCCCCCCTTTATACCGCTCCCAAACAGAGCCTTAGTGTAAATTTTCGAGGTTTCCTATGATGCTAAGAAGGAATAATCGTGGGTTTGATGGTCCATTGACTGGCAACCACTCACTGCAGAATTGTTTGTGGTTTGGATGGTCGTTGATGGGCAACTAACCATTATGCTTTGTTTCGTTGGCTTACCTTTTACTTGCTGGCCCGTTAGTTCATGCGGCGCTTGCCGACCATCGGATGGCGTATGCGCACGTGTCGAACTGTCGGGATCCTCTGTATGTGGGCTGTTGGGATTCCTCTATATGTGGGCCTGTAATAATCTGGATTTTTATTTTAAATAAATAAAAGAAAAGACTGGAATTCAAGTTGACTTAGAATTAGAAATAGCCAAATAGCTCAATTGACCTTTTGCTACTGTGTAAATTGCACAGTTTACGAGACAAAAATATCGCCTTTCAAATCCGAGCCAAATCTCGAAAATCCGAGATGACCAGTGCGACCGTCTCGTCGAACTGATCGAAAATGATATTGATCAAATTCAGATCCAACGATCGGATCTTCCTGAAATCAGCGAAGAAGCGGGCGGGACCCACGACTTAAGTGAATAGTGCTGTGAACAGTAAATGAATAGTAACCCCTATTTTCAAATCCCCTTAGTGCTAACGTTAGCCAATTCGCTGTCTGGACTACGATCATAGCAATCCAGGTAGTCGATTTAATCGGTTTCGTAGTTCTGAACGCAATGGCGCTGACGAAATTTCCGTTTGACGACCCTAGAGTCTCGAAAAGCGTGATAAATTGTATTTCCGTACAGTGATTATGGACCGAGAATTTATCCAGGCATTTTCTTGAAAAAAAAAATCGCTACCTGATAGGGTTCGTCGAGCCGGACGTCGTGGCGAAGTCCATTTTTCGATTTGACGACTAAAATGCCTCGAAAAGCATGAAATACAGTGGAAAATGCCGTATTTTGCACACAGACCCTTATATTTTATGCTTCAAATTGCGTGCGGCTTTGCAGGGAGGGACCTAAGTGTGGAATAGATATACTGTGAGGGACTAAGCTCTAAATATGAAGAGTAGAGGGGTTTAAAGGCAATTGTGCAACTAGCACTATTTGAAAATCAAACGCGGCTTAGGGTTCTTTTAAACCCCGCAGCTTAAGCCCCAGCCACCAGCTCCCAACGGCACCCTCTCCCTCTGCCGCACTCCACGGAGGTAGCGCACCGGCCGCCGCCACCTCGTCGCCGGAGAAGAAGGATAACCAAAGATCCTTTCCATCTCTGTTACAAGGTTAGTGGATCTCTCCCAGAGACCCAGAGTGACTCCGAGCTGCAGCTGAGGACTCCCCTGTGACTGAGAAGCCGAGCCCGAGTGGCGTCGCCGTCAGCCGCCGCCGTGCGCCGCCGCGGGAGCAACCTTCCTCCTGCAGTTTTCCGGCGAGGTGAGTTTATGGAAATTTTTATTTTTAATTGGCCCAAGGACCACTCTAGTGGGTTCCTGACATGGCATAGGCTTTTTCTGAGAAGTGGGGGTTGTTGCCGTCGTCCCGATCGCCGGCGGGAGCTCCCAGTCACCGGAATTATCGTTTCTTGGCCGATCGTAGGCGCCGCCTTCATCCGGCCGTTGAACTCGAGATCAGGACCGGTGGATCTCGTCCTCTCGGCGACTGCTAGAAGCCCAACAAGTTTGGACACCATCGGGTGAGGATCCGCGCCGTACGGGTATGCCCTAGAATCAGAGTTTCCTTCCTGTTGGCCGATCTTCGCCGCCCGGCGCCGCCGCTCGCCCCCGTCGCCGGCTACCACCTCTGCAAGCCTCGTGGAGCTGGGGAGAAGCTCTTGGTCCAAGTTGCGCCGGCCCAGAGGCTGCCGGCCGGAATCCGCCATTAGAGGCCATCAAGCTCGACCGAGCTCCGCCGCCGCGCGTCGCCGTCGCCTCCAGACGTCGGACAACCGTGCAGGTAAGCTCATTTGAGCATTTCTAGGCGTTTCATAGGCTTGCATGCAGTCTTTGACGTCGGGATGAAAATTTATGTAGTTGCACCCTTGTTGCACCCGACCTCGACCTCCGGCCACCTCCGGCACCCCCGGGCTCCGGCCATTTGCCCAGGTAGGACCTAGACATCCTCTCTGAGTTTCATGTCATTTTATTTTGGGTCGAAGAGGCTCCTGTAACTAAGTTCCAACAATTACACCCGAGTATGCAACTTCGGGCTTGTCTCCGGCCGCCGCCGCCTCCGGCCGCCGGCGCTTGACCCAGCATGGACCAACCACCTTCTGGGACCCATATCTAACTGGTGCTTACCCTTGTTGCAGTTTGAGCAGGAGTAGATCTGGACTTGGCCAACCCGAGCTTTGAACCAAGTGTGGGGTCGCTCCGGCGACTTCTCCGGCCACCCTCCGGCGCACCTGAGGTGAGCCCTCAACCTTATTCATCCCTCTGTACATGATGCTCATGCTAAATACTGATTAAATCGAGTTGTAAGGTTGGTTAGCTAAGTGAGGTTTTTGGGACTTAGTTTTGTTGGGCCAACTTTGCCCTCGGCCCCGTACCAGCCCAAGCTTGTGAGCACGAGCTTCGTCTCGTCGAAACGGACGCGACAGAACTTACAGTGCTGTTTTTGGGTTCCCGGATTGTGAGAACGGGTCGAAACAAATAACCAACTTGATGTTTTATGCAAAATTAAGATTTATTAAGGACCTAAATGCAATTGGGACACGCTGGCTGTCTTTAGGCAGTATTTTCACACTTACTGGGCATTTTGTTAGAGTTTCGTGGGCTCTCGTTGGGAGGAAATTGGATCTCGTTCCGTAAATCGGCGAAATCATCGGTTTAACGGCTTTCGGCGCGAGTTTCGCATACTTTGATGCAATAGAATGATAAATGGACGTTGTTACCTGTCTCTGGTTATTTCCAACGCTGCCCTGGTAGGTTCAGTGTCTCTCGTTTCAAGTCGGGGGCTTCCGGTGCCAAATCGGCCTTTCCGGAAGTATTAAAGTGATTATGGTTCCGATCGAGCATTGATTTTAGTAAAGTGGCCTAATTAGTGAGTCCGTCCCTGATCAGTATTTCATGATTCAGGTCCTTGCAGTCTGACTCCGGCCCACGAGCCTTCTGTTGGAGTCGTTGGACCGCATACACTCAGGTGGGTTATCTTCGGTCCGGGCTTTATCTTTTCGGCCCTCTGGTTGCTTTAGTCCAGTCGGACACCTGTTCTTCTATTTAGCCCAGATTATGTTTATGAGCTTTATTCTGTTGATTTAGTATCCCTTGCTTATACCTGGATATACACCTGCTTGATTGGTCATTAGTTAGATGACAGTTCAGTAGCTCATATTTGGATATATATATATCATGTTTGCACGATCACTACCTAGACTTGCTTCTAGTCAGATATCAGTACAGTAGCATATGCTTGGACTTATCATGCCTTCTTGGTCATTATGCTTGCCTTTATTCAGAGATACATACTTCTTGTATTCCAGACTGCATGATATATGATTGATATACAGACATTTGCATCCCTGTGGGAATTTCCGGCATGTTGCCGATTACCCGGTCTGTGGACCGTGAGCTTGAGCATTCGCATTGTGATGGTTGTGCACCTGCTGTTCACTCGCGTACGCTGTGGGATTGATCACCCACATTGCGTTCTTTACCGGTAAAGGGTCTGGTTGACCCGTGAGCTATCCCCTCTTGCTGTATCACTGGGTACGGGGGAGCCCCTTGGCTGTACCGATATGAGGAAAACTCTTGGCTGTACCGTTTGGTACGAGGATCCTCTTGGCTATATCAATGGTACGGGATTGCTGTTCAGCTCTGCTAGGTGGAATCCAGTATGATTGTGGTTGGCTTGGCATAGATATCTTCGCCTGAGGTCCCCGTGACCAATAGTGGCATCTGTTGGGTACTTACTGTTCCTTTGTTGATGCATAGCTTATATTTTGATATTCTGGCATGTTTTACTGTTTATTTCTGCACCCATATCTGCTCAGTTATATCCTGATTATCCGTAGACATCTTATTGATTATTCAGCTTTACCTATGGATCTATTTACTATCCGCAGATTATTGTATCCAGTAGGTACGATTAGCTATTTCTCGGCTCGTCGTGCCCACTGGGATACACTGTCGATGTATCTCACACCCCCTGGGTGACTGTTTTTCAGGTCGTTCGGGTGTTGGGATGTCGGGACACGTTGGTTAGGCTGTTGCGATAGTACCGACCCTTACGTCATCAGTATATTTAATTTTCTGCATTCATTTTAAATTATTATATATTGACTAATTGAATGTGTAGTTTAGACTACTCTGGTATTGACTGATTGTGGTTAGCCGTGCATGTATAGGAAAGGCTCTGTCCAATTGGACAGGGAATTTACTATACATGTGGCGATCTGTTCACGCCTGAAATGATTTAAACTCTGATTTAAAAAAAAAAAAAAAAATTTAGCATGTCTTCCAAAACTCAGGGCGTGACAGGCCGTTGGGATTCTCTCTCTGTGCCTTCTTCGCCGTCTCCGTGTTGCTCTCATTGGTTTCACCATTAATCTGACGGTTCTTCTTCCTCTCTTTGCATTTCTCTTTTTTGTTATTTATTTAGTTATTATATATAATAATACAGTAAATAAAATAATACAGTAATTTTTAATTTTTTTTTTTTTACATTTATGAGTAAATTATATATAATAATACAGTAAATATAATAATACAGTAATTTTAAATTTTTTTGTTAAGATTTATAACTAACAATATTATATATAAATAGTTTAACATAAAACGATTTGGAAAATTGGAATTGCCAATTTTATGAATTTATTATATAAATTAATATTTGAATTGCATGTTGAAATTCGTATTTTTTTCACTTGAAAGTTGAGTTTAAATTTTAAAATAGTTGTTAAAAATTTACATTAATTACAAAAAAATTTTGTGATAAAAATATTAAAAAAACTCATTAGCTATTAATAATTCATGAAATAGATTAGGATTTCAAATTTTTAATTAAAATTGTAATTTGTAGGTTATTTTATTATATATAATTCTATTCCAAGTAATATACAACGATTTCGAAAATATTATATATAAATAATTTAACATACAACGATTTGGAAAATTGGGATTTCCAATTTTATGAATTATATTATATAAATTAATTTAACATACAACGATTTGAAAAATTGGAATTTCCAATTTTATGAATTATATTATATAAATTAATATTTGAATTGCATGTTGAAATTCGTATTTTTTAACTTAAAAGTTGAGTTTCAATTTGAAAGTAGTTCTTAAAAATTTACAGTAATTACAAAAGTTTTTTGTGATAAAAATATTAAAAAAACTCATTACCTATTAATAATTCATGAAATAGATTAGGATTTCAAATTTTTAATGAAAATTAAAATTTGTAGGTTATTTTATTATATATAATTCTATTTCAAGTAACATGCAACGATTTGGAAAATTGGAATTTTCAATTTTATGAATTATATTATATAAATTAATATTTGAATTGGATGTTGAAATTGCTCTTTTAATTTAACTTGAAAGTTGAGTTTAAATTTGAAAGTAGTTTTTAAAAATTTACATTAATTATAAATAATTTTTGTTAGAATAATCTTAAAAAACTCATTAGCTATTAATAATTCATGAAATAGATAAGGATCTCAAATTTTTAATTCAAACTGAAATTTGTAGGTTATTTTATTATATATAATTCTATTTTAAGTATTCTAATTCCGAGTCTACTTTTAGTGTAAATTTTGAATTGAGAGTTCCCTCCCGTCCCCGTTAAGTTTCCCTTCCAGCTTTCTTATGATGCTAAGAAGGAATGGTGGTGGGTTTGATGGTCCATTGATTGGCAACCACTCACTGCAGAATTGTTTGTGATTTGGATGGCTGTTGATGGGCAACTAACCATTACCCTTTGTTCCGTTGGCCTACCTTTTACTTGGTGGCGTGTTAGCATGTCTCTTTTGTGTGTCACTTGCATGTTGGCCTGCTGGGATTTTCTCTCGTGGGTGTTACTTCATTTTTTGGGATCAAACTCTAAATTAATTTCTTATATATAACACTTGCATGTTGGCCTGTTGGGATTTTCTCTCGGGAGTGTTACTTCATTTTTTGGGATCAAACTATGAATTAATTTCTTATATATATATATATATATATATATATATATATATATATATATATATATATATATATATATATATATATATATGGGATAATTGTCTGTGTACCCTTGAAATATGAAGAAATATCTGATTTACCCCTCTTATTTTTTTCTTTCCAATATACCCTTCATACGTTCCACCATTATTAAAAATACCCATACCGTTTCCTTTTGTTAAGTTAACTAGGGTTAAACTAGAGTTAAATAATAATCGGAGTTGAAAACTATCAGATATACCTATTTTGCCCGGGTTTAGGATTTAGGGTTTAGGGTTTAGGATTTTTTAGGGTTTTAGGGTTTAGGGTTTAGGGTTTAGGGTTTAGGGTTTTTTAGGGTTCTAGGGTTTAGGGTTTAGGGTTTTAGGGTTTTAGGGTTTAGTGTTTAGGATTTTTTAGGATTTTAGGGTTTAGGGTTTAGGGTTTTAGGGTTTAGGGTTTAGGGTATATTTGAAAGGGCAAAATAGTAATTACACACAGATAACGGCAGTTCTAAATGGTACACTAACAGAGTTTAACTTCAGGGGTATTTTGGAAAGAAGTTGGAACGTAAGAAGGGTAGTTTTAATATTAGCCTTCTAAGAGGGATAAATCTGAAAACAGGAAAATTTTTAGGGGTATGTAGGAAATTGCCCCTATATATATATATATGCATATGTATATTTATATATATGTGTAAATTTCATGTGGTGTTAGTTAATTTTAAATTTAAATAAATAAATTACTTCTAAACATAATTTTAAATACATTTTTGGGATGAAACTCTGAATAAATTAATTTTAAATTTAAAAATTACTATAGATATATAATGTACTCTAAAATTAGTATAGGAAAAATATATTATATATTATATATAGTAATTTTTTACTATATAATAATTTGATAAATTACTATAGATATATATATAATATAGAAATCCTACTAGTTTTTACTATATATAGTAATTTGATAAATTACTATAAGAAAAAATCTTATTAATTTCAAAGACATTTCATAGCATTACGTCTTTTTTTAAAAATTACTATACATCTTACTTTCTTTTCATTTGGAAAACAGCACCAGAATAAATAAAGGAAGGTCAGATTTTCACATTTCATCAAGTGCAGTATCAGGTAATCAACCCACAGTAATAATTTGATCAAGATTAAGTTCTTCTCTACTTGTGAGCAGAACCCAACATGAGCTTTATCAATTCCAAAGAGATTTCCTAACATTATTTCTCTTTTTAAAAAAATTACTATAGATATATTAGATATATAATGTACTCTAAAATTACTATAGGAAAAATATGTTATATATTATATATAGTAATTTTTTACTATATAGTAATTTGATAAATTACTATAAATATTTCTTTTTATTTGATGTGATATTTACAAAAAATATTAAGAGTTATATATAGTAATTTTTGACTATATACTAATTTGATAAATTACTATATACACTACAAGAAAAGACGCATGTAGAGACGGTTGCGTAAAGACGGTTGTTGCAACCGCCTCTATGTTCTACCATAGGGACGTCGTAGAGGCGGTTTGTCACAACCGCCACTACATATAAATTTTTTTTTTTTTTCTAATCTTTTTTTTCTTTCCCCCTCGTTTCTTTTCTCCCAAGAAATCCCATTCCCCCCTCCCAAAACCCTCCTCCCACACCCACCCTCTTCCCTCCCACTCTCTCTTCTCCCCGGCCTCTCCCGTCAGCGGCATCACCGGCGTCCCACTCTCCCCTCTCCCCTCTCCCCTCTCCCGTCGGCGGCATCACCGGCGTGGCATGGTCCTCTCCGTCAGCGGCTAAGGTATGGTTCCTCCCTCCCTTCTCCTCCCCCCCGGCCGCAGCCCACCCGCCCTCCGCTGCCGCGCGACCCCCCCACCCCCGCGCATGCGCGCCCCGCGCCGCCGGCCCACCCCCCGCGCATGCGCCCCCCCCCCCCCCCCCCCCCCCCCCCCGAGCGCGCGCATGCACGCCCCGGCCCCCCCCCCCCCCCCCGGCGCGCATGCACTCCTGGCAGCGCCGCCGGCCCACCCCCCCGCGCATGCGCCCCCCCACCTGCGCGCATGCACGCCCCCGCCCCCCCCCCCCCCCCCGGCGCGCATGCACTCCCTGCAGCGCCGCCGGCCCACCCCCCCGCGCATGCGCCCCCCCACCCGCGCGCATGCACGCCCCGCCCCCCTCCGGCGCGCATGCACTCCCGCGCGCATGCACACCCCGCCCCCCCCTTTTAACTGTACAATTTGCAAGGCATTAATTTAAGTTGATGATTATTTATTTGGGTTCAATTTAATTTGAATGTAATAACACTCTGGATGACACATACTGCTTGCTCTATACATAACTTCGCATTCAGCTCAGTTACAACTTACATGATAAGCCAGATTCACCCCCAATTTATTGGATGTTGGATATTCTCAAGCATCTAGGTTTCTACTATCTTCACATAACAATCTAAGAAAGTTGAAAAATAGTAAAAGCATCTAGATTCTAACTATCATCGTGTTGCAATCAACCTATTTCTATTCGGATTAGGGTTTCTACTTTACTTTCTTCTTTTTTAAGGATTACTTTTAGTTATTAATTTGATTTGAATTAAAATAATATTCCTACTCCTACTAGGGTTTCTATGTGCTTAAAAATAAGAGGCTAAACCAGGTGTAATGTATCTAACCCAAAATGCTTTTGTTGAGATTTTGTTAGCTTTCAATTCCAATTGTTTCGATTTTGGTTGTTACCGTACATTGATGGGGGTTAAACTGGCGGCTTAAATTAATGATTGTTCATATGGATATGGTTATTGATGTGGATTCCTGCGTTACGGACTTTAACAGAGGGTGGGATAAGTGGGTAGGTTTAAAGAGTAAAATTTGCTTAAAGTGTAGCTCAAGCTAATTTAATTCAATTTTGGACCATATGTTATATTCATGGTTTTGGGAAGGGTCTCTTTTGGTCTTTCTCTCTCTCTATGCATGTAGTTGAGGGTAGACCTCATTTTAAAACACATGAAGCCGTAACCACAATACAATTAATGCTTTCTCCAAGGCTTCGATTTCTAGAGTTTTATCTTGGTTGTGTGTGGTCGTCGATCCATCATTCCCAAGTGCAGCAAGTCAAGAAGACTATAAGAAGTAAGATATTAAAGACTACAAAGGAAAAAAAAAAAAAGAATTCATACACTTATACCTATTATTAGCAAGTCAGGTTTTCGCTTTTGTAGTTGATTTTTGGGATCCAACTAGGAGACAACTAGGCACATTCACACATAAGATATCACCTATTGGTTTATAGGATCTTAAGGTTTTGTTTATTCAATCTACACATCTACTCTTTTTTTAATTTTTGAAAGTCTAATAAGCTTTAATTTTTTTTGTGTGGAGCTTGTTCAGTTCCTCCTCAAGCAGGCTAGTGTTGATAAGCGAACTGGTGACTTAGATGCTTGTGAATATCCAACATCCAATAAATAATTATAATATTATAGTTTCACTCACTATTATTTATTTTGTTAAACAACTACGATCTCTAAGTAGTAGTAATACTAAATATGTAATTTCATTCTTGTAAACTTTTGTTGAAAAAATATTGTTCACAAAGTCAGATTTAATTAGTGCATTACAAAGAACATTAGGTGTTAGCTCTCTTCTTATTAGATGTCAATTCTCTTCTTGCTCTACAAATGCATGTATTCTATAGTGACAGGAAATGATCTTTTTCTAGAACTAGAATCTAATTTGAACAATTTTCAAGTAGTAGGAACTCAATGTTGTGATGCACAAGAGGTTGCTGCAGTAGTCGCGTGATCCTATCAACAGGCCTTCTTTCGAGGTTCATCTTGTCCAAGTACGAGCATATGACTTTAATTATTATTTTTTTGTTTCATTATTCTGTTTTCTATAAAAGTAATTTTTTTTTTTATATTTTTCATTTTTAATTGCTGAATAAGTATAAGAACTTATAGATATATATATATATATATATATATATTTTGCTCAAACCTAGTCAAACCCTTGTTGGGATATTGCTACGAGGATAAAGGATCTTCAAGTTCGCGTTAAAAAGACGATTAGAAAATCACTCTTTAAGAGTAAGTCTCTTGGCAATCCATACTTTTTTTATTATCTTGATTTGATTATTTTTATACTGCACTATATTAAATGCAATAAATTATTGATATAGAATTACTAGTAAGTTAATTTTTAGCTTCATAAGTACAAATTGATATTGAATATAATATTTGTTGTTATTTCAGTTGTTTTGCTATAATGGATAAAAGTTGGATGACCAAACCTAGAAATAGTGATGCATATAAAAATGGAATCTTACAATTTTTGGATTTTGCATTCTGTAATGCATCCTATAGTGGCAAAATAATGTGCCCATGTGTACGCTGTGTTAATTGTTCACTACAAACATATGAGGATGCGAAGATACACTTGATATGTGATGGATTTCTAAGTGGATATACTAGATGGGTTTGCCATGGAGAAGAGCCTTCCTCAATTAATGTTGCCAGCTCTTCTTCAACTTCTCAGTCTTTACATGTCCAAGAAGTCTTACAAGTGGAAGAGTGCATCCCTATGACCCAAAATTTTAGAAGATTAGATGACATACATGCACTTTTACATAATGCCATTGGCTTAACCAGCGTACCAACCAATGAAACAGATATACCAATTAATGAAATTGATGGGAGGCCGAACCCCGAACAATCTAGTCAAGATACTAATGAAAATCATGATTTTCACAAACTATTAGAAGATACAAATGAAGAATTATATCCAGGATGCAAGACATTTTCAAAACTATCTTTTATACTCCATTTGTTTCATTTGAAATGCCTAAATGGTTGGTCGGGAAAGTCATTTAGCATGTTACTGGAGATATTGGCTGATGCATTTTCTGAAGGTACTGCATTACCTCGTTCTTCTTATGAAGCAAAAAAAATAATTAAAACCTTAGGTCTAAATTATGAGAAGATTCATTGTTGTCCAAATGATTGCATGCTATTTCGAGGTGATAAACTAAATCAAAAAGTCTGCGATGTTTGTGGGACCTCCCGTTGGAAACATACTAATATGGAAAAAGATCATGTTTCAAACAGTGAAGAAAATACTTCTAACACACATGCAATACCAAAACAAAAGAGAAAGATTCCAGCAAAAATTTTACGATATTTTCCACTTATACCAAGGCTGCAAAGGCTTTTTGCCTCAACCAAAACATCAAATGATATGAGATGGCACACCGAGGGTCGTAAGAAGGATGGGCTACTGAGACATCCTGCAGATGGTGAAGCGTGGAAGGCATTCGATGAACGATATGCAGATTTCTCCTCTGATTCTCGCAATGTGAGACTTGCTCTTTGTAGTGATGGTTTCAACCCATTTCGAACAATGAGTACTGCTTATAGTACATGGCCAGTTGTATTGGTTACATATAATTTACCACCCTGGATTTGTATGAAGCAATCTTCTTTTATATTATCAATGATTATTCCAGGTGAAAAAGGTCCGGGAAATGATATTGATGTTTTTCTACAACCTTTAATTGAGGAATTGAAAAAACTGTGGGAAGGCGTTGAAACGTATGACGCTTCAAGCAAAAATATGTTTCATATGCGGGCTGCATTGTTATGGACCATAAATGACTTTCCTGCATATGGAATTTTGTCTGGTTGGAGCACTAAAGGCCAGTTTGCATGTCCTTGTTGTGCAGAGCAAACTGATTCTAAGTGGTTACGTCATGGAGGGAAGTTTTGTTATTTGGGCCATCGTCGTTGGTTACCAGAGGGGCATACATTTCGTTATCAGAAAGATTTTTTTGACGGCACGGAAGAGATAAGAACTGCACCTATTCGAATAGCTGGAGTTGATATTTTAAACCAAATACAAGACATGCAATTCAAATTAGGCAAACCACCAATAGTAAATAATCAAGGAGCAAATAGTAAGAGATCCAAAAGGAAGAGACGAATGAGAAATGATAATACAGAACCCATTGGCGCATTGAGGTGGTGGAAAAAGAAAAGCATTTTTTTTGAATTACCATATTGGCAATTTAATTTGTTGCGCCATAATTTAGATGTGATGCATATACAGAAAAACGTGTTTGATAATTTTGCAGGCACTATTGAATCTTGATAAAAAAACAAAAGACAATCGAAAGACACGACAGGATTTAGTAGAAATGGGCATAAGATCTGAACTCCATCCCAAGTTGCTTGCAAATGGTAAGACAAGATTACCTCCAGCTTGCTTCACAATGTCTAAAAAGGAAAAAAAAATTCTTTGTCAAGTTCTCAAAAATCTTAAAACGCCCGATGGTTATGCATCCAATATTTCAAGATATGTGAATGTTAACGAGTGTAAGATCAGCGGCCTTAAAAGTCATGATTGTCATATTTTGATTGAGGATATACTGCCATTGGCATTACGAGCATCTAGTCCATCAAAGGAAGTGATTTCAATCGCAATTGAATTGGCTTGTTTTTATAAATCGTTATGCTCAAAGGTGTTGGATGTTAATGAGCTGGACAAATTACAAAACCGCATTACACTTACTCTTTGCCACATGGAAAGAATCTTTCTGCCATCATTTTTTACCATAATGATTCACTTAATGGTTCATTTAGTCGAAGAGGCAAAACTGGGTGGTCCGGTACAATATCGATGGATGTATTCTTCGGAGAGGTAAATAATAATTAATTACTTATTTCTTCTTAACTTAACTATAAATTTTACAAGTATATGCTATCCTAGCTCTCTTATTCTCTATTATTATAGGAACTTTGTACGAATGAAATCAAATGTTCGTAATAAATCTCATCCTGAAGGGTCAATAGCTGAAGGATATATAGCCGAAGAATGTTTGACATTTTGTTCGAGATATTTAGATGGAGTTGAAACAAGATTTAATCGGCCTGTACGGAATCCTGATCCACCTAAAAATGAAACAGAAGGATTATATTTATTTTCAAGTGCTGGTAGTTCTATTGGAAAGATTGAAAATATTATACTGGATGAAAAATCATTGATTCAAGCACATCGTTATGTACTTCGCCATTACGATGACCTTGAGCCACTTCGCCAGTAAGTCAAACAGTTACCTTATTTATTCTATTGATATTTGAAATTTATATATAAATTGAAAAAACTAACTTTATATAAATATAGGCAATTCATTGATTCAGAGAAAAGGAAATGACACCGTCATACGCGCCTCACTGATCATGATATAGAAAAACTGGTAAATGAGAGATTTCATGAATGGTTACAAAGTAAGGTACATATTATTTATGACAAAAAATAATTTACACAATTTAAAGTAATAAAATATATAATAATATTTCTTACAATATAGGTTATGAATATATATATATATATATATATATATATATATATATATATATATATATATATATATATATATATATATATATATATATATATATATATAAAATATAGAATTCCTACTTTGTTTTTGTTAATGTAATGTGATATTACCCTTTCTTAGGTGTTGATGTTGAATAGATCTTTCACAATTTATGGAAGATTTGCTATGATATCTCATATTCCCAAAAAAATTTTACCAATTCCAAAGAGATTTCCTAATATTATGTTTTTTTTAAAATTTTGTTCATGTGATGTCATATTGCCTTTTCCTACATGTAGGAAAAATATATCATATATATTATATGTAATAATCTTTGACTATATACTAATTTTAAATATTAGCTTTTTTTTTTTTGTTGATATGATGTAATATTGCCTTCTCTTAGATATTGACGAGATCTTTGACAATTTATAACAAATTTGCAATCATATGTCAGATTCCTAAAAAAAATCTTATCAATTTCAAACAGATTTTCTAACATTATGTCTTCTTTTGAAAAGGCAAATTTGCAATCATATGTCATATTCCCAAAAAAATCTTATCAATTTCAAAGAGATATAAAATGTTATCAATTCCAAAAAAATTTTCTAACATTATATCTTTTTAAAATTTTGTTATGTCATGTCATATTGCTTTTCCTATATGTTGACTAGATCTTTGAGAATTTATGTTTTTTACAAATAATCTTATCAATTCTAAAGACATTTCCTATCATTATAGAGAAAATTATATATAGTAATTTTTTACTATATAGTAATTTGATAAATTTTTATAAATATTTATTTTATTTGACGGGCTGTTTTCAAAAAAATATTAAGAGATACATTTAGGAAAAATATATCATATATTATATATAGTAATTTTTTTACTATATAATAATTTGATAAATTACTATAGATATATATAATATAGAACTCCTACTTTCTTTAGATATTGACTAGATCTTTGACAATTTATAGCAAATTTGCAATCATATGTCATATTGTCAAAAAAAAACTTTCTAATATTATCTATTCTTTTGAAAAGGCAAATTTGCAATCATATATAGAATTCCTCCTTTCTTTTTGTTCATGTGATATGATATTACTATTTTTTGATATGATGTGATATTCTTTTTAAGAGATTTTGGACAACTTCTCAAAAAATCTAGAAAATTTGCTATCATGAATGTTTGGTATAATATTCCTACTATTATAGCTACTTATATGATTTAGTGATTTGATGTGATATGCGATGTGATGTTGGCTTTTTCTAGATTTTGCACAACTTTTGAAAAAATCCTTAGTGATTTGATGTGATATTTACTAATTTTTCCCTATTCTTCATAGATTATGTTAGATTTATTCTTTTTCTTGATGTGATATTACTTTTTTTTGATGTAATGTTATATTCTTTTTCAGAGATTTTGGACAATTTTCTAAAAATTTTAGGAAAATTGCTCTTATGAATGCTTGGTATAATATTCCTACTATTATAGCTCCATGGAAACCCAAAGAAAACAACGTAGAGAGAATGAGGAAAAGAAATCTCTTTTTCTTTTTATGGGTTCTATTTATAGATTATTAGAATTCTATTTATAGATTATTATGACCCTTTAAAATATTCTGTTTCTCACATAGCGACATAAAGATATGAAAATATTGGTTAAATGATAAGTTAAGATATGTTTCTTAACTAATAAAAAACATATAACTTATTATTATTATTTTTGACAGATAAATCCTAATTTTATTCTTAACATATAAGAATAAATTTCGATCTTATTCTTAACACAAAATCCTAAATCCTAAACACATTTGGGGTGTACAAGTATTTTCCTAAATTTCACATCTTATATGGATTGGATCAAATTAGAATCGGTCAACGTGCATGGAAACACCATATAACAACATTGCGGAAGTTCCTATTTTCTGTATACTTATTTCAAATCATGGAAAATTTAACTACATACACTGTGTTACTCTATTAAATGTCATGCAAAAATCATGCTGAAACCATCATATGAACTGAAAGATAGTTTCATAATTAATAAACATTGCATTTTTATGAACTCTTATTAGTCATTCCTAGGGCTATTTTTACTTGTAAGCAGGTAGTCATACCATTTTGGAAGGCATTTGGATTTTTATTGTGCAGAAACGCATGCCTTGACCATTATTTTAACATGACTTCCCGTCTTTTCTTGAACTTTTTTTTAGATTAAAATCCACAGACATTTTATTAAAAAAAGTACAGCCTGATTACATTATTATAAAGTTTTTTCATAAACTTTTTTTGATAGTAACCATTCTACAATGACTCTCAATATGTCTTACTTACAAAATCAAGTAGATGATATGTTGGAGGAAACCAAATATTTTGTTTGTTATTTAAGTTTGAGAAATTAAATATGTATTACTAGAGGTGTCGAAAAAGCTTGTGACTGACAAGCCGCTCAAGCTCTTATTTACTAAATTAGCAGAGTTCGAACGGTAAGTTGGAGCTTAATTTGTCGAATAAGTTGCAATCAAATTAGTTTTAATTCATCTAAATTTGTCTTGAAAATTTTTAAATATATATAAAACTATAAATATATTATGCAAACAAATTTGTTACTGAATAATAATTTATGCCGTATTTTAATCGCTAGAAATTAGTAACAAATAGTTTCGTAGCCTGTCGAGTGTAAGTATGATAATAGCAGCAATAAATAGTAGTTAAATAGCAAACTATCTGAATTTTTTATTAGTCAAGCATGATGATTTGTGCTCCAGCTTATACAATCAGCTCACTATTAAGTTTCGAGCGGAATTTTAAAAATTTGAATTTTAAATTTAACCTGTCACGCAATACAGTTGAATTTTAAATGTTTATGTAAATCGACTGAATTTTAACTCAGTTTAGTGTATTTTAAATAAAATTAAAAGTTTTTTTGAGTAATTATTAGATTTTAAATATTTTATTAATTATAAAACATTCTAGTTTTAATATGTTATGTAAATTAGCTTGGATTTTCAATGTTTAAATATTTATGTGCTTTAGTAATTTTTTTATAGGAAGACTTTCTCGAATTATAGTAATTGGATTGTATTTGTGATTGTTTTTCCATATTTCTTGATTTTCATTTCTTGTTTGTGATTTTTATTCAATTTTTTTTTTTTTTTTTTTTTTAATTGGAAAAGTAAGTCACCTCTTTCCTTTCTCAATAGTTTTTTTTTTGAGTAAACAGGGATATACCCTATTTGATAAAAGAGAAAAGAGAAAGGGGATACAGGAGAGCACTACCCATGCACGACCCATGCATTCGCAGGTGTAGTGTCTGGACTCAATAAAGAAGAAATAACAACATCAGATGGTGCAGTGGTATCAACTAAACCACGAACTAAACAACGAACTAAACTAAGAAGGGCAGCAGCTAGCCCTGCCTCAAACGGCAACCACCCCAGCAATCCAACCTGGTCCCAAGCTTGGCAGCACAAGAAAATCAACAATACCGACGGCCACCTCGAGATAAGCAGCCTGAAGCAGAGAGGATCAACCCGGACAGCTGGACAGCTGAAGGCGTACTTAAGGTGCGGCCTCAAAGGGATAAGGAAGTCCCAGTTTCGAGGTCCCAAACCTTCGCAAAAATTAGTGCCCGAACACAATGGCTACCCCCTCAGCTCCCCTCTCCACAGTGTCACTGTGCTGGCGATGCACCTACCGCACTCCCCCGTACTAGATGTCTGATTGTCGAAGATCCTATGGTTCCGCTCCTTCCACAGTACCCAACAAGTGGCTGCGAAGCATACGTTGAGTAGTTCCAGGTCCCTTCGGTTAGCTAGCGGTATGATCCTTAGCCACCTTGCCGCTAATTCCCCTGGATCTTGCAGCAGTGAAGTCAGTAAAAGTTGGTTGCCCTGAAAAATCAGGTCCCAGACCTTGCGAGCAAACCGGCAACGGAATAAAAGGTGCTCCAGATTTTCTTCGTCACTAAGACAACAAACGCAGATGGACGGTCCTTGCCAACCTTTCTTGATTAATCTGTCGGCTGTCGACAACCTGTTCCTTGCGGCCAGCCACAGGAAGATTTTTGCGCGCGGGGGTACCTTGATGTTCCATAGGTCAGGAAATCTGCGGTCGTCGACTCCATCGAAAACCAGGAATCTGTAAGCACTAGCAGCATTGAAGCTTCCCTTTTGATTCCAGCGCCAAACCAATTCGTCCTTGTTGTTGTTCAGAGAGGTGCTCCGGATTACTCTGGAGAATGCATTAAGTTCGCCCTGTCCTGCCCGATCAAGCGCCTGAATGTTGCCGAAGCTGAAGTTGCCTCTGGTGGCAAAGCGATGCATCCACCGCTTCACCGAGTAGTTCCTGAGTGTCGATAGCTCGAACAAAGACGGGAAGCAGTTGCGCAGCAATTTGTCTCCTACCCATCTCGCATGCCAGAAAGGAGTGGACGCTCCATCCCCAAGTCTGGTTGCAGTCGAAGCGAAGAAAGGGGCCGAAGTACTGAGGATACCCTTCCACAGAGGCGCACACCTCGACGGAATAGCGCCGTCGGCGCCCGGCAATTTGCGTCTGTAGTGCTTATGAAGCACAATCCGCACCCAAGGCATCCTTTTGGCTACATGAAAATTCCACAGGCCCTTCATGAGAAGTGCCGAGTTCGACGCTCTAAGATTGCGAATTCCGAGACCACCTACATCCTTCGGACGGCATACCTGTTTCCAGTTAACCTGGCAATGAAACCCAGTAGTGGAGGCCTCGCCTTTCCAGAGAAAGCCCCGTCGAATTCTGTCGATAGCCTTGAGTGCCCAGACCGGAATCCTGAACGCCGAGTAGAAAAACGTAGGGACGCTAGAGAGCACCGAATTAATGAGAACTAGCCGTCCCGCTCTAGAAAGCAGTCGGCCTTTCCACCCCGCCAATCGCTTGCCGATCTTATCGATGAGCGGGAGGAAATCCGCCTTTGTCAGCGCATATGGAGAGAGGGGGAGGCCCAAGTAGGTGAACGGGAACCCGTCGACAGCGCACCCAAAGAAAGAAGCCATGCTGTTGGCCTGACTAAGCTCCAGATTTACCGGGATAATGCGGCTCTTGGCAAAATTAATTCGGAGACCCGAGGCCGTCGAGAACGCCTCAAGCACCATCTTGATAACCTCCGCCGACTTCAAACGGCCGTCGAAGAAGAGAAGGAGATCGTCGGCGAATTGAAGCGTGTGAACATCGAGATCGCCGACCCTAACCGGCGATAACAGCGATTCTGAGATCGCCTTGTGAAGCATCCTGTAGAAAACATCTACATCAATACAGAGGATAAAAAGTAGCGGGGAGAGGGGATCTCCTTTCTCAATAGTTGATAAATATGATTTAAATTTTAAAAATAATTTTATACATATCTCTATAAATATATCTAATAATAAATATATTTTTATAAATTTCAACTTATAAAATTTATTTCATAATAAATTTTGACGGTTTCAAATATATTTCTACTGGTAAATTAATTTTTTTACATGTAAATCCTATTAACTATTTTATATTTCTTAATTCTAGTTGAAGAAGAACAAGTGCTCTCGCTCTGAAGAATAGTATTCATATTCTCTGGGGAAACCGATCTAAATCACGTCAGCGATCGAAACTTCCGACGATCATACCCTAAAAAGATATCCTACGAACCACTCCCACGAAATCCCTAATTTTAAAAAATTTTAAAAATGGAATTGTTCAAGTGAAAAATCAAAATATTAGATAGCTAAAGAAGACAAGAACCAAGAAAAACAAATGCTCTTGTTCTGAAGCGTTAATATCCTCTCGCGGAACTGAAAGAAGAACTACCGGCATTGGCACTCTGAGCCGCCGCATTGACACTCTGAGAAGCTCTCCTGCGAAACACTATCAGAAGTCTTAAATCTTAAATTTTTTTGAAAAATGAAAGATTTAATAAAGAAAAATGAGTGACAGAAGATATTGCAACGTGAATTGAAAGTGTGTGGGAGTAAAATTTAAAAATCTCATTATTTATTATTATTATTATTATTATTTAGCAAGTAATTGAATAAAAATAATTTTTTTTTTTGCATCAAAATTATCAACAAAAGTCTACATGTCATTTCACATTCTAGTTATTAATTGGATCTAGTTATTGGCTGAATGAAGTTCTAACTCTGAGTTCAATCACTTTGCAGTATTTTTTTTTTTTGAATTTTGAGTTACACGTGCATCATGTCTATACAAAATGAGTAAAAAATTATTTACAAATTTGTGTAAAATTATTACTATGTCACGCCCCGAGTTCAGCAATCAGTGTCTAATTTTTTTTTTTTTTTTTTTTTTTTTTTTTTTTTTTTTTTCAAATCAGAGTTTTAAAAAACCAGCCAGGGCGCAACAGACCGCCACATATATAGAAGAGTCCCAACCCCTTTTGGGATTGAGCCTTTTCTATATATGCACGGCTAGCTTGGCAACAACATTAGAGTACTACTACGTACTACACTTAACATTATTACAATTAAACTTTACAACTATCTTTACAAATATACCACTGATATACAATTTCCTTTCTCTCAAACATCTATTACATAACTTTTCGTCCGTTCAGGGTCAACCTCTATATCGATGCCTCGCCGATTCGTCCCGACATCCCAACACCCGCTCGACCTGAAAACAGTCACCCGAGGGTGTGAGACACACCGGAGTGTATCCCAGTGGGCACGACGAGCCGAGAAATAGCAGATCGTACCTACTGGTATACAATACTAGAGGATAGTAATAATCAGGGGTTAGAATAATCAGATATAATCTTGAAACTGTATTTAAGATCATCCAAAGAGATACTAAATCATGCATAGGCTAATAACAGGAAATTAAATCAGAACTCAATGAAATAGGTTAAAAACAGGCTTTAATCAACAACATATGCATCAACAGATGAATAATAAAATCACCCAATCATAAGCCACCATATTGGTCTACAAGACCTCAGGGAATTTGCCCAAACTAGCACCAACCTAGCTGACATTCTCCCCTTGGGAGTCACGGGCCTTTCAACAGACCACTTTACCGGCAAAGAACAAAGCACACGAGGAGCGACCTCGGATATGTTCGTGAAGTACAGCGATGCGGGCGATCAATGCGAATGCTCAAGCCCTCACTCTACAGACCGGGTAATCGGCAAAAAGCCAGAACAATCCCCTCTGGGATGCAACAGTGATATCAACATCTCAACTCAATGCAGAATCAACAACAAATCTCAACTCAATGAAATATCAACAACAGCAACTATGGAATAAGAATCAATAATGTAGATATGACATTATCCAGAAATCAAGTCATTATACTCAGGAAACAACTGATCATCAATCTAGCAACCAAACCAACCATACACTACTAACCACACATTTTTAGTAAAATCATTTTGAAAACAGGATTTAGATCCAAACTTCGAAGAGCAGTGCCTTTGTCCTCTCAAACAAGAACAGACTCAGGCGACCCAACGATGTTCGGTAAAAAAGTAATTTAATTAAAACTATGTGTCTAGCAGTGTATCGAAAGATCAACAGATAAACAGGCTATACATCTAATGATAACCAACAGGCATGGCAATGTCCAGAATAAGGATATCAAATATGAAAGCATCATCTAGAATCAATTATACTTTGCAACGGATAAATAGAGGTCATTACTCAGGCATAAAGCATCAACGAAAAGGATATGCTCAAAGTAGAAACTAAGCTTCAAAAACAGGGGTCCAACTAATACTGTACCCCAGAGGGCCGAAATGATAAGCCCGGACCGAAGATAAACCCACCTGATAAATCGCAGGCGACTAAACCAAATCGACTGTATGCTCAGAACCAGAGTCAACTGAATCAACCTGAATCAAACATAGTTCAGGAACTTAGTTTAATTCTAACTTAACCTAAACTATCCCAATCAACTTAAATCTTTTAACAATGTTTAACGACAACATCTAGACCAACATACTATTTTTAACTTTATACAATGTCATTTCTGCATTTAGACCCCTAGGGTTTCCGAAAATCGCACTTTTAGTGCCATTGGAGCACTGTTTTCGCTCGTTCTTTCAACTGGAATTTAATTTTAACGAATCGTCACTTCCAGCAGGTGACTTTTAACTTGCTGAACACCGTGCTCACACATTTGCGGCAGCACGAAACCCGAGGAAAACTTCGGGCCATAGAATACCATTCTAACATAGCCTAATTGCATTTTTGTTTCTGCGGCTGATCAAAACTTAAATTAAACGCAAGCATCGCGTTCAGTGACCCCAAATTAGCCAGGAGCTCACTGTCGCGGCTTCGCAAACAGCCCGGAACAATGTTTGGGCTAAACTATTCTTTTAAGGGTTGGTTAACCTATAACTTAACCTTTAATAATCCAATTCAAATTCTGCTTTAGAGTTAAGTTCACAGCAACCTAAAAACCCTGGGGTTTGCTTCATTTGCAGCCCAGCAGTTGCTGGATCAACCAGATCCACACCTAGTCCACTAACAATGCATACAATGCTCCAAACCTCAGTCCACACAGATCTAACTTGATCTGAAGTGAGCATCAAGCTCAGGGGACATTTTTGAGCAACTTTCATATTTAACTCGAAAGCTAATTCTGTAAGAAATCTCATTGTGGCATTTAAGCAAACAGGTGGTGTGCACTATTTCTCTCAACACACACAAGCCATTCCCAAACCTGGTTCTCAGCAATTACTGGACCAAATCCTGTGAAACTTGAAGGGAATTGCTCCACAGGGCACAGGCAACATTCCCAGCATTTTGGTTTTCACCTTGCACCCTCGGATTGCCGGAGCCCGAGGTTGAAGAAGATGCCTCAAACCTCGAAATTCGTGACTGTTCAACCAAGGGTTCTGGGACTTAACCAAAAGCACCTACAGGTGCTAACACCCTCAGTGAACCCTCCTGTGCCTGTGGCCGGCAATAGAACACGGCGGCGGCGCGGCGGTGGCAAGCTCGGTTTTGGAGCTTTTACCAACAATGGCAACTTTTCACTCATTGGGTTTCGGGTGCAAAGGACAGCACCAATAGCTTCCTAGCAAGTTTTTAGGAAGGTCTGGCCTTGTCCCCGCCGTCGGAGGTCGCCGGATTACCGGCCGCCATTAATGGCCTCAAGCTCGGGCCATCCATGGTCGGCCCTCATTCGGGCTGCATGGATGCCATGCAAAGGCATGGATGGACTTCCCCCGATCCCAAGAAGAGTTCTGGGCAGGTGGCCGGCGGTGGGGAGTGTCGCCGGCGCCGGAGCAAATAGCTCGGCCGAAGTGCAAGTTTACACAAAACTAGGGTTCAATTCTGCGATTTATTAGCTTGATCAAACTCGACCAAATTTGGTGGGGTTGATCTCCATCTTCTACAGTCTATGCCTACCCATTTTGGTTCATTTTTTTCCACCGGTTGAAGAGAACAACCAAGGTGAAGAATTATTAGGTTTCCGGCGAGATTATTCTCCCGCCGGCAACCGGCCGTGCATGGGGAGCTCGGGCTTGGCACGAAGCATCTACAGACTCTATAGAGTCGGCTTCCAACAGTCTAAGGGGCTACAAACCAAGGAGAGAGAAGCCTTACCTTCGCCGGAGTTGGAGAAGAAGGGTGAAGCCGGTTTCTCTCCTCCTCCCCCGCGCGGCCACGGCAACCTTCAAGATGGTTCTCAGACACAGGAGATCACCACAGGAACTCCAGATCCAAGCCTTGTTCAACTTGGTTCCAACCTTTCTCCTCTCTCTCTCTCTCTCGAATGGGGAAGGTCCCTTGGTGATTCCGAGCCTAAAAAGGGAACGGCTGGGGAGCTTAATTAGCCTCCAAATACACTCGTAACCGCCCCCCCTTCCCCCCACTACGGGCAGTTCAAAAGTCCCAATTCAAAAAAAATATCTTTTGGCTATAATTGCTAATTGGTCCCCACACAATAAACCCTAAGCCCTTAGGTCCCTACTGTAGGTCCATCTTGCACCCAGATACCTCACCAAAAAATCTCATTCGAAACGGTACATAAAATATAAGCACTTTTGCAAAATTACCCCCTTTTTCGGTGCTTTTCACGCATTTCGAGATAAACGGATCGTCGAAACGAAAAACCGACTTCGCCACGACGTCCGGCTCGTCGAGACCTGTCAAGTAGAGCCTTTGCTCGACTAATTTGGTTTTTAAATAAAATCTCGGGCCATAATGTTCTATTAGGCCGCGGATTGGCGCACGCACTTCGATGCACCCGGATCGCCAGACGCGAAATCCGACAGTGCCGTTGTGCTCAGAACGTCGAAATTAGTTAGAATCGACTACTCATGTTGCTAGGTTCAGGGTTTAGACGGCGAAACGGCCGGCGTCGGTCGACGGGGAACTTAAAACAAGGGTTACTATTCACAACTTAAGTTGTGGGACCCGCCAGCTTCTCCGCTGATTTCTGAAAGATCCGACCGTAAGATCGTCGACAAGTGAATATGAACCTTTCATGTTTCGACGAGACGATCGCAATGGTCATCTCGGATTTTCGAGATTTGGCTCGAATTTGAAAGGCAATATTTCTGTCTCGTAAACTGTGCAATTTACACAGTAGAAAAAGGTCAATTGCGCTATTTGTGCTCCTCTAATTCTGAGTCATCTTGACTCCATTCTTTTCTTTCATTTGTTTCGAATTTAAATTTCACGAATCCTACATACTATTATTTTTTTTATTTCTTTAATAGAAGAAAAAAAAAAAGAAAGAAATAAAAGAAAGAAAAATAATTTGTTTGGCAGAAGATAATTTTATCTAGATTCTAGAAAAGATTTTTTTCTTTAGAGCGTTTAGTAATTATTTTACTAATCTGATTCTGATTTTGAAAATTAATTTTTTTAATTTTAGTGACCTTGATTGTAGCGATCCTAAATCAGAAATAGCTAAAACCTTCCTTTTGAAACGTGATTCTAATTACGAACACAAATTTTGAATTTAAATTTTAATTATAGATTTAAAATTCTACTTTTAATTTATATTTTGAATTTAAAACTTAAAATCTAAATTTTAAATTTTAATATTTAAAATTTTAACATTCAAATTTCAAGTTTTCAATTTTAAAATTTAGATAATAGATTTAAATTTTTAATCTCAAATTTTAAATTTCAAATTTGAAAATCTAAAAATTACATTTCAAATTTTTAATTTTAAAATTTAGATGTTAAATTAAAATATCAAATTTTAAATTTTGGATCAGATTTTAAATTTTAAATTTTGAATTTTTAGATCAAATTTATATTTCAAATTTAAAATTTTAAAATAAAATTCAGCAAAACAAGAGTATTACTTGGAACAGTAAAAAAGTTTTGCCAAACAATTATTAAGAAAAATTAATTTCCTTCTAGAATCAGTCAAAGAGTTTATAACTTTTAAGCAAAATCGATCAGTTCTCAAAATCAAATCAATTTTATAAAAATTATATTTTCAAATATCAAATTAATTCTATAGAAATTATGTTTTCAAATATTAGGCCAAACAGGCTCTATATCTTGATTTTCTCCATCATATTTAGTTCCTAGAAAAAAAAAAAAATTGGAAAAAAAAAATAATCATGAAAACAATCATTTACGGTTTTTACTTTTCAGATAAAAAAAAATCTTTCTTCTTCTTTTTTTTTTTTTTTTTTTTTTTTTTTTTTTTTTTTTTTTTTTTTTTTTTTTTTTTTTTTTTCAGAATCAAACTAAGATATATACTTTACCGGTTAGAAAACTATTTTCTCAATTTTTTTTTCCATTTTCTTTCAAGGTAACCAAACGTGTCCAATTTTATTTTATTTTTATTTTTTTTTTAAGTACGTAAAAATCATAGAAGATTTAACTACATATACTGTGTTACTCTATTAGATGTCATGCAAAAATCATGCTGAAACCATGCATCATATGAACTGAAACTCTTATTTGCATCATATGAACTGAAACTCTTACTATTCATTAATCCTAGCACTATTTTTACTTGTAAGCAGGTAGTCATACCATTTTGGATGGCATTTGAATTTTCTATGTGCAGAAACGCATGCCTTGACCATTATTTTAACATGACTTTCAGTCTTTTCTTGAACTTTTTTTTGGATTAAAACCTGCAGTAGACATGCATTTTATTAAAAAAAGTAGAGCCTGATTAAATTATTATTATTATTATAAAGTTTTTTCATAAACTTTTCTTGATAAATAGATAGTACTAATACAAAGTAACTATTCTACAATCACTCTCAATATTTTGTCTCACTTACAAAATCGATTTTGTCTCACTTACAAAATCGATCTAGTAAATGATATGTTGGAGGAAACCAACTATTTTGTTTGTTATTTAAGTTTCAAAAATTAAATATATATCACTAGAGATGCCGAAAAAACTCGCTTTACTAAATTAGCGGAGTTCCAACCGTAAGTTGGAGCTTAATTTGTCAAATGAGTTGCAATAAAATTAGTTTTAATTTATTTAAATTTGGCTCGGAAAATTTTAAATATATACAAGATTATAAATTAATATATTATGCAAATAAATTTATTACTGAATAATAATTTATAATATATTTTAATCTCCATAAATTAGTATAATAGACGTAACAAATAGTTTCGTATCCCATTGAATACAATTATGATAATAGAAGCAATAAATATTAGTTAAATAGCAAATTATCTGAAATCTCTATTAGAATTACGATTTGAGCTCGAGTTTACACAATCAGCTCACTACTAAGTTTTGAGTGGAATGTTAAAACTTCATTTGAATTTTAAATTTTAATCCGTGCGCAATACAGTTGAATTTTAAATGGTTATGTAAATCAGCTTAATCTTAAGTGTATTTTAGTGCAATTTGAATGGAATTAATATGTCATGTAAATCAGCTGAATTTTAAATGTTTAAATATTCATATTTGTTTTAGTGCTCTTTTCATAGAAAGACTTTCTCGAATTTATGAAATTATAGTAATTGGATTGTATTTGTGATTTTTTTTTTTTCGAATTTCTTGATTTTCACTCCTTGTTTGTGGTTTCTATTCAGTCTTTTTTTTTTTGTTTTTATTAAAAAAGTAATTTATCTCCTTCCTTTCTTAATAATTGATGAATATGATTTAAATTTTTTTAAAAAAATTATATCGATCACTGTAAATATATTAAATAGTAAATATATATGTTAGGATTTCTATATATGTGGCCTAATTAATTATATTTAAATTTAGATTTACTATAGATAAGATCAATCCTAAAAGATATAAAATTACTTGATATGGTATATCTTATCCCTTTTCTGTCCATTTAAATTAAATAAAATCCTAACCGACTTTGATGGGAAGTCGATCTGGAATCTATATAAAGGGGTACTGGTCCTGCCACCTACTCAAGTGCATTCTGGTAAGATTATCCATTAAATTCACACCATACGGAAGAGTCCTTGAGAAAGGTGGAGAAACCAGATTACCTAGTTTGCTCGGTAATGTTTAGTATTGCAACCGAATTTCTTGCTTCCGCTGTTTAATCAAGAATTTCTTCTCGATGGCGCTCTGTAAGTTATTTTACGATTTTATTTATGATCCTGGATATTGGTATATATTTAATTTATTTTATACCATATAAATTCCATCAATTGGTATCGGAGCCAGTTAGATAAATTTAATATTGTATGCTTTATTAAATTGAATTGAATAATGATGAGTTTTTTTTTTTAAAACGGTTTTTAGACTTTGAATCTAATTATATATAGTCAAGATTTTCTTGAAATATTGCCACGTCGTATGATTTGTTAAAGGCCATCTTATTGTTGTTGATGTGCTTTATTTTTCTTTTTTTTAAATTTGGATATCGTTATTTCTTAGTTTTCCAATTTTGAAAAGACGTTATAAGGCCACTCCGTTTTATTTATGTGTGACCTTACAGTACGACACCACTGTATCATTTTAGTTTGTCGTAATTTTGGGACTCTATGGGTTGTTTTGGATGAAATCCAATTAATTGAAGAAAAATAATTTCTGGTTTGTGCCTCTTTTGGATCCGAGGCAATATAATTCTTACGATTGTGGCTATCCTTCTTTTATTGGACTTTAATCTGTTATTAAAACTTATTTATTTATTTCAAATTAATAAAAGATTATTTTTAATTATTATGTTTATTAATTCATCTTATTTCGATTCATGAGTTAATAAAGTATTGTGAACATAAAGAATCCGTTCACATAAGGTTTTAAATTTTGCATACAATATTAATTTATCATAAATTCATTTATCCGATATTTATGGTGATATAAGGATATACATAAATTTTATGATTGCAATGTTATATTTTAAATTATTGCATTCATACTTATGTATATCATAAAGTGTTATTTTGATCAGACATAACATGAAAATTAAATAATCATAATTGTTGTAAGATTATTTAAATCTAGACGCTAAGTTAAATTAATTTATTATTTCGATTAATTAGGTGCAAGCCAAAGCGGCCCTAACTAAAGAATAATAAATTAATTTACTTTAAAGTAGCGTTCTTTTGGATAATTTTCATGTTAATTATACGGCACTAAGTCAAATTAATTTATTGTTTCAACTGTTCGGGTGCAAGCCAAAGCGGCCTCGTTCAGAAGAAATAGTGAATTAATCGCTTTAAAGAAGTGCACGTAAAAATTGCACCCTATTATTTTTGTTTAGTATGATTCTAGACATAAAGGTATATGGGTGGTGTAGGATGGTAATTTTCTTGTAACTCGTTTGGAGAAATTTGCCTAGCCAAAGCTGACAATTTCTTCATATGGAAAACTTGAAATTATCACGATCTACAGAAAGTCTAAATTAATTTCTGATAAAGAAATTGCATATTTATGCTCGTAACTTTGCTCCCAAAGGAGGGGTTATGATGTCATATAAAGTATATGCATAAAGAAAAAAAGGAAAATATTTATGCTCATAATTCTGCTCCCAAATGAGGTGTTGTGATGTCATATAAATTATATTTTTCTAATTTTGGTGTGAAATATTATGATGTGGTTTCTTATTAATAAAGACATACATTTTATTTTTCAGCTATGACTTCATCATTTGTTCCTATTGGTGATTCTGTTCCTATGCTTAATGGTTCTAATTACTCGGAGTGGAAAGAACAGATTATGCTTACATTAGGGTGTATGGATCTCGATTTGGCTCTGAGAGAGGAAAAACCTCTTCCTCTTACAGATCAAAGTACGCCAATCCAAACAGCATCTTTGGAAAAGTGGGAGCGCTCTAATCGACTTAGTTTGATGCTGATGAAGGCGCGTGTCGGTAAAAACATTCGGAACTCTATTCCTGAATGTAAGACAGCCCGCGATTTCTTAAATGCTGTGGAGCAACAGTTTGTAAGCTCCAGTAAAGCTTTGGCAAGTACTCTAATGAATAAACTGTCTTCCATGAAGTACTCCGGAAATGGCTCGATTCGCGAGCACATTATGGAAATGCGAGATATTGCAGCGCAGCTCACTGCACTTGAAGTAACCATCTCTGATTCATTCTTAGTGCACTTTATTTTGAACTCCTTACCATCTCAATATGGACCATTTCAGATCTCTTATAACACACATAAGGATAAATGGTCAATCAATGAATTGTTGACTATGTGTGTGCAAGAGGAAGGCAGATTGATACAAGAAAAACAAAATACAGTTGGCTTTGTTTCTCACAAGGGACAAATAAAGCGTACTAAGAATGGTAAAGGCAAGAATGACTCAAAAAAGAAGAACATGGAAGTCATGTCTGGTTCACAAAGCCAATCAAGTATGTGGACTCCCAAGTGCTTCTTTTGCAAGAAAAATGGTCATATAAAGAAAGACTGTCTAAAGTATCAGAAATGGCTCCAGAAGAAATGTAAGTTTCTGGTATTGATGCATGAGTTGCATTTAGTCTCTGTTCCATCTAATACTTGGTGGATTGACTCTGGTGCCACATGCCATGTGGCGAATTCCGTGCATGGATTTCTAAACCGCAGAAAACCCAATAAAGATGAAGTCACTATCTATACTGCTGAAGGAAATCCAACTAAAGTTAAATTTGTAGGAACATTTAGATTAGTTCTTTCTGGTGGTTATGTTTTGGATCTAAGTGATACTTTTTATGTTCCAAATTTTTCAAAGAATTTAATTTCTATTTCGAAACTTGTTGGTTTGGGATATAGTTTCAATTTTGATAATAAAGTTTTTTCGTTATCCTACAAATCTGAGATAGTTGGCTCTGGTGTTTTGGAAAATAATCTATATAAAGTATCTTTAGATTATTCGTATAGTGAAATCCTTCTTACCATGCACGGAAATGTTGGATCAAAACGTGGCATTAATAATGAAAAGTCATCCATGTTATGGCATAGGAGGTTGGGACACATATCGAAACAGAGAATCCAAAGGTTAATTAGAGAAGGAATTTTGGATGATCTTGACTTCTCTGATTTTGGAACGTGTGTGGACTGCATAAAGGGAAAGCAGACCAAAACCTCCTCTAAAGGTGCCAAAAGGTGTGATGGAACATTAGAGCTGATTCATACGGATATATGCGGACCTCTCCCTCTTACGTTTACTGGCCATAAATATTTTATCACATTTACTGATGACTACTCTCGATATGGCTATCTTTACTTGCTTAAAGAGAAATCTGAAGCATTAGATGCCTTTAAGGCATATAAGGCTGAAGTAGAGAATCAACTCGAGAGAAAGATAAAAGTGGTCAGATCAGATAGGGGTGGTGAATATTTTGGTAGACAGACAGATAAAGGCCAAATTCCTGGGCCTTTCGCTAGGTTTCTAGAGCAGTGTGGGATTGTTCCACAGTACACCATGCCAGGCACACCTGAGCAGAATGGTGTTGCTGAAAGAAGGAATCGCACATTAATTGATATGCTCAGGAGTATGATCAGTAATTCTACCCTTCCGATATCATTGTGGGGTGAGGCGCTCAAAACTGCCATATATATTCTTAATCGGGTCCCTACTAAGGCTGTCACTAAAACTCCTTTTGAGCTTTGGACAGGTAGGAAACCCAGTTTAAGACATTTTCATACATGGGGTTGTCAAGCTGAGGCCAAATTGTATGACCCACAAATAAAGAAATTGGATCCTCGAACCATTTCAGGATATTTTATTGGTTATTCAGAAAGGTCCAAAGGGTATAAGTTTTGCTGTCCATCACTTCCTATAAAGATTGCAGAAACTAAAACAGCACGGTTTATTGAGGATGAAACAGTTAGTGGGAGCTCTGAACCTCGATTCGTTGAATTTGATGAAATTCAAGAGCATTTAGATTCTGTACAGAATATACCCATTATTGTTCCTAATAATTTGATGGTTCCAGTTCCAGTAGAACAACAAGTTATTTTGGAACCACAAAGTGAAGGTGAACCTATCATTGATAATCCACATCAAGATTTACAAGTGGATGATCAGATAGATTTAAGAAGATCCTCAAGACAGAGAAGACTGGCTATGTTTAGCGATTATATTGTCTATCTTTATGAGAATGGTCAGAACCTTGATGATCCTCTCAGTTTTTCCGAGGCCATAAATAGCAGTAATGCAACAGAATGGTACAATGCCATGAAAGATGAGATTGAATCCATGAACCACAATAAGGTATGGGATCTTGTTGAGTTACCTATAGGAGTTAAACCTGTAGGATGCAAGTGGGTTTATAAAATCAAATGGGACTCCAAAGGTAACATAGAGAAATACAAGGCCCGTCTTGTGGCAAAAGGGTTTACTCAGAAAGAAGGCATTGATTATAAAGAGACTTTCTCTCCGGTATCGAGAAAGGAATCTTTCCGTGTGATTATGGCTCTGGTTGCTCATTACGATCTCGAGCTATACCAGATGGATGTAAAAAAAAAAAAAAAAAAAAAAAAAAAACTGCTTTTTTAAATGGAGATCTTCATGAAGAGGTATATATGAGTCAACCTGAAGGATTCTCGCAAAAGGAAAAGGACCACTTGGTATGCAAATTAAAGAAATCAATATATGGACTAAAACAGGCCTCCCGACAATGGTACTTGAAGTTTAAACAAACCGTTTTAACCTTTGGTTTTAAAGAAAACATTGTTGATCAATGTATATATCTGAAGGTTAGTGGGAGTAAAATAATTTTCTTAGTCCTTTATGTTGATGATATTTTGCTTGCCAGTAATGATCTCGGACTATTGCATGACACTAAAGAATTTCTTTTCCAAAATTTTGAAATTAAAAGAGATAGACATAAAGGTTTACTCGGTCTATCTCAAAAGGCCTACATAAAGAAAGTTTTGGAAAATTTTGAAATGCATAATTGTAAACCGAGTGTTGCTCCCGTTCAGAAAGGGCATAAGCTTAATGCTTTTCAGTGTCCCAAGAACCAATTAGAAATTGATCAGAGTACATTGCATGTTATGAGACCACATCACAGGCTATTTGGCTTAGGAATTTTATCACAGACTTAAAGATTGTGGACTCCATTGCTCGTCCAATAAAGATTTTCTGTGATAGTTCAGCTGCAGTTTCCTTTGCCAATAACAACAAGATTACGACGGGGTGTAAACACTTGGACACCAAGTATCTTGTTGTGAGAGAAAAGATAAATGAAGGATCTGTTAGAATTGAATACATCAGTACCAAGTGTATGATTGCAGACCCAATGACCAAGGGGCTAGCACCTGGGTCATATAAAGATCATGTTTGTAGCATGGGTGTAATGAGTTCCTTTGATATATAAGATTCTGATATTATTTTTATCTTTTTTCAATAAAGTTACAATTTTGAAGCAGCTGTATTGGATCGTTTAATAGACATAAAGTTTTGTCTGTTAACGAATGGACATAAAGTTTTAGTTCATTCATAAAGTTGTGCCATATAAAGTGCTTGGCTAGAAGATGAAGATGATATGGTAATTATGGAAGGAAAATTTCAATATAGAGAGGTGGACCGCCATAGTTCCTATCATTGTAGTCTTTTAGTTTAAGTTAAGGATCAAGTGAGTTCTAAGGTATTTGACCATAAAGTTTTCAATAATGCGCAATAAAGTTTGGAGTATAGAAATTCGTTCATGAAATATAATTAATATAAGCAAAGTGGGAGATGGTTAGGATTTCCATATATGTGGCCTAATTAATTATATTTAAATTTGGATTTACTATAGATAAGGTCAATCCTAAAAGATATAGAATTACTTGATATGGTATATCTTATCCCTTTTCTGTCCATTTAAATTAAATAGAATCCTAACCGACTTTGATGGGAAGTCGATCTGGAATCTATATAAAGGGATACTGGTCCTGCCACCTACTCAAGTGCATTCTGGTAAGATTATCCATTAAATTCACACCATACGGAAGAGTGCTTGAGAAAGGAGGAGAAACCAGATTACCTAGTTCGCTCGGTAATGTTTAGTATTGCAACCGAATTTCTTGCTTCCGCTGTTTAATTAAGAATTTCTTCTCGATGGCGCTCTGTAAGTTATTTTACGATTTTATTTATGATCCTGGATATTGGTATATATTTAATTTATTTTATACTATATAAATTCCATCAATATATTCTTATAAATTTTAATTTATCAAATTTATTTCTCAAAAAGTTCTAACGGTTTAAAATATATCTCTATTAGTAATTTAATATTTTTACATCTCACATATTATAAACCTATTAACTATTTTATATTTTTTAATCCTAGTTGAAAAAGAAACGCTCTCGCTATGGAGAAGAGGTGGGTGGATCGGAAGATAAACGGTTGGAAAATTTTACGAAAAAATTTATACACTATTAAATTTGAAATTTTTAAAGTGACAAAATTGACATCTCACTTGCAAGTCAGAAAGAACAATTATCAACGTCATTAAAATTTTAGAAAGAATAAATTTGATAATTTAAATTTTGTCAAAATATATTTATTATTTGATATATTTAGATAGCTGAATAAAATTATTTTTGAATTTTAAATAATTATCTAAGTATATGGCATTTAAAATAAATTTAGAAAGTTCCAATAACAAAAACGCTTACGCTTTCATATGACTTTAAGCTTTTGTGTGTTCGAACAGCCGAATTTCCGGTTGAAAAGAATAATGCAAAGCTCTCCACATAGAATTTCAACTGGTGATGACATAGCTCTAATTATTATACATTAAATTTAATTTATCTAATTCCAATTAATTGCTTCTACTTTACGTTAATTAACTATTTTGGCCAAATATTAAGGATGTGCTTGGTTTGGATTATCCTGCTGCTAGGACTACAAATAATTCTGTCAGAATTATTACATTTGATTTTTTCAGTTTGTAATCTGGTCGGTAATATAATATTACTAATAGTACAAGTGTAACAATTTGAACTTCTACAAATGACGGAGTTCTGATGAAAACTAATTTGGTGAACTAATCTTATGATCATGATAAAGTTTCTTTTTGGCACGAAAACGAAATAAGTGAATATTAAATTTTGACCAATTAAATAAAAAACAATCAAAAAATAACTGTGGATGAGCCCAAATTGAGCTCGAGAGTTTACAAAGAATTAAGTGTGTGTAAATCAGCTGAATCTAAAGTGTGTTTAAGTGCACTTTGAATGGAATGAAGAGTTTTTTCGAGTAATTATTGGATTTTAAATATTTTAGTAATTATAAAACATTCTAGTTTTAATATGTCATGTAAATCAACTGAATTTTAAATATTTAAATATTTATATTTATTTTAGTGCTCTTTTCAAAGGAAGATTATTCGAATTTCTGGAATTATAGTAATTGGATTGTATTTGTGAATGTTTGTTCGTATTTCTTGATTTTCACTTCTTGTTTGTGGTTTTTATTCAGTATTTTTTTGTTTTTATTGGAAAAGTAATTCACCTCCTTCCTTTGTCAATAGTTGATGAATATGATTTAAATTTTAGAAATAATTTTATATATATCACTATAAATAATATCAAATAGTAAATATATATTCTTATAAATTTCAATTCATTAAATTTATTCCTCAAAAAATTCTAACGGTTTAAAATATAACTTTTAAATCTCTACTAGTAATTTAAAGCGTTCATATCCTCGCTGAGAAACCGAACAAAGTTAGCAATCAAAGCCTTTTTTTCATGTGAACAATCAAAATATTAAATAGATAAAGAAAAAAAAAAAAAAAGTCAGAAGAATAAACGCTCTCACTCCGAAGAACAAACGCACCTCTTTTTTCTGCTTTACTTTCATATTCATTCGATTTTTTTATGATGAGCATGATTTAGTAGTTTCAGTTTTATGATGAGTATGATTTAGTGGTTTCAGATTTATGATATCTTGTGTTGTAATTGGATTATGTGTGATCATAACTTATACGTAGTAGCTGTGATTTGGTACTGTGATCGATGATTGGTTACCGTTATTTGATTCAGTTCATTCTCGCTTTAGTTATTCTAATTGCACTCTTTATACTTGTCTTAGCCATGCGTATATAGAAGAGACTCTGTTCAAGTGGATAGAAAATTTTTTATATGCGTGACGATCCGTCCGCATTATGAAAATCAATTTTGAACTCTGATTTTTTTTTTTTTTTAAAAAAAAGATCACTTTTTAACTCCTGACACCACTCCCATGAAGTCCCCCATCTTCGAATTTAATAAGGAAAAACGAATGGAAAATTAAAACATTAGACAGGTAAAGAAGAAAACAAGAAAAGAAGTGAGAGACGAGATTGCAATAATGGTGGATTGAAAGATAACCGATGGAAATTTTTGGAAGAAAATATATACACGATTCTAATAGCTGAAACTTTTTAAAAATTATATTTATATTTATAAAATTAATATTTTATTTATAAATTAGAGAGAGAAATATGAACGTCACTAAAATTTTAGAAAGAATAAATTTAACAATTGAAGCCTAGTTGCTTCATATTTCCAGCTAAGTTTATTTTAAAAATAAACGAAGCGGGTAGCATGCTACTTTTCTCTCAAAAAAATAAATTTAACAATTTAAATTTTATAAAAATATATATATTATTTGATATATTTAGAAAGCTGAATAAATTTATTTCTAAATTTTAAATAATTATCAAGTATAATGATTAGTTATAAATTTGGCATTTAAAATAAATTTAGGAAGTTCAAATAACAAAAACGCTTCCGTTTGATATGACTTCACGTTATGTGCTTTTGTGTTTTCGAACAGCCGAATTGGTGGTTGAAAAGAATAGCTCTCCACGCAGAATTTCAGCAGCACTGGTGGTGATGAGATAAGTGACCAATCAGATTTTAAAATATACCCAAATACTATCCATACCCCTAATTATTATAAATTAAATTTAATTTATTTCAAATCGGATCAATTAATTAATTGAGAAAAATTAATAATTACTCTATATGACCAACTAATTTATTCAATAATTTAACTTGATTAATTAAGTCTAATTTCAGCTAATTGCTTCTACTTTTTGTTAATTAACGAAAATAGTTTGTCCCTTTTAGGGCATACTTGGTTCCGGTCTATTTTGGCCAAATATTAAGGGCGCGCTTGGTTCGGATTATCCTGTCAGGATTATAACGTTTGGTTCAGTTTGTAATCTGGTTGATAATATAATATTACAAATGGTGAATGGCGGAGTTCTGATGAAAACTAACTTAGTGGATTAATCTTATGGTCATGATAAAGTTTCAAACTAGTTGAAGTATTTTCGGCACAGATTCGACACGAAAACAAAATAAATGAATATTAGATTTTGACTAATTGAGCAAAAAGTAGTCAAGAAACAACTGTGGATAAGTTCAAGTTGAGTTCCGATAGTTTTCAAATAATTATAAGAGTGTTGAAATTGCAAAGAGTGAAATTAAAAAATTTTCGACGGGACAAAATTGGGCTGAGAGGAGTTCAAGGTCCGGGCCTTGGTGGGAAGGACTGAACCTTGGACATAGAAGACCGGACCCTAATGGGAGAGTCTGGACCTTCAGCGGTGAGTCCTTTTGAGGGGCATTCGGGGACCGGTCCGTGAAGCACGGGTCGATGCGTCTGCATGTGGGGAGCCAAGTGCAAAGGGTATTTTCGTAATTTTGAGGTGAGGATCTTTTTTAAAAGGAGATTATCTGTAATACCTCTGAAATTTAAATTCGGAATTTGAATTTCTAGAATTTTTATATTTGAAAAATTGAATTTTTGGGGGTGTTCCTGAAAAAACGCTTACTGCGAGCTAACGAGACCCAAACGTGACGAAATAAAATCTCTATCTGATCGATCACGTTGAGCTGGACGATGTGGTGACGTTCGATTTTATGTTCGATGAGCCAAAAGCCTCAAAAAATGTGTAAAATATTATTTTTACAGTATATTTATGCAAAACACCATATATTTTATGTATCAAATGGCTTGAAATTGATGGTGGAGGGGCCCTTTTGCATAACTCATCTATAGTGAAAGACTTAGGTGAAAATATTAAGATTTACTGGACCTTTCGGCATTTTGTTTTCGATATATATATATATATATATATATATATATATATATATATATATATATATATATATATATATATATATATATATATATATATAATTGAGCTCCTATGCTTTTAAAAGTATAAAGTCATTGGTGCTTATAAGCTTTTAGTCATTGAATGAAAAGATGTATAGTTAGGATGATAGTGGGCCCTTTAGATTTAGTGGGTGGTTGATGGAATAGTATGATCTAAAGAGTAAAATTAGTCAAAGGGATTGATCCAATGGTAGAAAACTTACAAGTATCAATTGGTGCTTTTATAAGCATAGTAGCTGGACTATATATATATATATATATATATATATATATATATATATATATATATATATATATATATATATATATATGCAAGGGGACCCTGACCTAACCCTAGCCGCGGCTTTGTCTTATCCCAGCCGCACCCCCACGCGCAGCCAACCTGCTATGCAACCTCCCGGAACACCCACGCCGCCGGCCATCGTCGGACACTACCGGAAAAGCCTATCCTTCATCTCCCTCTGTCACGCCCCGGGGGTTTTATTTTAGCGGAAACGATTCACAAAAAGTATGTGTTTGGCGCGTAAATTTTTTTTGAAAAACCTTCTTCCCCGGCGCGCGCCCAGACCCGCCGCATATACAGGATCACTCTGCAAACGGACAGAGTCTCCCCTGTATATGCACGGCGTCGCGACTCGTACAATGTTCACAAGCAGATATCCATTCAATCACAACAGTTCAGACATACACCCATTCACACTTGCTGAGTAAATCTCACGGCCGATCAGTTTGAAAGGATAAAACCACAATTGTTGAAACGGCGCCTGCCCGGCATCCGTATTTTGAAAACCCTTTTCGAAAGCAACATAAACTCAGAGGTTTCGGAAAACAGTGCCCACACGACACTTAGGTTTTGAAATCCATTTTCGCAGTTCATAAATTCACAAGGTTTTGAAAACGGTGCCCACACGACACCCAAGTTTTGAAAACAGTTTTCGCAATCTTTTCTTTTGTTTGCTCTTTTATTTTTCTTAAAGCGGCCAACAGAGATGAAAGGAAAATAAATAATTCATTAATCACCATGCCGACATCCACACAGACCCCACGAGGGTATCGAGAACCACACCACGGTCTACGACGTGAATGAAATGCTAAAGAGAAATGGAAAGTACTGTTCGGGGTCTCCAGAGACCCAGGAACTCCTGCCGTGGCCTCACCGTCGCCTATCTCTCCCCCCTGTAGGACCCTGTCGCAAGGTGGGAAGTCAGCGACTAAACAATAATAATAAAAATAATGCAAGGTAAAGTAATACGACCAACTGTAACCATCCGGAGCAACCACTCTCCCGAGAGGGAAAAGAAGACACGAACACCTGTAGACCTGCAATACCCGACCCCGTCGGACAACTAAACCGACGGATCGCACCGCTCCCACGTCGGACAACTAAACCGACGGGTCGCACCGCTCCCACGTCGGGCAACTAAACCGACGGGTCGCACCGCTCACACTTTGGCGCATCCAAGCCCCACAACTACAGGGGCCCCACTCCGTCCTCGTGGGTATACACGGGTCATGGACCACTTTTTCGGAAAAGCGCACCCTTTGCGGTGGCCAAACCGCGGGTGCGCGTGCTGCAGCCTCGAGCAAAGTAACCATAGTACCACGTAACCGAGCAAAGTAACCATAGTACCACATAACCGAGCAAGGTAACCATAGCACCACAAAACTACCATGTTAGCACAATTAATTACTTATTAAACAAGGTACAATTGCCGGAAACCCGACGCTAACACCCAAAGCAAAAACCCCACCTGAATGCAGGTCGATCCCGAACTCCCGCTAGACTACCGGGAGGCTGGTGCTGAACTGCTGGGCCCTGAACAGAAACTGTGATCAGAACTAGACTCACTCATACCCATCCCGATAACACTACAATAACATCTCGCTGATACGGGCACTTAGCCGACCCTAGGCTTAAGCCGAAGTTCCCGAAAAATCCACTAGACCTCCAATCATGACCCGCCGATGTTCTAAAAAAAACCCAAGTATCGTCCAACTACACCTACTGTCCCTAAACAACATAATTTTGATGTTTGGGCAGACTGGAACCAAATCACAATTTCCTCTATTGAATTATTGCTATAAATACACCTTTTTTAACCGTTGTTTTGGCGCGTTCTTCCAAACCAGGAAGCCAAAGACAGCGCCGTAAATTTCAGCGCGTCTGGTTTGACGAGGCGGAACCCGTGCTCACAAGTTTGGGCCGACAAGAGGCCCACAAACAAAATTGGCCCATAATCACTTAAACCCTCAATTATCACTCTACTAACACTCACATATTACTTGACCAGATTTGAACTAAAAGTGAGCATCATGCTCTGGATAATATACTGAGTCGAGGGCTCACCTTGGGCGTGTCGGAGACCGGCCGGAAAGCTCGCCGGAGCAACACCACCACAAGGCAAGGAGCTTGGTTTGGGCAACTTGGATCAAAACAACTTCAACCCTGCAACAGAGGTGTGCACATGGTCAAGAGCCCTTGCAGATGAAGGTTGGTCACGGCCAAACCTGGCGCCGGCGGCCGAAGACGGCGGCGGCCGGAGAAAAGCCCAATTATCCTCAACCTTAAACAAGGTTGAGCCAGTTCAATTACCAGGGGTTCTAGGCCTAAACAAAAATGGTAGAAAGTCTCTAATTAACACTTAGAGCTTACCCGAAACGGTGGCCGGCAGTCCGAAGTGGCGGCGGCGGCGGTGGTGATGCTCGGCCAAAGAAAAGGGTGCAACTACAAAACAGGAAATTCCCACGTTCAAGTTTGCATGCAAAGGAATGGGAAGCTCCAACTTAACCATAAGAACATACCCGAGTCGGTTTCCCACCTCGCGAAGCTCCCGGTTGGCCGGAAAATGAGTTCGCCGGAAAACTAGAGCTCTAATGGCGGAATCCGGTCCGGTGCACCCGAGCCTCTACAACTTGGACCAAAAGATTCTGCTGGATGCCAGGGACCTTCCTGCAGTGGTGGTCGGCGACGGGGTCGAGCGGCGGCGCCGGTTGAGGGAATTCCGGCGAAGTGCACAAAAAGCCGGTTCTAGGGCATCCCCGTACGACGCGGTCCCTCAACCGATCTTCCCCAAACTTTGCTGGTGAGTTGCAGTCGATGAGGAGAAGAGAAACAACAGTTCCGATCGTGTTTTCAACGATCGGAAAAACTCCGCTCTCAAGATCGGCCGAAAACAAGATTTTCCCGCCCCAAGTTCTTCCGCCGGCTACCGGAGGCGCGGCGACGGCTCGGGCTTCACAGAGAGAGCCCACTCAACATCAGGAACCACACACACACACACGGGCCAAAATAACCAAACATTCTCCAAAAAAACCTTACCTCGCTGGAGCAACAATGGAGAAGATGACTCCGCGGCGGCTCCCGTCGGAGCTGGGTCTCGGCTCGGGTTTTAGACGCACGGAAACACCCTCAGAAGAGGCTTGGTGCAATCAGAGCTCTGCTTGATGCTCCCAACACAACCAACCCGAGAAGAATAATATTCTTCTTATTTCTTCTTCTCCGGCGACGAAGGTGGCGGCGGCGGCCGGTTGCTGCTCGGGGGAGTGCAGCAGAAGGGGTGGAAGGAGTTGAGTTGCGGCTGGGGGCTCGGGCTGCGGGGTTAGGGTTTAAAGGAACCCTAACCCTAACATGCATAATATATAATGTATAATGCAGCATTTCAATTTAGTCCTTTAACTCTTAACCCTTTGAGCCCAGCCCTTCACAGCAGCTCTCTTTCACCATTAAGTCCCTCTCCAAGCAGTGGCACGCAAAACGGAGCGTAACCTATAAGGTGTTTTGCACAAAATACCGTATTTTCACTGTTTTTAGCACTTTTCGAGGCATTTTAGCCATCAAATCGAAAAAGGGACTTCGCCACGACGTCCGGCTCGACGAAACCTATCAGGTAGCGATTTTTTGTTTTTCGAGAAAACGCCCGGATAAATTCTCGGTCCAAAAACACTGTACCAAAATACAGTTTATCGCGTTTTTCGAGACCCTAGGGTCGTTAGACGGAAATTCCGTCAGCGCCATTGCGCTCAGAACGTCAAAATTAGCTAGAATCGTCTACTCATACTGCTAGGTTTGGATTTTGGACAGTGAAATGGCCAACGACCGATCAAGAGGGGACCGAAAACAGGGGTTACTATTCATTTTACTATTCACTTAAGTCGTGGGTCCCACTAGTTTTCTTGCTGATTTCCGGACGATCCGACCGTCGGATCAGCAAACGGTCTATACCATTTCCACTCGATTCGACGAGACGGTCGCACTGGCGACCTCAGATTTCCGAGATCAGACTCGGATCGGAAAGGCAGAATTTGTGCTTCGGCAACTGTGCCCTCCGTACACCGGTACACACCACTAAGGTTAATTTTGTTTCCTCGCACACATTCGCATCTGAAAAACACTCTTTACACTAACACAATTTTCCCGAGTATTACACCACTCACACCTTAAAAGAAGTTTCGTCCTCGAAACTTGAACACACCAGGAATCCCATAAATGGGGAAAGTGCCCAACCATGTCCGACTTGCACTCCCAAATGGCTTCGCGCCCCCCATGATCCGCTCGTTTCTCTCTGGCACTAGGAGAGATTGCAGTTTCCCAGTCGGGCGCTGACGTTCGGCCTTTATTCGATGACCGACCCAAAAGCGAGCCACGCGTTGTGCTACATCCCTTGTCAATTTAAGCCACCAACAGTCTGCTGTTGATCCGTCCTGCTACGTAATCGCGGTTACCGGTATGTCTCCTGTCTGACCCTTACCGCTCCAGGCATCGACTGCTCCACTTGTCTTTCCGGAGTGATCTTGATTGGACGCATCGTTTCCTTGAGTTGCTTGGTCGTAAAGGCCTTAACTCTCCCCCGCGATGCCCAAACTCACACCTTTGGAGTTTGGCCTACCCTCTCTGGTCCCTGAGGGTCTGAAGGGTCACCCGAAGACGCTCCTTGTTCGTACGCAAGTTGACCCAAGAAAGGTCTGGAAACTTTTTGTTCATCAAACCCGCGAACACCGTTGGGGCGCTCAATAATCCAACCCCCGAAGCGATGACACGCGAAACGCCATATATCTCTTGGCGAAACTCGGTGGTAACCTTGAACGAAAACTACCGGACTGAACCGCCCTAAGGTTTCAGACAAACGACGGCTCGACCCGCCTGGCAACCCTACTGTCCCGTCTCTCTTGATCGAAACTAACCTAAGTAAGCCTGCTCCTCGACTTGGAGTTCCCGGCTATGACGCCACTGGTTCGCGGACCACCTCTGACGGTGTTGAGCAGTCAGTAGCCAAAGTCTTGCGATGCGTCGAGGTACCCCGGTCCTACCACCAAACCCGGACCGACGGCCCGTAAATGCCCAAACTAACCCGACCACAAAGGGGGAAGCCACACTAATACCCTTACAAAACTCCATGATGTGCCAATCCAACTAGTCGGGTCACCGCCTACAAGTAATCTTCCTTTGAAAACGACGAACCCACCCGTCGCCAACACGGACTACTAGCTCGGAGCATAACCACCATCCCGGGTTGTCCGTTTCGACTGTCCGTTCTACCGAGGCGACGGTCAAAACTAACGCTAGATTTCAGCTCTAGGTCCTGCCACGAGGCCTACCCCATAGAGAAAGTTGCATGCAGGGCATCCTAGCCGAGAGTGACCAATGCCAGAACGCCGTGCGGTCAACAACCCCCCGTTGACCCGTACTGCCTCATAATCACTAAACTCGCAACCCAAATCCTCAAGACTATACCTTGGTCATGGGAAGCTGGCGACGACAACCAAGAAATACGGTCCTACCTCCGTCTTGGTGCCGAAGGGGTGCGACACTCTGGTTAACCCCTACCGCTCGGTCCCAATCTATTGCCCCTCCAAGCACCGTGCACCGAACCGAGCTGCACACCCCCAGACCAAACGCTCACTTTCCCAACTAGGAGTATTCTAAACTCTAGGTCCGCTCAACCAAACTCGAGCCCATACGAAACAAGATTTGCTAGCCCCGGGAGTTTCCTTTCTCAACCCAAAGGAGAACCCCACCTCGACGATTTCTACCACCATCGCAGTGTCTACAGTAAAAGCCGAACTATGGGTGACCACCATAGGGGAAGAGTCCTCATACCCACCCCCACCCTATCCAAGATGCAAAAGGTTCGACCGACGATCTGCTATAGCCTAAAACCAGAAGACCTGAGAGGTACAACCTTAGGCAAGAGTCACCCGGTTACTTACGTCCGATAAAACAGCTGACACACTAACCACCACCGCGGATTTCACTACTATCAGTTTCCATTACTAACGACGACAAGAACGCTGCCAGAGGAAGGGGTTCGAAAAAACCACAAGCCGGCGCAACTATCTGCTGTGTTAACAGCCGTACCAAGTGCATGAACACCGTCAGCAGACCCACCGCGTCCCGCGCTGGTTGCTTAATCCATTGATTCCCAGCAACCATCAAGACCCCGGTGGCAGCCGGCCTCGACCCCCGCCTCCAAAACAACACGACTACACAAGCACGACAACCGAGCTAAACCGAGAAACAAAACTCAACCCGTACACACACACAACACAAGTCAGCGCTAGACTCCGCTAGCATAGCAACGAACCACCTGTCGAGAGAAAAGGAACCAGACTCTTTCCCCCCCCCTCGATCACTCGCGTTCTACTCTCCTATGCCCTATCCATTCCATTCATTTGTAGCCCGGTGAGGTATTCCCGTGGACGTCGGCATAAACTGTCGTGATTGTAAAGCAGGATTTTTGTCTCTGATACCATCTTAATCTGTCACGCCCCGGGGGTTTTATTTTAGCGGAAACGATTCACAAAAAGTATGTGTTTGGCGCGTAAATTTTTTTGAAAAACCTTTTTCCCCGGCGCGCGCCCAGACCCGCCGCATATACAGGATCACTCTGCAAACGGACAGAGTCTCCCCTGTATATGCACGGCGTCGCGACTCGTACAATGTTCACAAGCAGATATCCATTCAATCACAACAGTTCAGACATACACCCATTCACACTTGCTGAGTAAATCTCACGGCCGATCAGTTTGAAAGGATAAAACCACAATTGTTGAAACGACGCCTGCCCGGCATCCGTATTTTGAAAACCCTTTTCGAAAGCAACATAAACTCAGAGGTTTCGGAAAACAGTGCCCACACGACACTTAGGTTTTGAAATCCATTTTCGCAGTTCATAAATTCACAAGGTTTTGAAAACGGTGCCCACACGACACCCAAGTTTTGAAAATAGTTTTCGCAATCTTTTCTTTTGTTTGCTCTTTTATTTTTCTTAAAGCGGCCAACAGAGATGAAAGGAAAATAAATAATTCATTAATCACCATGCCGACATCCACACAGACCCCACGAGGGTATCGAGAACCACACCACGGTCTACGACGTGAATGAAATGCTAAAGAGAAATGGAAAGTACTGTTCGGGGTCTCCAGAGACCCAGGAACTCCTGTCGTGGCCTCACCGTCGCCTATCTCTCCCCCTGTAGGACCCTGTCGCAAGGTGGGAAGTCAGCGACTAAACAATAATAATAAAAATAATGCAGGGTAAAGTAATACGACCAACTGTAACCATCCGGAGCAACCACTCTCCCGAGAGGGAAAAGAAGACACGAACACCTGTAGACCTGCAATACCCGACCCCGTCGGACAACTAAACCGATGGATCGCACCGCTCCCACGTCGGACAACTAAACCGACGGGTCGCACCGCTCCCACGTCGGGCAACTAAACCGACGGGTCGCACCGCTCACACTTTGGCGCATCCAAGCCCCACAACTACAGGGGCCCCACTCCGTCCTCGTGGGTATACACGGGTCATGGACCACTTTTTCGGAAAAGCGCACCCTTTGCGGTGGCCAAACCGCGGGTGCGCGTGCTGCAGCCTCGAGCAAAGTAACCATAGTACCACGTAACCGAGCAAAGTAACCATAGTACCACATAACCGAGCAAGGTAACCATAGCACCACAAAACTACCATGTTAGCACAATTAATTACTTATTAAACAAGGTACAATTGCCGGAAACCCGACGCTAACACCCAAAGCAAAAAACCCCACCTGAATGCAGGTCGATCCCGAACTCCCGCTAGACTACCGGGAGGCTGGTGCTGAACTGCTGGGCCCTGAACAGAAACTGTGATAAGAACTAGACTCACTCATACCCATCCCGATAACACTACAATAACATCTCGCTGATACGGGCACTTAGCCGACCCTAGGCTTAAGCCGAAGTTCCCGAAAAATCCACTGGACCTCCAATCATGACCCGCCGATGTTCTAAAAAAAACCCAAGTATCGTCCAACTACACCTGCTGTCCCTAAACATCATAATTTTGATGTTTGGGCAGACTGGGACCAAATCACAATTTCCTCTATTGAATTATTGCTATAAATACACCTTTTTTAACCGTTGTTTTGGCTCGTTCTTCCAAACCAGGAAGCCAAAGACAGCGCCGTAAATTTCAGCGCGTCTGGTTTGACGAGGCGGAACCCGTGCTCACAAGTTTGGGCCGACAAGAGGCCCACAAACAAAATTGGCCCATAATCACTTAAACCCTCAATTATCACTCTACTAACACTCACATATTACTTGACCAGATTTGAACTAAAAGTGAGTATCATGCTCTGGATAATATACTGAGTCGAGGGCTCACCTTGGGCGTGTCGGAGACCGGCCGGAAAGCTCGCCGGAGCAACACCACCACAAGGCAAGGAGCTTGGTTTGGGCAACTTGGATCAAAACAACTTCAACCCTGCAAAAGAGGTGAGCACATGGTCAAGAGCCCTTGCAGATGAAGGTTGGTCACGGCCAAACCTGGCGCCGGCGGCCGAAGACGGCGGCGGCCAAAGAAAAGCCCAATTATCCTCAACCTTAAACAAGGTTGAGCCAGTTCAATTACCAGGGCTTCTAGGCCTAAACAAAAATGGCAGAAAGTCTCTAATTAACACTTAGAGCTTACCCGAAACGGTGGCCGGCAGTCCGAAGCGGCGGCGGCGGCGGTGGTGATGCTCGGCCAAAGAAAAGGGTGCAACTACAAAACAGGAAATTCCCACGTTCAAGTTTGCATGCAAAGGAATGGGAAGCTCCAACTTAACCATAAGAACATACCCGAGTCGGTTTCCCACCTCGCGAAGCTCCGGGTTGGCCGGAAAATGAGTTCGCCGGAAAACTAGAGCTCTAATGGCGGAATCCGGTCCGGTGCACCCGAGCCTCTACAACTTGGACCAAAAGATTCTGCTGGATGCCAGGGACCTTCCTGCAGTGGTGGTCAGCGACGGGGTCGAGCGGCGGCGCCGGTTGAGGGAATTCCGGTGAAGTGCACAAAAAGCCGGTTCTAGGGCATCCCCGTACGGCGCGGTCCCTCAACCGATCTTCCCCAAACTTTGCAGGTGAGTTGCAGTTGATGAGGAGAAGAGAAACAACGGTTCCGATCGTGTTTTCAACGATCGGAAAAACTCCGCTCTCAAGATCGGCCGAAAACAAAATTTTCCCGCCCCAAGTTCTTCCGCCGGCTACCGGAGGCGCGGCGACGGCTCGGGCTTCACAGAGAGAGCCCACTCAACATCAGGAACCACACACACACACACGGGCCAAAATAACCAAACATTCTCAAAAAAAACCTTACCTCGCCGGAGCAACAATGGAGAAGATGACTCCGCGGCGGCTCCCGTCGGAGCTGGGTCTCGGCTCGGGTTTCAGACGCACGGAAACACCCTCAGAAGAGGCTTGGTGCAATCAGAGCTCTGCTTGATGCTCCCAACACAACCAACCCGAGAAGAATAATATTCTTCTTATTTCTTCTTCTCCGGCGACGAAGGTGGCGGCGGCGGCCGGTTGCTGCTCCGGGGAGTGCAGCAGAATGGGTGGAAGGAGTTGAGTTGCGGCTGGGGGCTCGGACTGCGAGGTTAGGGTTTAACGGAACCCTAACCCTAACATGCATAATATATAATGTATATATGCACAATTGCAATTTAGTCCTTTAACTCTTAACCCTTTGAGCCCAGCCCTTCACAGCAGCTCTCTTTCACCATTAAGTCCCTCTCCAAGCAGTGGCACGCAAAACGGAGCGTAACCTATAAGGTGTTTTGCGCAAAATACCGTATTTTCACTGTTTTTTGCACTTTTCGAGGCATTTTAGCCATCAAATCGAAAAAGGGACTTCGCCACGACGTCCTGCTCGACGAAACCTATCAGATAGCGATTTTTTATTTTTCGAGAAAACGCCCGGATAAATTCTCGGTCCAAAAACACTGTACCAAATGTAGTGATCCGGCCTTTCGGGATATTTTTGACTTACATGTAGTCATTTAAGCCTTTAAGTGAAATAAAATTATTCAATTCTTAAAAGTTGGCCATTGTGAGGTGCTAGTATTTTTCTGCGATATAGCGCGGAAAAAGAAAGCCGACGGTGCGATCGGATCTGAAATCCGATATCGGGATCCCCCGGAACGGGATTCAAAGTGATACGGTGATTAGTCGTGCATCGGAATCCGTGCAAAATATCTTGCACCCGTTAGAGATAAGGTGGGTTATCTCGTAGGGGATAATTAATTAGTTAATTAATTATCCCAGACGGAAAATTAATAATTCTCTTACGTACGAATTAAAGAGAAATTAATTAAAGATAAAGTACGACTATATAAGGGATCCCGATTATCGGAAAGAAAAGAAAAGAAGAAAATAAAAACCCTAATCGGTGAGAAGAGAAAAAGAAAAGAAAAGACGGAACCCTAGCCGGAAGAAAGGGAAAGGAGAAAGAGAAGGGGCCCGATCTTCCCGGACACCGAACCGAAGGCAAGAACGCGACCGGACAACCTTCCCATCGATCTTCGGTTAGTAAAATAATTGTTTTAAATTATTTGGGATTTTTTCGTCGTCTCTTTTGTTTGAGTTCTTGGTTTCTTGTTTTCTCCGTCGTATCCGTCACCGTCGCCGACATCGTCTTCTTGATAGGGCACGGAACGGACGGCGGAGGCGCGCGGTGCCATTAGGGCATCGCGCGGAGGAGGGTCACGGACGGCACCCATGCGGACCCGCAACCGCGCGGGCACCGCATGGGCGCCGCGCGGCCGCCGCGCGGACCCGCAACCGTGCGGGCACCGCGCGGGCGCCGCGCGGACCCGCAACCGTGCGGGCACCGCGCGGACCCGCAACCGTGCGGGCGGCACCCGCGCGGGCCCGCAACCATGCGGGCACCGCGCGGGCGCCGCGCGGTTGCCGCGCGGACCCGCAACCGTGCGGGCGCCGTGCGGCTGCCGCGCGGGCGGCACCCGCGCGGGCCCGCAACCATGCGGGCACCGCGCGGGCGCCGCGCGGTTGCCGCGCGGACCCGCAACCATGCGGGCGCCGCGCGGCTGCCGCGCGGGAGGCACCCGCGCGGACCCGCACCCGTGCGGGCACCGCGCGGGCGCCGCGCGGCTGCCGCGCGGGCGGCACCCGCACGGACCCGCAACCGCGCGGGCGCCGTGCGGGGCCGCACCCGCGCGGGCACCGTGCGGCCGTCGCACGGGAAACGCCGCGCGAGGCACCGCGCCGCGTGGGCGTCGCCCGCGGAGACACGCCGCGCGGTTCCGAACCACGCGGGGCTCCGGCGGACGACGACGGCGGCGCGGGAATTCCGGATCGTCAACCCGGACGGTGTTGGACTTTTCCGTCGAAAAGAGTAAATTGGGTCTTGTGTTTTCGGATGTTAGTACACGTTTTTGACTATAGTTATCCTTGCGGACTTTTCTTTAGGTCCAAGTGCGCACGGGGGTGCGCGAAAGATTCAAGTGTTCCGATTTCTCTTCAAATAGGTGGGTACGGTTGCGATCAGTGCAACAAGTGCAGTAAGTGCATCTATCGTCATTAAAGTGCTCTTAATTTATCTAACAAAGTAGATGGACAGTTTAACCTTTCGCATAATTGTGTTTTTATCTAACAATTGAAGCGGCTACGGTCGAGGTGCTCATGACACGCCGATCTCGGCAAATCCGTTTTCGGATGCTGCACGTACACAGGCGGATTGGCCTCCGCATGGGTGTACTTTTCCGGAAGAGTGGTCTCTTACGACCCGTGTTCCTCACAAAGGTGTGGATGCCGTGAGGACCCCTTCGCGCCCGCTGGGAATAGCACACCAGCACCGTGAAGGGGTTAAATGCATCAAAGAGGTGTTTGCGCACGAGGGGTGACTTTAGTCTCTCCGACAAATAATCTGGGGTTGGTGCCCAATTTAATTGATAATCTGGGGTTGGTGCCCAATTTAATTGATAATTCTGGAGTTGGGGCCCAGCTTAATATGTGCAGGGTTTTAGCGAAATGGTTCCGGTGTATTCGGTTTGCTCCTTATTTCCTTATTGATATTAGACATCTACTTTGTTTGTCACTGACATTACCCACTCCGTGACAGGTGTTACGAGGTGCGTTAGCCGGGAGGGCGGTGAGACTGCGTCGCGAGGGCCGTAGTCAGAACACTTGGTTTTTATTATCTCATCTCTCTTACGCTTAATTTAGTTAATTTGCTTGTGGGTCGTAATATTCGTGGACATGTATTACTTAGCGCTGTGGATGAGGTGTACTTTTATATTCGTTTCTTTTGGTGATGTTTTCTTATGCGGCACGTTTTTATGATAAACCGAATGATTTCGAAAAGATTTTCTCAAAACGAAGTGCCGTGTGGGCACGGGTTTTGCAACCGCTAACTTTATCCTTTCTAAACACTAATGCCGCTTTAATATTCCGCTTGATGATGTATGTCTATTGTATGGTTGATGGTTGGTGTTTGATGTATGTTGTTGTAAATGAGACGCCGTGCATATACAAAGGAGACTCTGTCCGTGGGCAGGGAGAATTTGTGTATGTGGCGGTCTGGCACGCACCGGGGATGAGGTTTAAATTACCTTGTTAAGAAGAAAAAAAAGATACACACGATTTTTCGCTTTGATAGACTCAAAACCCCCCCGGGGGCGTGACAGATTAAATGGTATCAGAGAAAAACAACCATAACCATAGTAGACGTGATCCACATCCACAGTGTAAGGTGCCACAAGCAAATTAGACATGAGATAACCAAGGTATAGGTGCGTAGTACGTGAGAGTACGGGGAAAAGGGGACGTAATGTAGGTGTAATCGTAAGACAGGGTGTTAGGGTTATAACCTTAGGGTTAACATGGTTTCTTTGTCTATAGCGGACGATGGCCCGGACTAGATCGTCCACCGAGAATGCGGACGCGGACAGAGTGACCCCGGCCACCGTAGAGAACCAGCTCCTCCAACGACAACTACGGGAAATGGCCGGGCAATTAGCGACGCTGACGGAGCAGGTTCGTCACCTGACGCAGCAACAGGCAACCGCGCCAGCCGAGCGCGATCCGACCCCTCCGCCCGACGCCATCGCACCCACTACGGGACCGCAAGGGACGGGTGGCACGACGACGGAACAGCCCCCATCCCCAAGGGATTTACCTACTCCGACGACCACGGGGCCCGTGATGGGAGCGACAGCAGGGGAGGCAGGAACGACCCCTACTCTCGGGGGGTCCGCCGCTGTAGGAGGGATCACGGAGCAACGAACGACGCGAGAAAGGGTCAGGACGAATTTGACTAGGTTCAAGAAGCATGACCCTCCCACTTTTGAGGGAGAGACGACCGATCCATGGGTCGTCGAGAAATGGGTAGATACCATGGAAAAACTCTTCGAGGACCTACTGATGGAGGAACACGAGCGGGTTCCACTAGCCGTCCACTTCCTCGAAGGGAATGCACGCATCTGGTGGAAGACGGTACGCCCGGATCCAACTACAAACGACCCGCTACCGACATGGACGGCCTTTAGAGAGGAACTTTTTGACGCTTTCTTCTCCGATAGCGTCAAGCGGCAATTGGAAGACGACCTGAAGAACATTAGACAAGGGAACCGCTCGGTCATGGAATATCAAAGGGAGTTTATAAGATTGGTTAACTGCGTCCCGTTTGTTATACGAGACGAACCCCACAAGGCCCGTCTTTTTGTGGACGGGTTACGGAGCGACATCTTCGAGATGGTTCAGGCAGCGGACCTGCGCACGTTCAGGGAAGTGGTGGACAGGGCCACCATAGTGGAGCGGGGGTTCGCTATCACCCGAGCTCGACGTGAAGGATCAGAAAATAACCGGGAGAGGAAGCGGACACAGACTTACCCGGGAGGGGGTCCGTCTGGTGGGAGCCGACCCCCAAAGTACCCCAAGACGCAACAAGGAAGCAAGAGTGCGCCTATCGGAAAGCCACGACCAGCGAACAAGCCATGCGTTATTTGCGGAGCATCGCATCCAGTGACGGAATGCCCTAAGAGACAGGATCACTGTTACCGCTGCGGCAAACCAGGGCATTTCCGATTCAACTGTCCTCTGAACACTGGAGCGGCATCTTCCGCAGCTTCCACCCCAACGGCACCACCACCAGGACGGGCTAGAGCATCAACGGGGATGCCCCCACACCCTCCGGCGCCAAGAGCAGAAGGAGAATCGCGACCACAACCAGGAGGGAGGCTCTACTCCATGGGCCAACATGGAGCGACACTGCAAGAGGAGGCGGTCGCAGGTATTACCTCCGTTTCTAATTTCCGAGCACGAACCCTGTTTGACACCGGGGCGACTCGCTCCTTTATTTCCCGCACTTTTGCACAAACACATCTGCTAGAAAGTAGTCCCCTTGATGTCTTACTGACCGTCCAGACCCCTGGGGGGCCAATCGCGGCAACTGACCTAGTACCCTCGTGTTCAATAAGACTGGGAAGGTTGTCGTGCCCCTGGGATCTGGTGGTCATACCGCTAAAGGAATACGACGTGGTTTTGGGCATGGACTGGCTTACCGAGTATCAGGCGATCATCGACTGCGAGAAGCGCCAAGTGCAACTACAGAAGCCGGGATTCCCAGAAAACGTGTACATGTTATGTAAAAGCACTTCCTTCTTGGCTATCATCTCCGCATCGCGAGCTAGGAAGTTGATGGAGGGCGGGTGCGTGGCCTATCTAGCCTCGGTAGATTTAGCCACCCGACCCGTTTCCTCGCCTTCCGAAATTCCCGTGGTAAGGGAATTTCCGGACGTGTTTCCGGCAGAGCTCCCCGGAGCGCCGCCGGGACGAGAAGCCGACTTTCTTATCGAACTACTTCCCGGCACCAAACCCATCACCAAGGCACCGTACAGGATGGCCTTCGCGGAGCTGAAGGAACTCAAGGCACAGTTGGAGGACCTTTTGGATAAGGGCTTCATCAGGCCTAGCGCGTCACCCTGGGGCGCGCCCGTCCTGTTTGTGAGGAAGAAGGACGGAAGTCTCCGATTGTGCATCGACTACCGGGAGATAAATAAGGTCACCGTTAAGAACAAGTACCCCCTGCCAAGGATCGACGACCTCTTCGACCAACTACAGGGGGCGACGGTGTTTTCAAAGATTGACCTGCAGTCGGGCTATCATCAGGTCCAGGTCAAGGGGGAGGACATCCCCAAAACGGCTTTTCGGACTCGCTACGGTCATTACGAATTTACAGTAATGCCGTTCGGGCTCACGAATGCCCCGGCGGTGTTCATGGACATGATGAACAGGGTATTCAAACCCTTCCTGGATTTATTCCTGGTGGTCTTCATCGACGATATCCTCATCTACTCCCGTACAGACGAGGAACATGAAGAACATCTGCGCACAGTCCTCCAGACCCTACGGGAACAGAAACTCTACGCCAAACTCAAAAAGTGTGAGTTTTGGCTCCGAGAGGTTGGCTTCTTGGGGCACGTAATCTCAGCGGCTGGAGTCGCAGTCGATCCGAAGAAGATAGATTCGGTGACAGACTGGTCCCAACCGACGACGGTGACGGAGATTCGAAGCTTCCTGGGATTAGCCGGGTACTACCGGCGCTTCGTGGAGGGTTTCTCCAAGATAGCCACCCCCTTAAACCGTTTGACTAAAAATGGGGAAAAGTTCATCTGGACGGACAAATGTCAGAGGAGCTTCGAGGGGCTCAAGGATAGATTGACGCGAGCTCCGATTCTCGTCCTGCCAGAACCAGGGGAGGATTATGAAGTGTATTGCGATGCGTCGCGAAACGGACTGGGTGGAGTACTCATGCAACGGGGAAAGGTTATAGCCTATGCGTCAAGGCAGCTCAAGGAATACGAGCGAAACTACCCCGTGCACGATTTGGAACTCGCAGCGGTTGTGTTCGTCCTCAAGCTTTGGAGACACTACCTGTATGGGGCACACTGCAATGTGTACTCAGATCATAAAAGTCTTAAGTACCTTTTCACCCAAAAGGAGTTAAATTTGCGGCAAAAACGGTGGCTCGAGCTACTGAAGGATTACGATTTAACGATCCACTACCACCCGGGAAAGGCAAATGTGGTGGCCGACGCCCTGAGCCGTAAGGGGCAGGCCGAGAAGGCAGGGGTAAGTGCCACACCCAGCAAGATAGTCTGATTGCGGAATTTTTGCGATTAAGACTAGAAGTAGTACCAGCGGGTACAGTCGAACAACTTCTGACACTGGTGGTCAGACCTACCCTGCTTGGCAGAATTCTCGAGGGGCAGTCGACTGATGACCAACTCCAGCTGGTGCGAAGTAGAGTAACTGCCGACCAAGAAGGTGATTTCACAGTAAACTCCGACGGCACGATACGATTTCGGGGACGAATCTGCGTGCCGGATCTACCGGAACTCAAAGAGGAAATCCTGTGGGAGGCGCATACTGCTCCATATGCAGCGCATCCCGGGGGAACGAAGATGTACAAGGATGTCAAGCAGACCTTCTGGTGGCCCAAAATGAAGGGAGACGTGACTCGGTTTGTGGCACACTGCCTGGTGTGCCAACGAGTGAAGGCCGAGCACCAGCGCCCGGCAGGAAAATTGCAACCCCTACCGGTGCCCGAGTGGAAATGGGACATGATTACCACGGATTTTGTGACCGGGTTCCCGAGATCGCCACAGGGACACGATGCGATATGGGTAATTGTGGACCGTCTGACGAAATCGGCCCACTTTCTGCCCATACACACGACGTGGACGCGGGAACGACTGGCACAAACCTACATCAACGAGATAGTAAGGTTGCATGGGGTGCCGACATCCATCACGTCGGACAGGGACACGCGATTTGTGTCAAACTTTTGGCAGAGCCTGCAGCGAGCAATGGGAACCAAGTTGCACTTCAGTACGGTTTTTCACCCGCAGACCGACGGACAATCAGAGCGGGTGATACAAATTGTGGAGGACATGCTTCGGGCATGCGTTTTAGACCTGGGCGAAGGATGGGCACGGTGCTTGCCCCTAGTGGAATTTGCCTACAATAACAGTTACCAGGCCAGCATTCAGATGGCGCCATACGAGGCCCTGTACGGGCGCCGCTGTCGGTCTCCAATATGCTGGGACGACTTGGGTGAGCGTAAGTTTCTGGGCCCAGATTTGGTGGAGGAGACCGAAGCAAAGGTGCGATTGATTAGGCAAAGGCTACTGACTGCCCAGAGCAGACAGAAAAGCTACGCGGACAACAGACGCCGAGACTTAGAGTTCGTGGTGGGTGAGCACGCGTTACTCCGAGTTTCGCCCTCCAAGGGGAACCGACGCTTCGGCATAAAGGGAAAGTTAAGCCCGAGGTACGTAGGACCGTTCGAGATCCTAGAACGCGTAGGACCGGTGGCGTACCGATTAGCCCTGCCGCCGAATCCCGAACGAGTCCATAACGTGTTCCATGTCTAAATGCTCCGGAAATACCTAGCTGATCCCTCTCATGCCTTGGATGCCTCCACCATCGAGTTGCGAGAGGATTTAAGCGTCGAGGAGACGCCGGTGCGGATTTTGGCATGAGAGGACAAGAAGTTGCGCAATCGAACTATCCCCTATGTGAAGGTCCAGTGGAGCAACCACGAAGAGCGCGAGGCGACGTGGGAACTGGAATCGAAAATGAGAGAATGTTTTCCCGAATTGATTAGTGGGGTTTGTACTTAAGTTTCGGGACGAAACTTTTTATAAAGTGTGAGTGGTGTAGTGATCCGGCCTTTCGGGATATTTTTGACTTACATGTAGTCATTTAAGCCTTTAAGTGAAATAAAATTATTCAATTCTTAAAAGTTGGCCATTGTGAGGTGCTAGTATTTTTCTGCGATAGAGCGCGGAAAAAGAAAGCCGACGGTGCGATCGGATCTGAAATCCGATATCGGGATCCCCCGGAACGGGATTCAAAGTGATACGGTGATTAGTCGTGCATCGGAATCCGTGCAAAATATCTTGCACCCGTTAGAGATAAGGTGGGTTATCTCGTAGGGGATAATTAATTAGTTAATTAATTATCCCAGACGGAAAATTAATAATTATCTTACGTACGAATTAAAGAGAAATTAATTAAAGATAAAGTACGACTATATAAGGGATCCCGATTATCGGAAAGAAAAGAAAAGAAGAAAATAAAAACCCTAATCGGTGAGAAGAGAAAAAGAAAAGAAAAGACGGAACCCTAGCCGGAAGAAAGGGAAAGGAGAAAAAGAAGGGGCCCGATCTTCCCGGACACCGAACCGAAGGCAAGAACGCGACCGGACAACCTTCCCGTCGATCTTCGGTTAGTAAAATAATTGTTTTAAATTATTTGGGATTTTTCCGTCGTCTCTTTTGTTTAAGTTCTTGGTTTCTTGTTTTCTCCGTCGTATCCGTCACCGTCGCCGACATCGTCTTCTTGATAGGGCACGGAACGGACGGCGGAGGCGCGCGGTGCCGCTAGGGCATCGCGCGGAGGAGGGTCACGGACGGCACCCATGCGGACCCGCAACCGCGCGGGCACCGCATGGGCGCCGCGCGGCCGCCGCGCGGACCCGCAACCGTGCGGGCACCGCGCGGCTGCCGCGCGGACCCGCAACCGTGCGGGCGGCACCCGCGCGGGCCCGCAACCATGCGGGCACCGCGCGGGCGCCGCGCGGCCACCGCGCGGTTGCCGCGCGGACCCGCAACCGTGCGGGAGCCGTGCGGCTGCAGCGCGGGCGGCACCCGCGCGGGCCCGCAACCATGCGGGCGCCGCGTGGCTGCCGCGCGGGCGCCGCGCGGCTGCCGCGCGGGAGGCACCCACGCGGACCCGCACCCGTGCGGGCACCGCGCGGGCGCCGCGCGGCTGCCGCGCGGGCGGCACCCGCACGGACCCGCAACCGCGCGGGCGCCGTGCGGGGCCGCACCCGCGCGGGCACCGTGCGGCCGTCGCACGGGCAACGCCGCGCGAGGCACCGCGCCGCGTGGGCGTCACCCACGGAGACACGCCGCGCGGTTCCGAACCACGCGGGGCTCCGGCGGACGACGACGGCGGCGCGGGAATTCCAGATCGTCAACCCGGACGGTATTGGACTTTTCCGTCGAAAAGAGTAAATTGGGTCTTGTGTTTTCGGATGTTAGTACACGTTTTTGACTATAGTTATCCTTGCGGACTTTTCTTTAGGTCCAAGTGCGCAGCGAGGGTGCGCGAAAGATTCAGGTGTTCCGATTTCTCTTCAAATAGGTGGGTACGGTTGCGATAAGTGCAACAAGTGCAGTAAGTGCATCTATCGTCATTAAAGTGCTCTTAATTTATCTAACAAAGTAGATGGACAGTTTAACCTTTCGCATAATTGTGTTTTTATCTAACAATTGAAGCGGCTACGGTCGAGGTGCTCATGACACGCCGATCTCGGCAAATCCGTTTTCGGATGCTACACGTACACAGGCGGATTGGCCTCCGCATGGGTGTACTTTTCCAAAAGAGTGGTCTCTTACGACCCGTTTTCCTCACAAAGGTGTGGGTGCCGTGAGGACCCCTTCGCGCCCGCTGGGAATAGCACACCAGCACCGTGAAGGGGTTAAATGCATCAAAGAGGTGTTTGCGCACGAGGGGTGACTTTAGTCTCTCCGACAAATAATCTGGGGTTGGTGCCCAATTTAATTGATAATCTGGGGTTGGTGCCCAATTTAATTGATAATTCTGGGGTTGGGGCCCAGCTTAATATGTGCAGGGTTTTAGCGAAATGGTTCCGGTGTATTCGGTTTGCTCCTTATTTCCTTATTGATATTAGACATCTACTTTGTTTGTCACTGACATTACCCACTCCGTGACAGGTGTTACGAGGTGCGTTAGCCGGGAGGGCGGTGAGACTGCGTCGCGAGGGCCGTAGTCAGAACACTTGGTTTTTATTATCTCATTTCTCTTACGCTTAATTTAGTTAATTTGCTTGTGGGTCGTAATATTCGTGGACATGTATTACTTAGCGCTGTGGATGAGGTGTACTTTTATATTCGTTTCTTTTGGTGATGTTTTCTTATGCGGCACGTTTTTATGATAAACCGAATGATTTCGAAAAGGTTTTCTCAAAACGAAGTGCCGTGTGGGCACGGGTTTTGCAACCGCTGACTTTATCCTTTCTAAACACTAATGCCGCTTTAATATTCCGCTTGATGATGTATGTCTATTGTATGGTTGATGGTTGGTGTTTGATGTATGTTGTTGTAAATGAGACGCCGTGCATATACAAAGGAGACTCTGTCCGTGGGCAGGGAGAATTTGTGTATGTGGCGGTCTGGCACGCACCGGGGATGAGGTTTAAATTACCTTGTTAAGAAGAAAAAAAAGATACACACGATTTTCCGCTTTGATAGACTCAAAACCCCCCCGGGGGCGTGACACCAAAATACAGTTTATCACATTTTTCGAGACCCTAGGGTCGTCAGACGGAAATTCCGTCAGCGCCATTGCGCTCAGAACGTCAAAATTAGCTAGAATCGTCTACTCATACTGCTAGGTTTGGATTTTGGACAGTGAAATGGTCAACGACCGATCAAGAGGGGACTGAAAACAGGGGTTACTATTCATTTTACTATTCACTTAAGTCGTGGGTCCCATTAGTTTTCTTGCTGATTTTCGGACGATCCGACCGTCGGATCAGCAAACGGTCTATACCATTTCCACTCGATTCAACGAGACGGTCGCACTGGCGACCTCAGATTTCCGAGATCAGACTCGGATCGGAAAGGCAGAATTTGTGCTTCGGCAACTGTGCCCTCCGTACACCGGTACACACCACTAAGGTTAATTTTGTTTCCTCGCACACATTCGCACCTGAAAAACACTCTTTACACTAACACAATTTTCCCGAGTATTACACCGTCTCCTTTACTCTTAGGTTTGGAGGAGCCTAAGGCCAACTGACCCTTCCTCATTGCTCTGTAACATCCTCACCTTCTCCCATTTCTTCTGGCGATCGTGTCCGAGTCGCGCCATCTCCAGAAACCTACAGCGAGGCCGTCAATACAGTTTTGTGTATCACCGAAACCCTATGTGGGACGATCTTGCAACCGCGCCACCCTCGTCGTCTTGGCTCAGATATGAAGAGTTGTGTGGGCATCTGCGTGTCTGCAGATGCCTCCCTGTCTTTTCCCGTGCCTCCCCGGGCAGCCTAGTCGCCAGAAAGGTGATGCCCTAGTTCTCTATGTCGAAGTTGGTCGAGCTCCGTCGTCAGCCGCCGCCGTTGCTTCCCGAAGCCGGCAAACCACCCAACTAGCCTCCACTCGTTGAGAGCAAGCCCCTGGTGCCTTTAGTTGAACCCCAGACCCGCTCGATCCCGAGCTTGTTGAGCCAAGCTCTGGCTTGGCCGAGCTAAGCTCTGGCTTGGCCGCAGATTCCACTCCGACCAACCACCGCGACCAGCAGCCAATGCCACCCTTGGGTAGACTCTGACACCTTCTGTTACCCCCTCATGACCATGCATGTGCCTTTGAGCCATTAGAAACCGAGCCGTTTTGAGTTGCCCAAGCCGAGCCCGAGCCATCCTTGTGTTTGCCGAGGTTACTACGACAATCATTCTGGTGGCTCTCCGACCATTCTAAGGTGAGCCTCTGAGTCTCTCAACCTCCTGAGCATGATGCTCACTCCAAGTTGCATCAAGATGGGTTGGAGATGCGCAAATTGCAACTTTAGCTTTTTATGCTTAATGTAGGTTGACCTTGTGTCCTTCTCGGATTCCGTGCCACCTTCGAACAGCGAGCACGGGCTTTATAAGTCGAGACCTATCTACTGATACCCTCGGTTCGATTTGAAAGTCTTCGGATTAAGGTAACAAGCCAAAACCTACATTCGAGGTTTTAGCTAGGGGTCTTGGTGCAATTATAACTACTTGGGCTACCTCGAGCAGTGTGCACGTGACCTCTGAACTTTTCATTCGAGGTCCGAAGGCTTTTGTTAAGCGAAAATTGCATTGCGAGTCGTAAATCGATGAAATCACCGGTTTATCATCGGTTCAGCGCAAAACACGTAATCCGAATAGTTTAGATGATCAATTATGTGTGCCAGGTGTCCCTGGCTGTTTTCCGACACTGTCCTGGCTGATCCAATGACTTTCGTCTCTCGTCGGTGACTCCCGGAGCCGAAATCGGCGGTTCCGGTAATGATTATCAGTAATTATGGCACAGTTAGGATTAATAATGGCACGAGATTAGTTGTTGCTGCCCGGACACCTTAAATGAAGTGTTCCATTACAGTAAGTAAGGTTTCATTAGGTTCGGTAGCTTGTAGGCACTAATCGGACCGTTATTGGTCGATCGGCGGATTACCAAAATTTTCGACAGATCTCGAGACTTAATTTAAGTCTGTGGTTTAACCATTTTGTACACTGTGAGTCAGTGGGTTGGGTATGAGTGAGTCAGTTACTGACACATAGCTATGTTTTAGGCCCGAGCAGTCAGGAGCCTCCGCGCGAGCTAAGCAGCGGATTCCAGGACCGCCTGAACTAAGGTGGGTACTCCGATCCGGTCATTAGCATAGTGTAACCTAATTGGGTATATTAGCATTTCGATCCAAGCCCTTGGTTATCTTGTTAGCTCTTCCATCAGTTTACACTTCAGTATTTTGATTTATCTCTGCTCTATACATTGGTCATATTATGATATCGTGATAGTGGACACTACTAGCTGTTGGTTCACATTCTTCCTCCTACTGATTATTATACCTACTATTGCTTCTAGATTATTATGCATGATAGAGTAGGAGTTTACTGATGATTCCGAATGACATTTTGTAGCACTAAGATTGACTGATGAGTTCATATGGCATTTTCTAGCACTTAGATTGACTTGTGATTCCGTTTGGGAGTTTTCGGCTACTTATTGTATTTTCGGTCTTTCGACCGCTAGCATTGAGCATCCACATTTGTGATCGCCATGCACCTACTGTACACTTCACGTACACCGACGGTTTGGCCAACATCATAGTGTTCTTTATCGGTAGAGTGGTCTGATTGACCCGTGAGCCCCTTTAGCTGTACTCTTGGGTACGGGGATTGTTGTCAGTTTAGCTGGGTGTTCTGTTATGGCATCAGCCTAAGGTCCTAGTGACCAATAGTGGCACATGATTAGGTTGGTTGATTATCGTCACTTTTGTTGCATTCTTGCTTACAGTTATATCTTACATATGCCTGATTATTGCTTTTCAATCTTGTTTTCATATCAGCTTATACTCTTGCTTTCATATCAACTTATACTGTTGCCTTCATACCAGTTTATACTACTGCTTCATACTAGCTTTACTGCCTTTTGATTATTGTATACCAGTAGTGTCACGCCCCGAGTTTGAAAACCGGTCTTTTTTTTTTTTTTTTTTTTTTTTTTTTTTTTTTTTTTTTTTTTTTTTTTTTAATCAGAGTCTGAAACCGGGGCATGAACAGATCGCCACATACATAGGAAATCCTCTGTCCACTCGGATAGAGTCTTCCCTATACATGCACGGCTAGGCAAGTACAATAAGCACAATCAGAGTACTATCTAACTCAAGATAAAGCTAATCATGATATATGAAATCTCATCCACGATAGTTCTAAACAACTACTAAATATGAGATAAGTGCTCAACAAAATCCACTAAACATCATATAACATCACCATTAAATCATGATCACATATAATATCATAATCAAATGTAAACAGAAATAATCATCATGGGGACAGTTTTATCGTAATCGGCTTACCGGACTGTCCCGACATCTCACCACCCGACGAATATGAAATGGTGGTCACCCAAAGGGTGTGAGATACAACATAAATGTATCCCAGTGAGTACGACTGGCCAAGAAATAGCAAGTCGCACCTACTGGTATACAATAAACAACGGATAGTAAGAAATCAGGTATACTAAATCAAGAGGCAAATAGGATAACCATGATAAATCTCAGTGCTGCATATAATGCACTAATGATAGGAACTGATCATGCTATAAACTGATAAATATGATAATCATGGTAAGTCACGATGCTGGGTACATGAGGTATTGATAAACAGAAGATAAGGCATACCGAATAATAACTGCAATAATAACAACCAAGTAGCGATACCTCAATGTTGGAAATAGAATATCCAATCAATGCCACTCTTGGTCACGAGGACCTCAGGCAAATACCATAGCAGAAACACCTAGCAAGAACTGTCAGTAATCCCTGTATCCAATGATACAGTCGAAGGGGCTCCTCGTACACAACGGTACAGCAGAAGGGGGCTCACGGGTCACGTAGACCACTCTACCGGTAAAGAACACCACGACGGTGGCCAAACCATCGGTGTACGTGAGTGTACAGCAGGTGCATGGCGATCATAATGAGAATGCTCAAAGCTAGCGGTCGAAAAACTGGATAATCGGCAACAAGCCGGAAACTCCCACAAGGGATGCTAATAACTGTATAATCTCATCATATTGAACAATAACACTGATCCCTATACTATCATGCAACATAAGAATAGAGAATACTGCAATCACTAAACAAGAATATGTTGAAGTACTGGACTATAATCATCACTAGCTAATGACCAATCAAGCATGGCAAGGGTCCAGATATAAGCTAAGTATGCAGAATAGAAGATAGTAAGCTACTATATTGAATGAAAGGCAAGAGCTCAAAAAATGGGATCAGGGCTTGCAACCACAGGGGTCCGACCGAATATGGTACCCCAGAGGTGAGGCCTGATAAAGCCCGGACCGAAGAAAACCTACCTTAGTGTAGGCAGTTCCGAAGCCTGCTGGACTACTAGGGTGCTGGCGCCGAACTGCTGGGCCCTGAACAATAAACTCGGATCGGTAACAGACTCACTCATACCCATCCCACTGACATTACATGACTAGAACAACTACATGGTGGACTTTCCACAAGTCCCGGGATTTACCAGAATTTTCGAAAACCCGCCGAACGACCGACTATGGCCCGAATAGTACTTACGAGTTTCCAAATGCGACGAAACTTCACATGCTGCCCTGGAATGATCTATTTAAAGTGTCCGGGTAGCCAAGGACCATTTTGTAAACCTCTATGCTCAATGGGGTCCATAATTACCAACGTAGTCCCCCCGAAAAGCCGATTTTGGCTCCGGGAGCTACCGACGTGAAACGAAGGTCACTGGACCAACTAGGACAGTGCCGGGAACAGCCAGGGACACTTGGCAGTGACAACTCATCATCTGATATCTCCGAAAAGTGTGATTTGCGCAGAAACGCAACGCCGATAAACTGACAATTTAGCCAATTTACGACTCGGGGATCAATATCCGCTCAACGGAAGCCATTGGACTTCAAACGAAAGGTACAGAGATCACGTGCACGCTGTCCAAAGCAGCCCACCAGGCTACAATTGCAATTTGACCCATGAGGTTTAATATAATTGTATAATTATGTGAATAAAACATATATTTTGACCCGTTCCAAAACTACACAAGCTTTCAAGTCAAAGCAAGGTATCACTAGATAGGTCTCGACATGATAAAACCCGTGCTTGCTGTCCGGGAGCAACACGAGGCCCGAAAATAGTATTAGGTCCATAATTACTAAGTCTTGAGAGCACCAAGTTGCCAACATGCACAAACACTTATTCTCTGTGTAAACTAGAGTGAGCATCATGCTTAGAGGGCCAAGAAGGTTCAGAGGCTCACCTTCGGGGTGTTGCGGGATTGTCGGAATCGTCGCCGGAGCAAAGTGACCATGGTGCAACTTCCCCGAGAGCTCGGTTTGGCCGAGCTTGATCTAAACCGAGATAAAACCTCAATCTGAGGCAAGCATGAGTTGTAGGAGGTTCCCAGAGGTGGAAGGATCACCACCCAACCCAGCTCCGGCACCCCGACACGGCGGTTGGCCGGAGAAGATGATCTTTAACCTAGAACATGACAACAATGGTGGAGAGTTATCTAGCCATTACGGGTCGCATGCAAGGGGTCTAGGGACATGCTCTGGACATAAGGAAGCTTACAAGTGGGGTGGCCAGAGCCGGGGAGCAACGGCGCCGGCGGGCGGCGCTGCTCGGCCAAGAGCAAAAACACCCAAGGCTAGGGCTTCGGTTTCCCGTGCAACCGCTCAACTGATCTCCCTCAAACTTTATGGAGGCCCATCTGGAGATCAAAGGAAGAGAACCAATGGGCCTGATCTCGATTTGGATAGCTGGATGTAATGTAAAGTACCGGGGCATTGGATAGCGCGCCGACCACACAGATGGCTTGGGGCAGAGAGTTGCCTTGGGCATGTTGCATTTGAGGTTACTGTTGATGCCGAGTTGATTCAGATCAACGCGGAAGCTCCAGCTCGATTCGGGGTTTTTCCGGGCCTTGTAGGCCGATTGAGGATGAGATTGGGAATTTCAGACTTCACCGTGGAGTGCCAGAAATTCAGGAACGCGTGGAGCAGGTGTACTTTCAGATTACAGCGAGGTTCGGGAGGTTCCGGACTGACGCGGAGGACCCGGAGGCAAAAAGTGAGTCGGAACTGGCAATTTTGGAGCCGGTAATTGATTTGAGCACCCCGACTCAACGGATAAGCTTTTTGAGGAGAAAAAGCTGTGGACACGTGTACTTTTGATTTACAGCGAGGTTCGGGAGGTTCCGGACTGACGCGGAGGACCCGGAGGCAAAAAGTGAGTCGGAACTGGCAGTTTTGGAGCCGGTATTTGATTTGAGCACCCCGACTCAACGGATAAGCTTTTTGAGGAGAAAAAGCTGTGGACACGTGTACTTTTGATTTACAGTGAGGTTCGGGAGGTTCCGGACTGACGCGGAGGACCCGGAGGCAAAAAGTGAGTTGGAACTGGCAATTTTGGAGCCGGTAATTGATTTGAGCACCCCGCCTCAACGGATGAGCTTTTTGGAGAGAAAAAGCTGTGAGCGCGTGTATTTTCGATTTACAGCGGAGTTCGGGAAGTTCCGGGCAGCGGCGGAGAGCCCGAAGGCAAAAAGTGAGTTGGAGTTGGATTATTGGAATTAATTAATTAGTTAATTAATTATAAAGCCTTTTGCTTTATAAAAAGGCTTCCACCCTCCCTCTGCAGCAGGAAGAAAGAAAGAAAAGGAAGAAAGAAAGAAAGGAAAGGAAAAGAGAGGAAAAGGAAGAAGAAGAAGAGGAAGGAAAGGGCTTTGAGGCATTTTTGGTTTTTGGACTCGCCGTTGGAGGCCGCGTGGAGCTCGTGGGCGTGCGGCAAGCGGCAACGAGGTATGCAAATTCTGATTTATGCAGTTTTTTTTGGAGTTTTGAGCTTTGAGGAATTTTTAATTGGTTTTTAAAATGCTAAAATCGGATTTTTGGGATTTTTCGGATTATTTGGGTTTTTTATAAAATTAGTGGTTTTGCCGTCGCCGGCGGCCGCGCGCGCGCGCAACGGCGCACGCGCGGCGCCAGGGTGCTGCTGTTGGCAGCACCCTGCGGCGACATGCCGCTGGGTGCGGCGCCGCGTGCAGCAAAGCGCGGCACGCGGCGCTGCCTGGCCGCGCGCAGGTGCGCGCGGCAGGGGCGCGCGGCACTGCCTAGCCGCGCGCGGGTGCGCGCGGCACTGCCTGGCCGCGCGCGGCAGGGCCGCGCGCAGGGGCGCGCGGCAGGGCCGCGCGCGAGTGCGCGCGGCACTTCCTGGCCGCGCGCAGGCGCGCGCGGCAGGGCCGCGCGCAGGGGCGCGCGGCAGGGCCGCGCGCGGGTGCGCGCGGCACTTCCTGGCCGCGCGCAGGCGCGCGCGGCAGGGCCGCGCGCGGCCCTGCGCGGGCCGCGCGGGCCGCGCGCGGGCCTGTGCGGGCGCACGGGCGCGCGCGACCGCGCGCAGCGCAGTGGGCTGCGCGCGGGCCTGCGCACAGCGCTGCAGGGCGCTGCGCGGTGCGCTCCGGCACCGCGCAGCAGGTCGCTGCGCGGCGCTGCTGGGTTGGGCGCCGTGCGGCGGGCCTCCCTCGTCGCGCGGCTGGGTTTTCGCCGCGCGGCGTGCTCCCGGACGGCGGGCGACTCCTCAGTTTGCGTGCCGGCGCCGTGTTTTCGCCGTCGGAGCCCGTGGGTCGCCGTCGGCCGCTGTTTTCGCCGTCGGGCGCAGTTTTTCGCCGTCGGCTGCTGCTTTTTCGCCGTCGAGCAGATTTCTGGCAGTTTTTCGCGAGCGGTTTTCGCAGGATTTTCGCAAGCCGTTTTTTGAGCGGTTTTTCGCCGTCGGGCGCTGGTTTTCGCCGACGGAGCTGTTTTTCGCCGCCGCGTGCTGTTTTTCGCCGTCGGGCGCTGGTTTTCGCCGACGGAGCTGTTTTTCGCCGCCGCGTGCTGTTTTTCGCCGTCGGGCGCTGGTTTTCGCCGACGGAGCTGTTTTTCGCCGCCGCGTGCTGTTTTTCACCGTCGGGCGCTGTTTTTCGCCGACGGAGCTGTTTTTCGCCGCCGCGTGCTGTTTTTCGCCGTCGGGCGCTGTTTTTCGCCGACGGAGCTATTTTTCGCCGCCGCGTGCTGTTTTTCGCCGTCGGGCGCTGGTTTTCGCCGACGGAGCTGTTTTTCGCCGCCGCGTGCTGTTTTTCGCCGTCGGGCGCTGGTTTTCGCTGACGGAGGCTGTTTTTCGCCGACGGATGCCCGGTTTTGACCGTTTTGATTGATTTTGCGATTTCTTCGCTTCTGGCAGCTTGCGGTGCGGTTTTAGCTTCCGCGGAGCGCGCGGTCGTGTGGTTGGTCGCCGCGTGCTCCGATTCGCGTGCGGATTCTGGCATCAGGCTTCGTGTTGCGTGCGGACCCCTTGGAGGCCAGGTAAGCCCGCTGAGCCAATTGCAAGTGTCGACGAGCTATTGGTGGCTTTCTAAGGTGGGTTGGTTTTCTCTCCAAGTCTACGGACTTCCTTCTAATTCTATTGTGATAGGATTGCATGCTAGTTTAAGTATTTTCTTGGAACTTAACTAGCACCCCCGTCATATGTGCATGAGTTTGACCAGACCATTTGTGAACCTTAATTTGGGCTAGGTTCCTTTATGCTTTAGACATCCCGCACTTTTCATATCCTTCGGGACTTAGAGTTTCCTCGCCCGGGTAGTGGGCTGAGTGGTCAGAGTGTTGTGGGACGGGTGTTGCACTCGGGCCCGGGGGGCCGAGTGGGGTCTGGTGGCTGGGTTAGGCCAGTGTTAGTGTTTTGGGGAACCGTTTCAGATAAACGGTGGTCCCGGGGGTTTTCCTTTCTGCTGTTCTTCTCGTCACCACCAGGTTGTGATCGTGGTGCACGTGTGTTAGCAGGACCTTGAACCCAGAACCTTTTTGGATAAATACATGATTTTAGTCAGCCAATGTTTCTTCCAAGCCTCGCAAGGTTGCCTGAGTCGGTTCTTGTGTGATAGGACGAGGGCATTAGCCCTTCGAGGTTTGGGCATAAAGCTTGATTTCAAAGGGTTTTCCTAAAAAGACTAAAAATCAATAATAAGATGGATTTCTCTCAGATCGAATGATTTTCTGAAATAAATGACATGGTTTCTTATAAACTTATCCACCCGAGCGGATTCGAGTGATCTGGGTTCTAAGGGCTGCTTCTTTCTTGGGGACGTAGGTGTTAGTCTCCCGGGGTTTCGGACCTTTCGCAGATCTGGCCGTGGAGTAGCTCCGGCCGTGAGTTGAGTGTTGAGTTCAGTGGGGTGTTGTTGAGGGAGCCGTTGGGAGAGACGGTGGTCCCAGCTGTGTGGTACCTTCGTTGAGTGGGTCTGTGTTGTGAGATTGAGTCGTGGAGGGTTCTCCGACTGAGTTTGTGCTTTGAGCATCGAGATACCGATCTGTTTGATCGAGGACTACAGCCTGCAGGAGCCACTTGTGAGACAGTGATACTGATGAGATACTTGAGTTCGGTGGGGTCGCACCCCTCGAACCACGCCCCGGGTGCGTTGATGATTCCGAGCCTGATGAGGCTGCGAGGATGATACCGAGCCTGACGAGGCTGCGATGATGCGCCTAGTTCATATACTAGAGGTCGCTTGATACCCCTGGCCGAGCTACCATGGGGTCACTGTGTGAGATATCGAGTTTGTCCGTTGGGACACCCTGGTTGATACACCAGGGGGCGCAGGCTTGACTCGACTGGACCCTGTGGGGCAATCGCTGAGATTTGGGATACACTGAGAGAGTGATGGCGTAGCATGTGTCATAGTAGAGCGTCTTGGGCTTAGTACTTGTGACATATTGTCAGCAGTGAGTGACTGCATACCATCATCCATAGTCTCTTCCTTTTGAGCATAGTAGATAGAGGCATGATAGCTGTAGATTCTTTTCCAGCATATTTATATTATCATCAGTCTTTTCTCTATCTTATGCCTCTGGTAGACTTAGTGGGCAGACCGTGGTTCTTGGAGACGGTACCCACTGAGAACTACTGTAGGATGTAGTTCTCACACCCTCTGTCGGTGACAGGTTGCTGAGGCTTTCTTCCGTTCCTGCTGTGCTTGACTGGACGGACCGAGGACAGGGAGTCGCGTGATAGTTCCCTACCAGCATTGTTACTTTAGAGAGAGGTAGATGTACCATCCCGGATTGTGGGAGTTGGTTATGTTTCCTGTTTAGCTATCTCCCATTTGGATTTGTAGATGTTGTATAGGTGGACTTCTATTTGTATCATCTGATTTTGGGAGATAGGCTATGAGTTGTAGCAACTTTGTAGTTGAGAAAAATTTTATAGTACAGCTTTTTATCCGCTCTGATATCTGTGTAGCTGTAGTTTTGTCTTTTGCAGGCTAGACGCTTCGTCTGTACGGCAGTTTCCGTACAGATGGCGGATCTGTTAGCGAGCCCGGGTCGCAGTTTCGACCCCCGGGGCGTGACATGTAACCTGCGTGAAGATCCGGCCAAACTTAGGTTTCCGACGACCTCACGCGACCACCAGTGCACCAAGGCTTTCCAGGTCTCGGGGCTAAGCATGGATGGTGCTCTCGATGTCAGAAAAAGAATGTGGGAGGTCCCGGTGCAAGAAAATTTAAGGAGGGGGAGTTTCGGGTTACCTTTGTGAGAGAAGAAGAAGAAGAATGAAAGAGGTGGTTCCTCCGGCGATGTACGACGGAGCCCGACTCCAGCGCTCCTCGGGTTGGGTCTCCAGAGAACAACAATGTCCTCAGATGTGGTCAGGAGCAATCCCAAGTCTTTTGGTTGCTTTCTTCTCAACCCAACCCGAGATCAAGGCAATACCTTGCTCTTTCTCCTTTTCCAGCGAGGGGAGGCGGCGACCGACGGCGTAACCGTCGAGGAAGAGGCTGAGGAAGAAGAAGAGTCTGGTGGAGGCGGCTGGGGTGCAAGGCATTCGGGCTACGGTTCACAAGAACTTACTTTGCATATGTATATAGCTTTGTAATAATATGCCAATAGATCCCTCACTTTCAATATTTGGACTTGGGTCCTTCACAGGGATTGAAATTTGCATCAAAATCCCTTTCCAGGGAGTTCCACATATTTCGGTGCATGAAACATAGGGTCTTATGTGCAAAATACTATACTTTTTGCTATTTTCACGTTTTTCGAGTCATTAGAGTTGTCAAACGGAAAAACAGACTTCGCCACGACGTTCGGCTCGACGAGACCTATTGAGTACCGATTTCGGTTCGTTGAGTTTAGGTCCCGATAAATTGTAAATCCATCTTATACAGTGGCGTTTACAGCTTGGCATGTATTTCGATCACCTAGGCTCGTCAAACATAAATTCTGACTGCGCCATTGTGCTCAGAATGTTGAGACGGATCAAATCGAGTATCTGGACTGTCGGATTCGGACTCCGAACAGTGAAGTTGGCCGACTTCTAATCGGAAGTCGGAAAAATCCAGGGGTTACTATTCACTTAAGTCATCCCCTATTACACTATATCTCTTTATACAATCGGCATGGCCCACTGAAACCTTTTTGAACTTGATTTCTTTATTGATTTTGAATTCGAATTTCATGAATGTTACAAGTAGGTACGACTTGCTCATCTCCGGCTCGTTGTACCAACTGTGATACATTCAGTTGTATCTCACACGCTATAGTGACACTAATTTTAGGTTCTTCGAGTGGTGAGATGTCGTGGCGTTGATGCGAGGATTCTGTGTTAGAGTTGTCCCAATATATTGACTAGATAGCTGACCTGCTAGTATGTTTCTTGTTTACTCTGAGATTTGGTTATTTTCGTTTATGATTATGAGTTATTGTCATGACTTACCTATTTAGTTATCCAGCTGCTTTTATGTTTAGTGTTACGTAGATGGATTTGTTGGATTATGAACTTATTATGGTGATTTAGTTGTTGGTTAAGTTGGTTCATTAATCAGTTAGTTGTTATTATGTTTAGTCACTCTGATTGTGCTATTATATATTGCCTAGCTATAAGTGTATAGGGGAGACTCTGTCCCTGGGGATTCCCTATGCGCGTGGCAATCTAATCACGCTTTGGGGGTTCTGTGTTTCCAACTCTAATTTATATAAAAAAAAGAAATTAGACCGCTTTTAAAATTCCGGGGCGTGACATTATCTCATCTCTTTCTTTCTCTGTGAACCCCACACACACACACGCACGCGATGGAGAGAGGGAGATAGAGAGAGAGAGAGAGAGAGTTTCCCTCTCCCTCTTGTTCCCTCCTGTTCTCTCTCTAAACTTGATGCTTTGGTGGAGCTCAAGCTCGGGAGTCGCGTGGGAGCTTTGGATCGAGCTTTCGGTGCGCATGAGAGCTCGGTGGGATTCGCGGTCACAGTATGGGTTTTGGGTTTCGACTTCAAATTTCGTTAAATCCTTCAAATTTGATATCCTAGAGTTCCCTATACAATTCTACACTAGTTGGATCGTAAATTCTCCGTAAATTCGGAGTAATTTTGAGTAAAAGAGATCATAGGCACGTTTAGCCACCGTTTGGATTGGGGATAAAGGGGGGATATCCCCCCTTTATCCCCAAACAGTTTTGGGATATCCCCGTTTGGGGATATCCCCCCAAACGGGGATATCCCGGGTTTGGGCTTTGGGATATCCCACCCAAACCCTACAGACCCCGGTTTAAACCCCCACTCTCTCCCCCCTCTCTCTTCCGTGATCATTACTCCTTACACTCCCCCCGAGGTGGCCTCCTCTCCAGTTCATCTCCTTCATCTCCTTCATCTCCTTCTCTCCCCGTGGCCATCGCCTTCATCTCCTTCTCTCCACGATCTGTGCTCCCCGCTCCCGATCTCTGTTGTGTGGTCCCGATCTCTGTGAGCTCCCCGCTCCCGATCTCTGTGAGCTCCATGGTCCCGATCTCTGTGAGCTCCCCGCTCCCGATCTCTGTGTGCTCCCCGCTCCCGATCTCTATGTGCTTGGTGAGATCTTGGTGCTCCCCGCTCCCGATCTCGTTGTGCTCCCGATCTCTGTGTGCTCCCCGCTCCCGATCTGTGTGTGCTTGGTGAGATCAAGGTGATCCCCGCTCCCGATCTCTGTGTGGTCCCGATCTCTGTGTGCTCCCCGCTCCCGATCTGTGTGTGCTTGGTGAGATCAAGGTGATCCCCGCTCCCGATCTCTGTGTGCTCCCGATCACTGTGTGCTCCCCGCTCCCAATCGCTGTGTGCTCCCCACTCCCGATCTCTGTGTGCTTGGTGAGATCTTGGTGCTCCCCGCTCCCGATCTTTGTGTGTGCTCCCGATCTGTGTGTGCTCCCCGCTCCCGATCTCTGTGTGGTCCCGATCTCTGTGTGCTCCCCGCTCCCGATCTGTGTGTGCTTGGTGAGATCAAGGTGATCCCCGCTCCCGATCTCTGTGTGCTCCCGATCGCTGTGTGCTCCCCGCTCCCGATCTCTGTGTGCTCCCCACTCCCGATCTCTGTGTGCTTGGTGAGATCTTGGTGCTCCCCGCTCCCGATCTGTGTGTGCTCCCCGCTCCCGATCTCTGTGTGGTCCCGATCTCTGTGTGCTCCCCGCTCCCGATCTCTGTGTGCTCCCCGCTCTTGATCTCTGTGTGCTTGGTGCGATCTTGGTGCTCCCCGCTCCCCGTTCCCGATCTCTGTGCGTGTGCTTGGTGAGAACTTGGTGCTCCCCGCTTCCCGCTCCCGATCTCTGTGTGTTGTGTAAGCTGTGTGCTTGGCTACTTGTTCATACCTGCTCCCTGTGCCAAAGGTGCCCCGAGCTTCATCTCTGCTCCCTCCTTTTATTCTCGGTTGCTCTGTCCCCTCTACCGAGCTATCTCTCTGCCATCAAAGGTGCAATCATTTCCTTTTTTTTTTGACAGTTCAGCTATTATTGGATAAAATGTGTTGATGCCTTTGATGTTAAATGAGTATGCTATGTCATTAGAATGATTTGTTTTGATGGCTGCGGCATATGTATGTTTCATCGGTTATGAGTTGGTGATGAAAATATAAAATGTTGGCGATGATGATGGTTACCATAGGCATTTGATGGATGGTATGGATTTATATTCCCCTGCACCCCCATGCTTGTTGGAAACTAGTTGAGCCCGTGTACATATAAAGGCGATGATGACGGTTGCCATATGCGTTTGATGGATGGCATGGATTTAGAATTCACTGCAACCGCATACATATTGGAAACCACATGAGCCCTTGTACATAATAACCCACTATTCTAATTTACTATATTATGTATTTCTCTATTTACCATGCAAATTATGGCATGCCATCCCCTGTTTTGATGGCTGCGGCATATGTATGTTTCATCGGTTATGAGTTGGTGATGAAAATATAAAATGTTGGCGATGATGATGGTTACCATAGGCATTTGATGGATGGTATGGATTTATATTCCCCTGCACCCCCATGCTTGTTGGAAACTAGTTGAGCCCGTGTACATATAAAGGCGATGATGACGGTTGCCATATGCGTTTGATGGATGGCATGGATTTAGAATCCACTGCAACCCCATACATATTGGAAACCACATGAGCCCTTGTACATAATAACCCACTGTTCCAATTTTGTGTAAATGAAAAACATTTTGCCAACATTTATCTTTACTTTTATGCCTCAACCGCCATTTTTTTAAATAAATACTATATTATGTATTTCTCTATTTACCATGTAAATTATGACATGCCATCCCCTGTTATGCAATTAGTAATATGGTAAGCATCACATGTCTTCCTAATTGAATGCCAATTATATTATTGGTTTTAGGGTAATGCCAAAAATATTATAAATATATTGTGTTATGCCAAAATATATAAAGTAGAACATACATTATGTACAGATGCGTCCTTTTAAGAAAGTGTTAAAGGCCGGTCAATCTAGCCGATCAAACATGGGCAACATCCAAGACAATACAATTCCAAATGAGGGTGCTAGTCGATCTCGCGCCCAACAATCACCCCGAACACCAAACTGGACTGAGGCCTTGGATGCAAGTCTGTTATCGTTGTTGACTGAGGAACATACTCTCGGCAACAACATGAATGGATCATTCACTAACCTCGCGTGGGTTAGGATTGTAGCGGAAATAAATAGTCGAAATGGTTTAAACCTAACAAAGGAGCAGGTGAAGAATAGGTTGAAGGTGTTGAAGCGCACTTTTTCGTTGTACCATTGCTTGGTCAACAAGAGTGGTTGGGGATGGGATTTTATCCGCCACATTCCCACGGCAGGCGATAGTTGTGACTGGGATGGCGTAATCTTGGTAACGTGATTTAATTTACCTTTCATTACCTTTTTTTCATATTGATTAGCCTTACTAATATAATTAACCTACGTCCAGGAAAATCCAGCTTATGCCAAATGTAGGGATAGGCCATTTCCTTTGTATAAGGATCTGGAGTTTCTAACTGAGAAGACTACCGCAACCGGTGCATATGGCTTTTCTTCACTCCAGCCACCCACTACAACAATAGTTAGCTCCTCCTCATCATCCCCTGGTGAGGATGATACAATCATAGCTCCAAGATTATCAGGATTACATATCTTACCTTTTCAATTTGAAGCAGGGTCCTCTGGGCCATATATGAATGAATTCATGCAAAGTCCACCACCCGAAAGGTCACCTAGCCCTCACATTCCAAACAAGACAACTAGTGGGTCGGGGTACAGCTCGGCAAGCAAAAGGCCTCGTTCCCCAGTACCCGAGCCTAGCCAACGGACCAACCGTCCGTCAACTGGTGGTCGTCGGAAAAAAACTGAGGGCATATCTGAATGCATCGCCGAGATGATTCAGCTGGGGAAAGATAAATTAGATCTGGTGAGGCAGATGTATAATAAGGATGCAGAAGGTCGACGACCCATTCCGGCCATCGAGGATTGTCTGCAGCGCTTATATAATATGCAGGGGCTCAATGATGACCAGGTCTTGGCTGCCACCGACGCTTTGAAGGATGTACAAAATCGTCAAATTTTCATGTCAATGAATAACGATCTTGCTTACAAGTGGGCACAGCGGCAGATAGCAAAAGATAATCAGATGTATCGTCAATTTTTCCCTGGTCCTTAGTGGATATTTATATAATCTGTTTGTAATTTCATGACTTTAAATACAAGCTTTGTAATAATTAGTATCGAAACTTTCTGTACATTTTAGTATAGTTTTTGTAATTTATTATCCCGCACTGTTACTACTTTAAAACCCAATCATGTGATATTTTCTAGAACAATTTGTAATTTATTATCCCGCACTGTATTTTCCTCTTAAATGTTTGTTTGAAATATCTATACATGTTAAGTAATGTCTACTTAGTATGATTGTTCGCTAAATTGGTACAATATCGTTGCAGATATAATGGATGATTCAATTTACCAAACTGTATGTTGCTCCAGCTTTGTTGCAATGTTGTTGACTATATTAGATGATGATGATGATTTTTGGGAGGATGTTCTACTCATGCTCATTGTCCAAGGATACATCAATGATGTCGACATTTAAATTATTTCATGTAGTACTTTCTTATGTATTTGTCTTGCTGTAATCGGCGAGATGATTGTTTGAGATGAATTTAAATAAGTATTAGATCATTTATGCGTACTATCAATATTGGCTAACTGCCATAAATTAACGTGCAGTTGTAATGGATGATTCAATTTATCGACATGTATTTTCGTCGGCTTTCCATGCCAATTTGTTCGATATATTGGATGATGATGATGACTATTGGGTGCAACTCATAATTATGCTTATTGATGGAGGATGTATAGATGATACAAGTACAATTAGCAGACAACCATGTCGTACCCGTCCATTTACGGGGCATCAGTTTATTTGTGATATTTTGAACGGCCATCCAGAACGGGGGTACAATCATTTTAGAATGACGACAACTACATTCATTGCTCTCCGCGATGACCTTGTTGGGAAGGGCCTTTTAAAAGGTACACGGAATCTGACTGTTGACAAACAGTTGGGAATTTTCCTATTTTGTATAGGACACGGTGTTGCAAATAGGGTGCTTGCTGAAACTTTTCAACATTCGGGGGAAACGATTAGTCGTCATTTTAACAATGTACTCCGGGCCATTATTCAAATAAAAGATGATTATTTAACTATGCCGCCAAGTAATTGTGGAGTGCATTCAAGAATAAGTGGAAATCCGAATTTTCATCCATTCAAGGTAAGAGACAATAATTTTTCAGCACTAAATATGTAAATTTTCATTGCTGCATTGGTAATGTACTATGTTGTGACATTAACATATGTAGAATGCAATTGGGGCGGTGGATGGTACGCATATTCCGGTTATGGTAGAAAGGGAGAAACAACCACGATTTCGTTGTCGCAAAGGATATACATCGCAAAATATGATAGCAGCTGTATCCTTTGATCATATGTTTTTTTATGTATGCACCGGTTGGGAAGGCTTTGCAGCTGATATGCGGGTACTCAGATGGGCATGTGAAAGTTGAGGTTTTACAGTTCCTGAAGGTAAAATTTAAGGAGTAAGTTTTTTATTGCTCTCTTCATTATTATTGGTTTAATTTATTTATTACAAGTTGTATACCATTCTGATATATATACAGGAAAATATTATCTGGTCGATTCGGGTTACGCGAATACCGATCGATTTCTGGCGCCGTATAGAGGCGAGCGTTACCATCTGAGTCAATATGACAGTAACACACGTGGTCGTATACATCGTTCGCCGAAGGACTTGTATAATCATCGGCACGCCCAACTAAGAAATGTGGTAGAGAAGACATTTGGAATTTTAAAGAAGAGATTCAAAATTTTAACTGTTGCTATACCGTTTCCTTATAGAGTGCAGTGTCACATAGCTATGGCTTGTTGTGTGATCCACAATTTTATTCGACGGCAACAAGGAGATGATACATATTTTACCGAAGCAGTAGAGCCAGAGCCTCCAGAGGTTGACGTGGAAGCGACCACTACAAATTATAGTACATCAGAGTCACGGCGGGGAGACGACATTCGCACACGTATTACCGATGAGTTGTGGAATAATAGAAGTTAGATAAATCATTGTAACTGACTTAAAGTTTGTAAATATTAGATTTACTGGTGTAATATTATGTTAGTCAGCTTGTAAAAAAGTTTTATTTGTTTATATGTAATGTTAAGTGGACTGTTAATTAAAAACTCATATTTTTCGGGTATGATGTAATTTGAAATATTATTGTGAGTTCGTTATTGTTTGATGCTAATTTTTCTTTATTGTTTGTTCGTTAATGGTAATTAAAAAATCTTTGTTTTACTGAATGATTTTGTCAAATTATTTAATTCATGAATGTATTGAGCAACAGATTGTTGTAAATAAAATTTTTTATCATGAGTATGTATAAATCATTTATAAAATAATATTATTAAATTTTATTTAATAATATTATAATTTTTAATATAACTAAAATTATATTAAATTTTTAATCGTTAAATATTAAAATTTGTAATCGTTAAAAATTATTTTTAAGACAAATTAAAATTAAATAGAATTTTATATAGTATATAATTAATTAAATATAATATATAAGATTTGTTATAATTAAATAATTCTAATACATTCTTTAATTATCAAATTTATAATATACATAAAAGTAAAGGTCACATCGTCATTAAACATAAAAGTCAACTCTATACCTCCTTATTCTTCAACCCAATCCAAACACCATTTTTCTTAAACCAGGTTTAAGCCTCATTACCAACCAAACACAATTTAGGTTTATACCAGGTTTATCTCTTACTTTATACTTATACCTGGTATAACTCATTTTGGCTTATCCCCAATCCAAACAGTACCTTAGGGTTTTCAGAGTTTTTAGGACTTTTGATCTAAATTAATCGATCTATTCTCTAATTGAAGGTTAGAGAGGAGCTCCATACAACTTCAATTTGGAAGGCGACGAGCGTCGACGAGTAATTTCGGGTAGCGGGCCGAACCGTCGCGGTATCGGTCGTTCGTGCTATAAGGTAAGCGAATCGTTGCGAGGGTCTAATTGCAAGTGTCTACGAGCAATCGGAGCGGTTTTCAGGTGGGTGGTGCTTTTCGAAATGGACGGATATCTTTTTATGTCTATGTTCATATTTTGTATCCTATATGTCACGTCCCGGAACCCGGGCTCGCCAACAGATCCGCCGTGCACACGGGATTTCCCGAGTACACAAAGCGCTGGTAACCTGCTCCGATATAATATAAACAATAAAAGAGCATAATACAGAGCTGAAGTGGAAAAACCACATAGCATCTCATACTGGAACTAAAAATAAACTGTAATATGTACAATAATCTCCCAGCTCACCAAAATAATACAACCAGCTGGCGAAAGCCAGACTCAAAATAAAAGGAGAATATCACAGTCTGAGTGAAGGGTACAACGTCTATCTACAGCTCTTAGTCTCCCAGGAGATCTATCTACTCAGCGATCCCCTTACCTTTATCAGCCGCTGATAGCCTAGCAGCTCCCGCAGACGACTCTGCAAAGTAAAGAAGAAGAAAGAAACAGAAAAGAATAATGGGGGTGAGAACTACCAGATAAACCAGTAGCCTCCCCTAGTGGGCAAAACCTCAACTCTGATGCACCCACTAGGATTACTAGAGGCCAGAAAGGAAAAAGTGGTAAAGCTGTAAGCAGAACTGCTGAATAAAGGGGAAACCACCACTAGCATGCCTCTAAATGCAGTGCCAAAAGGAATGACTGTATGTATGCATCAGTATCTAACATGCCTGCCTGAATAAACCCAATCTTATGCCACCAGTAAAACTGGTACTGCCTGCTGCGCCTTGCCTGCCAAATCGGGTATGCTGGCCAATGCATAACACCGATAGGAAATGAGAGTCTCAAGGACTCAAGCCTGCCTGTAACACACTCCGGAGTGGCACTCGAGGGGAGCGACCCACACGAGTAAAAGTACCTCAGTAATAAGTATCATAAGTGTCGTAAACAGCAGGACTGGATCATGACTATGATCAAAGTGGGAAAAGCCATCCACTAAGAAACCCAGATATGATGCCATAGTACTCGATAAGTGGGAAAAACCATCCACTAGAGAAAAGCCCGATCCCCTGCTGATGCCAAAAATAGACCAGACTCAACCCCATTCTGATGCAAGGATAAACATCCGGCCGACCGCCTACAGTCCGCGGTCACCGCAACACCTCACAAGTTTATTAGCTAACATATCCTTGGCTATACTATCCCAAACCCCTGCTCATACTCGAGCGACAAGCAACTGAAAGCAAAAGAGAGCAATAAAACATGTCAAGTCTTAATATGATAGTGTAGCAATAAATAGTGGCCCTACCTGATGTCCGGGCATGCATGCAACTGTCTTTATTTTAAAAGTTGTAAAATAGTGTCAAAGATTTAAAAAGATTGATTTACTGAATAAAAGTCATTTGCATGCGAGATTATAGCCTTTGTCTCAATCACAGTGTCCCAATATAAGTCATCATATCATCTGTGGGGTTATATTAAATTTTAGGAGAGTTTGTCCCAGCGGTTCTCATCAATTGTCCTGTTAGTAGTCCTGTTAGTAGTCCTGTTAGTTGTCCCAATAGTTCTCATCAATTGTCATATTAGTTTGTCCCAATTGTTCTCATCAATTGTCATATTAGTTTGTCCCAATTGTTCTCATCAATTGTCATATTAGTTTGTCCCAATTGTTCTCATCAATTGTCATATTAGTTTGTCCTAATTGTTCTCATCAATTAAATTTTAAGGGAGTTCCAGTAATCCCAGTGAGCTTGTCAAAAATGAGGTAAGCAACAACCGCCCACCTCGAGCAGCTCAAACTACACCTCAGCTAGTCTCCTGGTTGTCCACAGTCCCCTAGAACTGCTGTCTGCCGAAAACGGTGCCCTACAGCAACACACATTGCACAGGGTGTAACTATAGTGTTCATAAAAATACAGCTTTTGCTGTTTTTCAAATGGCACGAAAAGAAAGGAGTTTTTCACCTCTGTATAGTGCTCAGAAAAATCCAGAAAAATTACGGTTGCGTTCCTCGCGAAGAGTAGATCAAAATCGACTTTTTAAACGTCTCGATCTGATGCTCCTACGCCAAGATAAAAATCGGAGAAGTTGACGCTGCCCAGAAATTTCCACAGCAAAAAGGGGGGTCAAAGAGACCTCGGGAAACGTGCCAAAAGTACGAAATGGAGCAAAGTGATCAACACGGAAATCGAAGCCTTACCTCTTAGGAACGCGCTGTCGCAAAAATCGTCCAAAAATTCCTCCTGGTTAGTCCACAGGGAATTTTCGACGGAACTGCGACGGGAAATGGGCCGAAAAAGAAAACCGTCGCAGTGCGCCGCGTCGCAGATAACTCACTAACTGTAACTCCAAAAATTCTGAGATTTGGAGGAGAGAGAGAAGAGAGAGAGAGGAAGAAATTTCGTAGAGGGCCCAAACTCTGGTTCTCTCTCTAAGGGCTCGAAAACTGAGGTGCAAAGAGAGGGGTTGGGGGGCCCTATTTATAATGGGCTGAGGCTCCACACAGGATCGGATCCGAACAGGAAACACCGAAACGGGCCAACCAAAACGCGCCACGTGTCCACAAAACAGGGAACAGCCTGTGCAAGGGCCACTCAGAAGACGCCACGTGTCCACGTGGAGCACGGGCCCGGTCCCCGCGCCGGGTCTTCCGGATCCTGTCAGCCAATCCGGGTGTGCCACGTGTCACAGTCCCCGTGGACTTCTAGAAGCCGGCCAGCCAATCGGGAGCCGCCACGTGGCACGGGGGGTATTCGGTGCTCCCGGTGCACGCCAGGCCCATGGACCGCGCACCCGAGCCCCCCGCCCGCGCCTGCGCCGCCGCCGCTCGCCGGTCGCCGGAACAGTAATTCCGGCGGCCGGAGTTACTGTTCCGGTGTGAACAGTACTGAGGTGCCGAAAAATTAAAGTAAATATACCGTTTCGATCGTTTTCGCGCGCTGAGTCCAAATACGACGTCCATTTCGCCAAATTCTCATCCGAAATTTTGCCGAAAGCTCCCGGAAAATTCTATTTGCTCCGATTTTCGCGCAGAGTCTATATTAAATATCCAATTTCGATTCTACAAGCTCTGCTTCACCGGATAAGCTCCCTACAGTCACTGTTTAATGTTGCACAGTTCCTGCGGGAGTCCGGATCATCACATCCTCCCCCACTAAAAAGAGTTTCGTCCTCGAAACGAGACTAAACAATAATCCTCAGTCCGATGTCTCGAATAAGTAGGGGTGAGCATCCCTCATCTCCGACTCGAGCTCCCATGTAGCCTCGCGCTCGTCATGATTGCTCCATTGGATCTTCACATAGGGAATGGCCCGACTGCGTAATTCTTTCACCTCTCGATCCAGAACTCGCAGTGGGCGTTCTTCATACCTCAAATCCTCGCTGATCTCGTGCGATGGGTCGAAGATATACTTTCTTAAAGTAGAAACATGAAATACATCATGAACACCAGCAAGCCTTGGAGGAAGTGCGAGTCGGTAGGCAACTGGCCCGATACGCCCCAATACCTCAAAGGGTCCAATATATCGGGGGCTAAGTTTCCCACGAATGCCGAACCTCCTGATTCCTTTGGATGGCGAGACTTTCAGGAATACATGATCTCCAACCTGAAATTCTAAGTCTCGTCGCCGAACATCGGCATAACTCCTTTGTCGGCTTTGGGCGGTTTGAAGATGCTTCCGAATCACTCGGACCTTCTCCTCTGCCTCTAACAACACATCTGGTCCCAAGGTCCGCCTCTCGCCCACATCACTCCAATAAAGTGGTGATCGACACTTGCGTCCATACAATGCTTCAAACGGAGCCATCTGAATGCTCGCTTGAAAGCTATTGTTGTACGCGAATTCAGCCAAAGATAAATGTCGAATCCACCCTCCGCCGAAATCCAGGACACAAGCCCTTAACATGTCTTCCAGGATTTGTATAGTCCGCTCTGACTGCCCATCAGTCTGCGGATGAAAAGCTGTACTGAACCTGAGTTCAGTTCCCAAGGCTGTTTGCAAACTCTTCCAGAAATGCGAAACAAACCTCGGGTCTCTATCTGATACTATGGAGGCTGGTACTCCATGTAATCTTACTATCTCATCTAGAGATAGCTGGGCTAGTCGCTCAAGTGGTCATGTAGTCTGCATGGGCAGAAAGTGCGCCGACTTGGTAAGTCTATCTACAACTACCCAGATAGCGTCTGCTCCTCCCTGTGCCCTTGGCAATCCGACCACGAAATCCATCGTAATGTGGTCCCATTTCCACTCGGGAATTGGGAGACTTTGTAACTTGCCAGCTGGCACTCGATGCTCAGCTTTCACCTGCTGACAAGTTAAACACTGAGCCACAAATCTCCCAATATCCCTCTTCATGCCTTTCCACCAGAAGTGTGCCTTGAGGTCTTTATACATCTTAGTCCCACCAGGATGTAGGGTATAAGGTGTATAATGGGCCTCTCGCAATATCTGTTCTCTAATCTCCACATCTATTGGCACACATGCTCGGTTTCTGTACCTTAGTACTCCCGAGGCATCTACCGAAAAGTCCCCTGACTGATCACTCGGAATCTGATCTCTAATCCTGGTCAAGTGGGGGTCCTCACTCTGTTTCTCCCTGATCCTGTCCAGCAGAGTGGGCTGCAAGACTAAAGATGTCGGTCTAGCAGTGACCCCAGGGGACACAACCTCTATCTCGAGTCGTCTCATCTCCTCTAATAGCGGCGCTTGGTCTGTGATCAACATAGACAAACTTTGCACCGCTCTCCTACTCAAGGCGTCAGCGACCACATTAGCCTTGCCTGGGTGGTAGAGAATATCATAATCCTTTAATAGCTCTAACCACCTACGTTGCCTCAAATTCAACTCCTTCTGTGTGAACAGGTATTTTAGGCTCTTGTGGTCGGTGTAGATTTCACAATGCTCCCCATATAGATAATGACGCCAAAGCTTCAGTGCAAACACTACAGCAGCAAGCTCCAAGTCATGGGTAGGGTAATTCTTCTCATAATCCTTGAGTTGCCTTGATGCGTAAGCAATTACCCTCCCTTCCTGCATCAGCACACAACCAAGTCCGCTGTGTGATGCATCACTATAGATCACATATCCTTTTCCCAAAACAGGAAGGGAAAGGATAGGAGCGGTCATCAGTTTATTCTTCAGCTCCTCAAAGCTCTTTTGACAGTCCTCACTCCAGATAAACTTCACTCCCTTACGCGTCAAGCGAGTGAGGGGTGTGGAGAGCTTCGCAAAGCCTTCCACAAACCGACGGTAATACCCAGCTAAACCCATAAAGCTACGTACCTCAGAAACCGTCGTCGGTCGGGGCCAATCACGGACTGCCTCAATCTTCGCTGGGTCCACCGCCACACCTGCAACGGAAATCACATGGCCCAAGAAGACTACCTCCCGAAGCCAAAACTCGCACTTTGCCAGCTTGGCATACAACTTCTTCTCTTGCAGAAGTTGCAGCACGATCCTTAAGTGCTCCTCATGCTCAATATCACTTCGGGAGTAAATCAAGATATCATCAATGAATACTACTACGAATCGATCCAAGTATAGTCGGAAGATCCGGTTCATTAAATCCATGAATGCGGCAGGGGCATTAGTTAGCCCAAAAGGCATAACTGTAAATTCATAATGCCCATACCGTGATCTAAATGCCGTTTTCGGAATATCTACGGCCTTCACCTTCAACTGGTGGTAACCGGACTGCAAATCTATCTTAGAGAAGACGCAAGACCCTTGCAGCTGATCAAAGAGATCATCGATGCGCGGCAAAAGGGTACTAGTTCTTGATGGTCACTTTAATTCTCTATAATCCACACATAGTCGAAGTGACCCATCTTCTTTACGAATAGCACCGGCGCACCCCAAGGTGATACACTCGGCCTAATAAAATCCTTATCCATTAAATCCTGGAGTTGCGCCTTAAGCTCTCGCAGCTCAGCCGGTGTCATCCGGTATGGAGCCTTAGAGATTGGCGCAGTTCCTGGAACTACGTTAATCACGAACTCAATCTCCCTATCTGGCGGCATGCTAGACAGCTCAGGTGGGAAAACATCCGGGAACTCGCGGGCAATAGGGATATCCCCGAGTTCCGGCGCCGCCGTAGGCCCCTCAACAACACTAGCCAAAAAGGCTACACATCCTCGACGGATCATCAGCCTCGCTCGGGAAGTCGAAATCATAGAGGCAAAGAAAGCGCTCTGACATTCCCGATATACCAACATTTTCTGGTCTGGCTTTCTAAAAGTGACGGTCCTTGCGGCACAATCAATAGTCGCAAAATACCGAGCCAACCAGTCCATCCCGAGGACCACATCGAAGTCCTTCAGTTGACTCAGGTCCAATAGGTCTACTGGCATAATCCAGGACTCGATCTAAATCGGGCGGGACTAACAGCACTCCTCCATGTGCAGAGTTCAATCGGGAATCTACACCTCCTGTGCACAAGGTGAGAGTCCTATTCCTAACCCTATGCAATGATGTACGTTCTCTACAAATAAAAGAGATGCCCCTATAAAAACGAGGTACGAGTCCTTATGCCAGAAAGTAAATCATACCTGCCTCCACTCGATCAGCCATAGCAGAATCCCTTGCCTGCGCTAAGCCATCTTGACTGCTCAACAACGGCTGTCTCTCTCCAGAAGGGCGGGGGAATGAAACTTGATCTCCTTGAAGATCTGTCGGTGAAGCTCCCGGTCGTAGCTGGGAAGTGGTAGGGACAGATGCCGAAGTAGGTGCCACCGTTAACCCCGAAGGACACGTAACTTGCACGTGCCCGGGCTGTCCGCACTTGAAACAGCGGCCGAACCTCAAGTCACAAGCACCTGAAGTGTGCTGACCTTCGCAGAAAATGCACCTAACTATAGACTGAGGCTGCCTTACCTGCTGTTGCTGCTGCCTATGCCGCTGAGGCCTCTGTGACCTCTGCTGGGATGCGGTAGGGGCCAATGCTGAAGAAGGTGCTACTAAAACCCGAAAGGGGCACGTAGGTCGGATGTGGCCTGGCTGCCCACATCGGAAGCATCGACCCTCCCTCAAGCCACAGGTATTTGATGAATGCTACCCCCTACAGAAAATGCATCGGACCGACGCCCGAGACTGTCGAGACTGCTGCTGCGGAGGCCTCTGCGATCTACCAGGTCCTCGTCGATCAAGACGCCCACGGCCCGTAGACTGGGGCCGCAGGGGTCGTGGTGGTCTCCCTGAACTGGCCTGTCCATCATTATCTGGGGCGGGGCGTTTCTTGTCTGGACGCTGCTCGAAAGTCCTGGCCCCTTCGTCAACCGCCAAGTCACCTCTCTGCGCCAGCAACTGCTCCAGGCGTTGGTCCTGTCGAAAGCTTCTTGCCACCAAATGGGTCACCAAGGCCCGTAGTTCTCCCAGCTCAGCAGATACCGCCTGCTCGGGCTTCTCAGAAGGGGTAGAAATATCCCCGACGGAAAAATGACGACGGGGTGACATACTGTCACCAAAAGCCACAAATCAGCAAAATAAAATTCCACACGACCCAATCTAGCGAAAGTCAAAGACATTCCCCTATTTCTGTGACTTTATGTTGTCTGCAGCCAACATAACTGTTCACCAGAAATGGGGTATGTCGGTCTCTCTTCACTTACTTGGAAGAGTCAAACAAATAAATCAACGACTTCCGCAAAATGTCACGTCTCTCGCGCCCTATTATCCTAGGGTCTACCAAAAGCCTAGGGTTTCCTAAGTCCCAACTGACCTATCCCTAAGCTCTGATACCAACTTAATCTGTCACGCCCCGGAACCCGGGCTCGCCAACAGATCCGCCGTGCACACGGGATTTCCCGAGTACACAAAGCGCTGGTAACCTGCTCCGATATAATATAAACAATAAAAGAGCATAATACAGAGCTGAAGTGGAAGAACCACATAGCATCTCATACTGGAACTAAAAATAAACTGTAATATGTACAATAATCTCCCAGCTCACCAAAATAATACAACCAGCTGGCGAAAGCCAGACTCAAAATAAAAGGAGAATATCACAGTCTGAGTGAAGGGTACAACGTCTATCTACAGCTCTTAGTCTCCCAGGAGATCTATCTACTCAGCGATCCCCTTACCTTTATCAGCCGCTGATAGCCTAGCAGCTCCCGCAGACGACTCTGCAAAGTAAAGAAGAAGAAAGAAACAGAAAAGAATAATGGGGGTGAGAACTACCAGATAAACCAGTAGCCTCCCCTAGTGGGCAAAACCTCAACTCTGATGCACCCACTAGGATTACTAGAGGCCAGAAAGGAAAAAGTGGTAAAGCTGTAAGCAGAACTGCTGAATAAAGGGGAAACCACCACTAGCATGCCTCTAAATGCAGTGCCAAAAGGAATGACTGTATGTATGCATCAGTATCTAACATGCCTGCCTAAATAAACCCAATCTTATGCCACCAGTAAAACTGGTACTGCCTGCTGCGCCTTGCCTGCCAAATCGGGTATGCTGGCCAATGCATAACACCGATAGGAAATGAGAGTCTCAAGGACTCAAGCCTGCCTGTAACACACTCCGGAGTGGCACTCGAGGGGAGCGACCCACACGAGTAAAAGTACCTCAGTAATAAGTATCATAAGTGTCGTAAACAGCAGGACTGGATCATGACTATGATCAAAGTGGGAAAAGCCATCCACTAAGAAACCCAGATATGATGCCATAGTACTCGATAAGTGGGAAAAACCATCCACTGGAGAAAAGCCCGATCCCCTGCTGATGCCAAAAATAGACCAGACTCAACCCCATTCTGATGCAAGGATAAACATCCGGCCGACCGCCTACAGTCCGCGGTCACCGCAACACCCCACAAGTTTATTAGCTAACATATCCTTGGCTATACTATCCCAAACCCCTGCTCATACTCGAGCGACAAGCAACTGAAAGCAAAAGAGAGCAATAAAACATGTCAAGTCTTAATATGATAGTGTAGCAATAAATAGTGGCCCTACCTGATGTCCGGGCATGCATGCAACTGTCTTTATTTTAAAAGTTGTAAAATAGTGTCAAAGATTTAAAAAGATTGATTTACTGAATAAAAGTCATTTGCATGCGAGATTATAGCCTTTGTCTCAATCACAGTGTCCCAATATAAGTCATCATATCATCTGTGGGGTTATATTAAATTTTAGGAGAGTTTGTCCCAGCGGTTCTCATCAATTGTCCTGTTAGTAGTCCTGTTAGTAGTCCTGTTAGTTGTCCCAATAGTTCTCATCAATTGTCATATTAGTTTGTCCCAATTGTTCTCATCAATTGTCATATTAGTTTGTCCCAATTGTTCTCATCAATTGTCATATTAGTTTGTCCCAATTGTTCTCATCAATTGTCATATTAGTTTGTCCCAATTGTTCTCATCAATTAAATTTTAAGGGAGTTCCAGTAATCCCAGTGAGCTTGTCAAAAATGAGGTAAGCAACAACCGCCCACCTCGAGCAGCTCAAACTACACCTCAGCTAGTCTCCTGGTTGTCCACAGTCCCCTAGAACTGCTGTCTGCCGAAAACGGTGCCCTACAGCAACACACATTGCACAGGGTGTAACTATAGTGTTCATAAAAATACAGCTTTTGCTGTTTTTCAAATGGCACGAAAAGAAAGGAGTTTTTCACCTCTGTATAGTGCTCAGAAAAATCCAGAAAAATTACGGTTGCGTTCCTCGCGAAGAGTAGATCAAAATCGACTCTTTAAATGTCTCGATCTGATGCTCCTACGCCAAGATAAAAATCGGAGAAGTTGACGCTGCCCAGAAATTTCCACAGCAAAAAGGGGGGTCAAAGAGACCTCGGGAAACGTGCCAAAAGTACGAAATGGAGCAAAGTGATCAACACGGAAATCGAAGCCTTACCTCTTAGGAACGCGCTGTCGCAAAAATCGTCCAAAAATTCCTCCTGGTTAGCCCACAGGGAATTTTCGACGGAACTGCGACGGGAAATGGGCCGAAAAAGAAAACCGTCGCAGTGCGCCGCGTCGCAGATAACTCACTAACTGTAACTCCAAAAATTCTGAGATTTGGAGGAGAGAGAGAAGAGAGAGAGAGGAAGAAATTTCGTAGAGGGCCCAAACTCTGGTTCTCTCTCTAAGGGCTCGAAAACCGAGGTGCAAAGAGAGGGGGTGGGGGGCCCTATTTATAATGGGCTGAGGCTCCACACAGGATCGGATCCGAACAGGAAACACCGAAACGGGCCAACCAAAACGCGCCACGTGTCCACAAAACAGGGAACAGCCTGTGCAAGGGCCACTCAGAAGACGCCACGTGTCCACATGGAGCACGGGCCCGGTCCCCGCGCCGGGTCTTCCGGATCCTGTCAGCCAATCCGGGTGTGCCACGTGTCACAGTCCCCGTGGGCTTCTAGAAGCCGGCCAACCAATCGGGAGCCGCCACGTGGCACGGGGGGTATTCGGTGCTCCCGGTGCACGCCAGGCCCATGGACCGCGCACCCGAGCCCCCCGCCCGCGCCTGCGCCGCCGCCCTCTGCCGCTGTGCCGCCGCTGCGCCGCCGCCGCTCGCCGGTCGCCGGAACAGTAATTCCGGCGGCCGGAGTTACTGTTCCGGCGTGAACAGTACCGAGGTGCCGAAAAATTAAAGTAAATATACCGTTTCGATCGTTTTCGCGCGCTGAGTCCAAATACGACGTCCATTTCGCCAAATTCTCATCCGAAATTTTACCGAAAGCTCCCGAAAAATTCTATTTGCTCCGATTTTCGCGCAGAGTCTATATTAAATATCCAATTTCGATTCTACAAGCTCTGCTTCACCGGATAAGCTCCCTACAGTCACTGTTTAATGTTGCACAGTTCCTGCGGGAGTCCGGATCATCACACTATATGTATATTAGGGATTTGATGCATGTAGGGTTGGTATTGAGTGTGTGATCGTAATTTTCGGCACGTTTCCAAGTTCGGATTGGGTGACATGGGTTAATAATCCAAAAGTGGAATGCGTGAGAATTGGGTCCGTTCAAGAACAATAACTCTAGTATTGCATTAAAGATTAGTGTGGAATTTAGAAAACAAGTGATGAAAACTAGGTGACAACATAGGATTGAACAAAATCTAGTGAGGACAACATAAATTGAGTGACATCTTTGGAATATAGAGTGTTGGTTATGTCGATAGTATACAAAACTCTTGGATGAGTTAGACACTAGGGATGGTGGATTCTCCGTCAGTGCCATTGTGATTTGGTGAGTTTTCAGGATTGGAGGACTGGATCATACTCATATAGTTTGTTCGGTTTGTGGAGGTCGCTCCGTCTGGACAGTACACTCCGAAGTGTCATGTTTATGGGTTGAGGTTTATTCTCCAATATACGACCATAGGTTGATTATGGTCATCGTGGGTCAGATGATGTGAGTTTAGCTCGGCATTGGATAAGCGGGATGATTGGGTTATAAGATAAAAGAGAAAGACATCTTGTTATAGTAGATCTTGGTTTTGGTTACCTTGTGGGGTACTACAGTAGCGTCACATGTTAGATGACGGGTCGATTATGTCTCCCCAGTAGATGGCTCTAGATTAGTGTTAGTTCTCGTGGGTCTAGAGGTGGGAGCTGGGCTTGACCATATGGTGAGCCGATGTGATTGGGTCTTACACATCGTTATATTTTGCAAAGGCATAGTAGTTATATTTTTTTCTATATGTATAGTATAGGTGTTTACAGCTTTCCTTATTTATCTATTTATATCTTATTTAGGTCTAGTGAGAGAAACGTCTAGGTCGGGGCCGAACCCACTAGGAACTTCTTTTAGCTCCCCCCCTCCCCACCCAATATTTTACAGGTCCTATTGAGTTAGTAGCGGCGAAGAGTGGTACGTAAGGGCGCACTATCATAGCCAGAGGCCCTTCCATGTTGGATTCAAATAGAAGTACCCTCCATCAGCATGTAATTAAGGGTATAAAATGTAAAAGAATAGAAAATGTAATAATAATTTTGGGTTGAAAAAAAAAAAGAGAAAAGTGCAAATATGTTGTATGCTTGAGATGAATACTTGTAATTGCTAGTTGTTTATATTTTCTATACTTTTCTTTCGCAATTTTTGTATGAATTCGATTTCGAATAAGAACATCGTGAATTGTACTAGATATGACGCTTTGGGCAGACAGGAAAAACTCAGCTCGTTCGATGGGTTTGTGCGCATGTCCAAACCGACCGAATAGGCGGTGTGGGGCGTGACAACAGATTACTTCGAAAATAATATCAAGTAGAGAAATGAGTATCTCGTATTACTGATATTGGATTATCTTACATATTATGTAAAATTACAAGTTTACCCTTCCAATCCTCCAAAGCCCTTTTAATATGTTATTTTTAATATTTTAATTTAGAAATTTGAATTGTCAAATTTTAAATTTTAAATTTCAAAATTTTAATTTAGATTTTAAATTTATATTTTAAAATTTAAATTTATACTTACATTTTAATTTTTAATATTTTAAATTTATATTTTATATTTTAAATTAAAATATTGCATTTTATATTTTTGTTCAGATTTTAAATTTTAAATTTTAAATTCAACTACAAATTATATTAAAGTTATAGTTTAATAAAAAAAAATATTAAGTTTGACCGCAAATGTAATTTTAAAATATACTATATTTTATTATCAGGATTACTGAATTTTATAATATGAATCAAATATAGTAATTTTATATAGATTGTAATTCATTATATTAGTGTATTAAATCAAACGCTATGGAATCCAACGGCCACTAAGAATTATATATAGCATTAATATATTAATACGTATTTAATAACTAATATGTAACTAATGCAATTCCTAAATGACTCCAAACCTGGTTTATTTTGACCAAATCTTAAGAATTATATATTACATTAATAATATATTAATATGTATTTAATAACTAATATGTAACTAATGCATAAATTGTTGATGCTTTGTATTTAAAATGTATTAGTATGAATTAATCTCTACCTTGTATAATAGATATACAATTCTTTTTTTCTTTTAAGATAGCAAATAATAAGAGTAATAGCAATGTCTTTATCTTCTTATTAAATAATCTTTAAATAGTTATTTTTTTGTTTAATAATTTTACAGCGTACATCATATTTATGATAATATCAATCAACATTTTATAGCTGTCCGTCACAGCATAATACTTCGATTTACTACAACTAAATTAAATAATAAATAGATATGAAGAATTTTCTTAATTATATTTTTAAATATTTTAAATATATTTTATTAAAAAAATAAAAATAATATTTTGACAGTTTTTTATCAATTTATAGTATTATACAATATTTTTATAATAAATATTAACCAAACAGCCCAGCAACGTTAAATTACAAACAACAATAAATAATAAAATTACCAAATGTTTTACAATTTTTTTTAGATAATTTGAATAAAAAATTTATCGATTTTATATTTTGATAAAAATGTGCTATCTTTTTCATTTCTACATATTTAGTTCTGACAAAAATATCTTTATTTTTTTTTGCTTTTTTTTTTTATTTCTTTTTCTTAGCTGGAGATTCGTCTTCCTCCTTTTTTTTCCTTTCCTAGCTTGCCGTCTCGCTCCCACGCCCCGCCATCCTCGCTCTACGTGACATCCAAGCCGCCGCCACCCCTGCCACTACCATAGACCCCGCCGAAGCTCCGCCCCTTAATGCCGCGCTCACGCCCATGCCCACGCATATTTGATGGACACAACGTTATGGGCGCATGAGCAGGCGTAGGCATAGCGGGAGTGGGTGTAATGCTTCTGCAGGGTCCATGGGGTGGTGGCTATGGTAGAAGGTAAGATAGAGGCCGCGCGATAACGAAAAAACACGCAACAAATAAATAAATAAAAAAAAAAAAAAAAAAAAAAAAAAAAAAAAAAAAGCGAATAGAAAAATAAAAAAATAAAAAATAAGAAGACCAAAAATCAGAGAAAAAGAAAAATATGAAATTATATTGTTAAGCTGAAGTTGCAATAAAAGGCCAGAAAGAGGTCGCGATAGCGAAAAAAAATACAGAAAAAAAATAAAAAAATAAATAAAATAAAATAAATTTTTTTTTTCTATATGAAAGATCAAGAAGCAGAGGAGAAGGAAGAAAAAGACGAAATTACACTATTTCAGAAAAAATTTACACTATTTCAGACGAAAATTGTATTATTTGAGACAAAAATTACACTATTTAATATGAGAGTTACATCCTTTATATAAAAGTTATACTTTTGGGACGAAAGTTATATTATTTTTTTTTCTTCTTCTTCCTCTATGCTTTCTTGTGCTTTTTTTGCGCCCATCCGGAATAGGCGATGTGCGCTGGATGTGAAGGAGAGCGCAGCGACGCCGCAGAAGAGGGCGGCTGAGGTGGAGAAGGCCCGTCTTGCCTCTGTCCCGCGGGGGCGGGGGGGGGGGCGCAGAGGCGAGCAAGGACCCCCCGCCTCGCCTGTACCACACCCGCACGCGTTGGTGGGGGCAGAGGCGAGACGGGGGTTCGCAAGCTACCCTCTTCTCCGGTGTCGACGCACTCTCTTTACTAGGCGCAGATGGGGGCAGAAAAAACATGAAGAAGCGGAGATGAAGAAAAATGAGGAGAAATAGTATAATTTTTACTCAAAAAGTGCAACTTTCGCCTAAAAATTGTAACTCTCATATCAAAAAGTGCAACTTTCGTTTAAAACAGTACAAAATTCTTCTGAAATGGTATAATTTTATCTTAACAGTACAATTTCATTTTTTTTTCTTCCTTCTTCTCTCGTTCTTGACCTTTCTTATTAGATTTTTTTTTTTATTATTCTTCTTAATTTTTTCAAGTCTTTTTATCTTTTTCATTATCACGATCTCTCTCTCCCCCCTTCTACCACAGTCACCGCTCTCGCTGCTGTTATGGACTCCACCGAAGCGCCGCCCCTCGAAGTCACGCCCGCTCCCACCGTACCTATGCTCGTGACGTTGTGCCTATCAGATACGCGTAAGTGTGAGCGTGGGCGCGGTATCGAGGGGCAGCGCTTCGACAGGGTTCATGGTGGTGGCGGCTTGGACGTCGTGTGGGGTGAGCGTAGTGGAGTGTGGGAGAAAGGCAGTGAGCTCCAGAAGAAGAAAAGGAAGAAGAGTTTTGAGTGGAGAAAAAAAATGAGAGAAAAAAAAAAAAGAGAAAAAAAAACGAGTATTTTGATTAATTTTTTAAAAATTCGAATCGAATCTGTAAAAATAAAAAGGGCGACTCACTTTTGTCCAAACGCAAAACCGATGAATATTTTATACAAATTAGCTTTTTTCTAAATAATACAATACTATCTATATTTTATAATACTTGTACAACTGAATAACTTTCCACAGCTTGACTAAACATGACTTAAATTAGATCAGAAATAAATACTACTCATATTAGCTTTTTAATTTGCTTTTGCTATGCAAATAATTTTTTTCACTAAAAATATTTGTCAATAAATAACTCTATAAAATAATAATAATAATAATAATGATTGACCAAAAAATATCTCTACTCAAGCCTCCCATATTTTTTAACCCCAAACTTAATAATAGCATCCGAGAGAACTACTATGCTATACAAATCATTTATACAATTAGACATTATTTTTGAAGGTTGTTAGGCTAGAAAAGAATAACTAGGAAAGTTGTTTATACAAATCACTTTGGTAGTGAATGAAAAGGAAAAAATAAAAAAAAGCACAAAAAAATATAAAGAACAAACGTGAATGACCTCCACCACCACCAGCAATGGAAACACTCTCCTACTACTTGATCTCCATCACAATTGCCATCCTACTCATATTCATCATCAACCTTTTCTTCTCTACAATAAAAATTAGAAATAACAACCAAAAAAGAAAGTAGTTAGGGAGAATGGGGTGGTTGGAGAGCACCGTTAGTAGTGACCTTAGCTCGCTTCTCGCGGGCGCTGAGAGGGATTATCTCGTACAAAGCAACGGGGATAAGGGACGGGGTGCTGAGGAATCTATCAAGGAGATAGATCGTAGAAAGGTGTTAGGTGGGAGAGGGTCGGGGAAGAAGGTGCCACAGTTAAACTCCAGGCAACAAAAGCAGACTCTGAAGTTGCATAAGGGGGGTATTGCGTACCTTCTCGATTCTGCTAAGGAATCCAAGAATAACGGGGCTGGGGAAGTTGCCATAGACAAGAAGACAAGAAAGCACTAGATAAGCAAAAAGATCACCTGGGCCGACCATGTGGGAAGACCTTTGTCTAGGTGCTGTCTGTTCGATGTTTGTAAGAATTCGAATTTTTGGTAAATAAATAAAAAGGAAAATAATTAAAGTCAAGTTGAATTTTGGATCATAAAAGCACGGATAGCTAAAATGCCCCTTTTCTGCAGTGTAAATTGCACAGTTATTAGGGCAGAAATATCGCCTTTCAATCCGAACCTAATTTCGAAAATCCGAGATCACGAGCGCGACCGTCTCGTCGAACTGATCGAAAACCATATTAAGCAAGTTCAGATCCGACGATCGGATCTTCCAGAAATCAACGAAGAAGCGGGCGGGACCCGCGACTTAAGTGCACAGTGCTTGGGACTGTTGATGAACAGTAAACCCTAAATTCAAATACCCCTAAGTGCTAATGTTCGCCAAATAACTGTCCGGACTCCGATCATAGCACTCCAGGTAGTCGATTTGAACGGCTTCGTCGTTCTGGACGCAATGGCGCTGACGGAATTTCTGTTTGACGACCCTAAGGTCTCGAAAAGCGCGATAATTGTAATTCGGAACTGTACTTTATGGACCGAGATTTTATCCGGGCAGTTCCTCGAAAATCAGAAATCGCTACCTGATAGGTCTCGTCGAGCCGGACGTCATGGCGCAGTCCATTTTCCGTTTCGACGACCGGATCGCCTCGAAATGCGTGAAATAAGGCGAAAAAGTGGATAATTTCACATAAAACCCCATTGAAGTTGCCTCAATTTGCGTGCCAGTTCTTAGATAAGGACTTAAGTGCAAAGTATAGCTACTGTAGTGGACCTAATAGCTAATGGCAAGACTTGAAGGGCTTAATCGCAATTGTTACTAAACACTATATAAGCCTATACCACTAGGGTTCCCTGTATACGAACCCTAGACCCCCGAGCTTTTACCCTAGCCACACTCCCAACCTCCCTCCTCCTCTCTGCCGAGTTTCCCAGAGCTCCCCGCACCGGTCGCCGCCTCCCTTTGCCGGAAAAAGGGATATCAAGGAGCACTTGATCTCGGATCTTGGAGAGGAAGGTGTGGGGAGGGATTAAAGTGGATTAAATCTCTTCTGAGGAGTCCCTCGTGTTGCTGCAACCGAGCTGGGGCGGATCCGACGTCGACCTCCGCCGCGGGACAACACCCTCTCCCTCGGTTTTTCCGGCGAAGGTGAGTTATGGAACTTTTTAATTAGTTGGGGTTTTTGGTCATGTCCAGTGTGCTCCTGACATCTTGACGATCCATCTGGTGAAGGCCGAGCCTAGGCCGTCATCCCGATCGCCAGCGGGAGTCGCCCTGCCGGAATTATCACTTTTCTGATCAATCACGGGCGCGGGCTACATCCGGCCGTTGTACTCAAGATCAGAACCGTTGGTTTTGTTCCCCCGGGCGACTGCACGCTTCACCCAAGGTCTGGGGTTGATCAGACAAGGATCCGCGCCGCACCACGATGCCCTAGAACCGGGCCTTGTTGCACTTCGCCGAACTTCCTCCGTCCGGCGCCGCCACTACCTCCCACTGCCGACCAACCCCACCAGAAAACTTCTGGCACCGAGTGGATCTTTTTGGTCCAACTTGCTCCGGCCCGGAGCAAGTCGGCCGGATTCCGCCATTAGAGGCCATCGAAGCTCCAAGCAGCTCCGCCGCCGCGCCCTTGCCGTCGCTCCAGGACTCCGGCAACCACCCAGGTAAGACCTACGGACCCTAGTGAAGCCCCCCATTATTTTGCTTTGAACCAGAACCCCCCCTGCATCTCGGGTTCCAACCTTGCACCCGAGCCACCCTTTTGGGCTTGTCTCCGGCCGCCGCCGCCTCCGGCCGCCGGGGCTCGACCCCACATGGACCAAACGACCTCTGGGACCCCCAGATAATTGATGCTCCCCTCTGTAACAGGACTGAGCCTAGTTTGCTCCAAGATCACCCAAACCGAGCCTTGGGTAGTTTGTGTTGGTGCACCACCTTGCTCCGGCTACTGTTCCGGCCGATCTCAGGCAAGCCTAAGGTGAGCCCTCAACTCTACTAAGTTCCCTGAACACGATGCTCCATTTATTGTTCAATTTGATCAAGGATAGGTTAAGATATTGCATAGTTGTATTTGAGCCAAGGATGTGTTATGGGCCAACTTTGTTCTCGGGATCCGTGTCAGTCCAAACTTGTGAGCACGAGCTTCGTCTCGTCGTAACGAACGCGCTGAAAGTTACAGATCAGCTTTTGGACTCCCGGATTTCAAGAACGAGTCGAAACAAGCCGTCAACATAGTGTTTTTATGCAATTTAAGAACTATTATGGATCAAATTGTAAATTGGACTTGATGGCTGTCCTTAGACAATGTTTTCGCACCTACTAGGCATCTTGTTGGGATTCCGAGGGTTCTCGGTGATCGGGAATCGGTTTTTGTTCGGTAAATCGACGATATTATCCCGTATAAGCACTCCGTTACTGTCGTGTCGTCGGGATGGGTATGTATGAGTCTATTACTGATTATAGCTTCTGATTCAGGGCCCAGTTGTTCAGCACCAGCCTCCCAGTAGCTGTGCGGGAGTTCGAGGATCTGCCTACATTCAGGTGGGTTATCTTCGGTCCGGGCTTTATCTCTTCGGCCCTCTGGTTGCTTTAGTCCAGTCGGACACCTGTTTTTGTTTAGTCCTGATGATTTGATCTATATGCCATATGATCTTCCGGATAGACTTTGATCCCCTTAGACATATCACGTATACCTGCTCATCAGCTTTTATATTTTGATACCTAGACTTGCATGATCTGAGTATGCGTATTGATTCCTGTCGATTGTTATACTGATTTATATTCAGATATTACTTGGATCTCTTTCCGGTTCAGCAGCTCATATATTTTAGTACAGTAGATCCCTGTGGTCTGATCATGCCTGTTGTCACTTGCGTATCGGTCATTATCGTATGGCATTATATCCAGAGATACTTGCTTTGATATTCCAGTTATGCATGATAGACCCATGATTGATTGATATATACAGACATCTTGATCCCTAGTATTGTGCATGGTTGATATGCTATTATTCGGGTATATACTCCTTGTATTCCGGATTACATGATTAGTCCTGATGATTGCACCTATACATCGCATGATTTTCGAAATAGACACTGATCCCTTAGACACACTATATTTATACACATCTGCTTGTCAGCTTTCATATCCTGATATATAGATGTCATGATCGATTATTCCTGCTAGTTCCATGTCATTTGTCATACTGCTTTATTCAGATATGCATGATTTGATTATACTCGTTGAGTCCTGTCACTTGAGATATTGCTTTATATTCCGATATGCATGATTGATACTGATTGATAGATACAGACAGATGATTCCTTGTTGGGATCTCGGCATGTTGCCGACTACTCGGTCACTAGACCGTGAGATTGAGCATTATGATTTGCCATGCACTGTTGTACTTCACGAACATGGCCGGGGTCGCTCCCCGTGGAGCTTGTTCTTTGCCGGTAAAGTGGTCTTGAGATAAGACCCGTGAGCCCTTTTGCACCAGGACTGCTTGGCGTCCGTAAGTGCAGGTTATGTCAGCGGATGGGGTGCCGAACAGTGGCTTTGCCTGAGGTCCTGTGAGACCAAGAGTGGCGCATGATTGGGTACTTGGGTTTCTGTCTTTGACGCATGATTCTTACTTTGTACCACTGATGTTCAGTTATGTTGATTTCCAGCATTCATTATCTGCAGATTCCTTATGCTTGATTATTACAGTTATACCCTGATTTTCCAGCACTTATTGCCTGCAGATTCCTTATGCTTGATTCTTTCAGTTTGTCCAGATCTCTAGCATTGTTTATCTGCAGTTCTTTTATGCTTAACTATTATAGCTATACCCGGATTTATAGCATTATCTATCTGCAGTTCTTATGTTTGATTATTATAGCCATACTCTGATTTCCAGCACCATTTATCTGCAGCTCTCTTATGCTTGATGATTATAGTTATATCCAGTTTCCAGCACTATTTCTCAGCCTATTCAGTTATCTGTGGATTTTTGTTGATTAACAGTAGATCTTATCTGTTTATTCAGCTTTACCCTGTGATTTATACTATCCGCAGATTATTGTACCCAGTAGGTACGATTAGCTATTTCTCGGCTCGTCGTGCCCACTGGGATACACTCCGGTGTATCTCACACCCCTGGGTGACTGTTTTTCAGGTCCGTCAGGTGGTGAGATATCGGGACGTTTTGGTGAGCCGATCACGATAGAGCTGTCCCCCCTGTTGATAGATATTGATGATTGAGATCTTCAAGGATGTACAGATGACTTTTGTTTATGTTATTTCAGTTTCTAGCTTATTTGGATATGTCAGATTGATGTTAGCATGATTATTTGGATTATCCCTGTTGATTGGTCATTGTTTAGTTTAGATGTTGATTGCTCTCTGATTGATGATTGGATTAGCTTAGCCGTGCATGTATAGGAGAGACCCTATCCTTTTGGATAGGGGATTTTCTATATGTGTGGCGGTCTGTTACGCCCGTTTTGCAAACTCTGATTTATCAAAAGAAAAAAAAAAAAAAAAAAAATTTCAGACCTGATTTTTAAAACTCGGGGCGTGACAATGTTGCACCGTGCGAGGGACGTGAAGGACCGGCAAGCCATAGGGATCTCCACTCCTTCAGCGCCACGGAGTGGGAGGTCCTATAAAGAGGCCATTCTGAAGCCGGTCCCCCAGACCAATACTCCTTATACTCCTTCTACTTCTAAGCGAAGGGCGTTCGTGCGCACACCGGTGAGCAGGGATAGGGGTAACCGCTGCTTCAGATGCCTCGCTTCCGATCACTGGGCTCGAGAGTGTAGAGATCCAGTAAGGTGCATAAGGTGCTACAGGACTGGCCATCTCGTGCGCGACTGTCGGGCTTACGGGAGGAGAAGAATGCAGGGAGCGGGCAGATTCCGCCCCCACTCAATGAAGGTTTTTGTGCCGCTCACGGAGGGCTTTTACACCCGCCAACAGCAAGGTCGTCGAGCGGTGTTGGCAACCCCCGTGGGCCCGGCTAATCTCGGCCATAACCCGCAGGGGTTGATTGTAAACGACTTGGCGGGGCGCTTCGGCGGCTTTTCTAACGATTTCTTGGTTACCAAGTTCCGGGAAAGGGATTATGTGATATTCTTGCCACAGTGGGTTCAACCGGAGGTGCTGATCTGCAGGGAGGGTATCCGTCTTGGCCACTGCCGGCTCCGGTGCTTCGCTTGGAATCCCTACAGAGAAGCAGTCATAGCCCGGCTAACCTACAAAGTGTGGATAAAGTTAGTCAACCTACCCTACGAGTGCTGGTCTGAGAATAGGGTCTCGGCGTTAATCAACGGGTTCGGGAGGTACCTGCGGACCGACGAAGGTAGTCAGAATTTACTGGACTTCAACTTTTTCAAATGCCAGGTGGCTGTCGATGACCCGGCGAACATCCTGGAGAATCTTTTTATCACATTGGGTGATATTATAGTGAGTGTTAGAGTGATTCTGGTCAGCACCGCACCCTTCGGAGGGGATGATAGGAGGATTCCTTTTTCGGGTGGGGATCCCAACGAAGGCGGCGATCAAACGGACCCGATGGGCCGACAGCTGGCAAGATGGATTGATTTGGCGGAGGGTGCTGCGGAAGACAGTGTGGTGGGGGCTGGTGATGCTTCCGACCACAGCAATTCTTGGAACTCATCCGAGATCAGGGATCGTAGAAGGGCGGGGTCGACGGCGGCGGGCTTGGCGGTGGCTCCGATGGGGGTTCGGGGCGGCCAGTACGGCGCAGACAAGGCGATTGAGGCGTACAGCTTGGATCGGCTGGCTTGCCTCGAGCCGCGGGACTTGTCAACGGCGCGAGGTCCTACTCTTGGAGGATCGCGCAGGGGGAAGGCGGTGGTAGCAGGGCTGGCCCTCGGGGGAAGCAAGTCGGGCTTTTCGGAAAACTTTTTGAATTTGGTCTTGAGCAACCGGTGCCCGGGGCGGAAGTCGTCGGGCGACAGCGTGGTTATGAGGGGTTTGGAGGGTTGCTTTGGGAAGAGGTTATCTTGTATACAGACCGTGTTCGTGCCTCGCTCTACTTTCGTGGGCAGCATTCTTGCGGTAAAGCGGTCCAAGACGCTTCTCTCGAGGGCCCTTGTGCCGGATGCAGGTGGCTTTTGGGAGGAGCGCTGGAGGCATAGCAGAGGTGAGGGTGTCAAGGTGGCACAGGAATCGAGGCAGGTTGTAACGGTGTCTGTTTCAAGGTTGGTGGAGGTGTGGCGCAGCAGGTTCTGGGGGGCCGAAATTACTCCTTGGACTTTGGGCTTTCGGGCCTTTGGAATTATCAATAGGGGCTTCTACTTTTCTTGGGGGCTAGGCCTTTTTTCTTTGAATCATTCGGGCCGTTGGATTGTGGCTCCAGCAGGATGGTTGTCTTCGAGAGTGGGCTTTGCAGGGCCTTCTTCTCTACCGGGCCCCTTACACGGTAGCTGGGCGGGCCTTACACGAGGGGCTGTGGGCTTCAATATGCTCAATCGGGTCGAGGCAAGTGAGAATCAGGGGGTCTCCTAATTTTTGTTGATCCCTTCGAGCAGAGGGGACTCGGAGGGGAATCGGTCGGAAGGTTCTGCGACGACGCGGGCTAACGTGCTGTGTTCCGACGGTCAAATTGGCGGGGAACCGGAGACCCCTGGTGCTGTTTGTGGGGGAGTGAACTCAACCATCATGGAGTACTCTCCCAGGAAGAGCGCCCGGATCGCATGTTGTTCGAAGGTTGGAGCACTGGAGAAGGCAATCCATCGGAAGTCTAAACTAAAGGAGGGGGCTGACCCAATGGGCCCCACTGGTTCCAGAGCGAGGATGTACTGTCGGGAGGCTCCACCTGAAGGGGGTGACAACGCTCGTCGGATGTCGAGGCACAACAAGATCAAGCGTAAGGGGTTGAAATGCGGCATTCACCTATCTGATGAAGACGTTCACTGTTTCAGGGGTTTCATGGAAGCGTCTACTTAGGACGGGCGGGCAGATCGGGCTTGGTGGTTGAAGGTTTTTAAGTTACTTATGTTTCATGTATGCAGTTGGAATGTTAGAGGTCTGGTCAAGTATGTCATGTCTAAGTTTAAGTCCTCGGTTCTCTGCTTCCAAGAGTCTAAGGTGGAGACCGTCTCTCGGTCTTTCCTTCGCTATTTCGCAGGCACTTACTTTGATAAGTGTCATTTTGTCAAATCCGAAAGAGCGTCTGGGGGGATTATTACTTGCTGGAGTTCTAGAGCCTTCTCGTGTTCTGAAGTGATTACGCGTAATTTCTCTATCACCGTTTGCCTAAAGTTTCTTAGCAGTGGCACGTGCGTCTACGTGACGAACATGTATTGACCTCCCACGTGGGAGGGGAAAGACGATTTCTGTCGGGAACTGGGTGACCTTAAAAGCGTATGTCGCGGTCTGTGGGTGATCTGCGGGGATTTTAACCTAACAAGGAACCATCAAGAGAGGCGGGGAAGGGGATGGAGTAGACGGCTCATGGGAATGTTTAATGATTTAATCAAGGACTTACAAGTGATAGACCTACCAATAGGGAATCAAAATTTCACGTGGTCAAACATGCAGCGCTGCCCTACGCTGGCAAGATTAGACCGCTTCTTAGTTTCCACTGAATGGGATCAGACCTTTCCTTTGCCGAAGGTGGTAGCGGCACTGAGAACCACGTCCGATCATTCCCCGATTTTGCTTAACACTGGTGAAAAGCTATGCAAACGTTTGTTCAGGGTCGAGGAAATGTGGCTTGCACGTGAGCATTTTTGCGATCTGCTCCCACAATAGTGGAATGAGACGAGTAGAAAAGAGAATAGTGTACTCACATTCACGGCCAAACTTAGACATTGTCGCAAAAGAATGAAAGAATGGTGTTGTACAAGTTTTTATAGTGTTGCCAATACTAAGAAGGTGATTGTCGAAGAGATTCAACAGCTGGATACCTTGGAAGAAAGTCAAGACCTGACCTTACAACAATTCGAGTTGCGCACACAACTCAAATCACAACTAAAAGGGATCGTAGTGGACGAGGAGACTCTTTGGAAAGCTCGATCGAGACAGCAATGGCTCAAAAAGGGCGATGGGAACACAAATTTTTTTCACGTAATGGCGAACGCTAGAAGGCGGGCCAACACAATTAATGTGATCGAGGTGAATAGTAAGACATTCTACAAGGAAGAAGAGAAACGGGACACCGTATATTCGTTCTTTAAGGAGTTGTTTTCCTCGAACAATAATGAGAACCTCATGACCGATGATTGGAGCAGTCTTTTCCGCAATAAACCTATTTGCGACCCTGATCAACTATCGATACCTTTCTCAGTGGAAGAGGTGAGGAAGGCTACTTGTCAATTAGGAAGCGATAAAGCTCCGAGGCCGGACGGGTTCAACATGCGCTTTTATTAGAAATTCTGGGAGACAATTAAGAATGATCTTATGTGCATTTTTTGAGAGCTTTACGACGAAAATCTCAACTCCGGACCGATGGACTATTCCTTCATTTGTCTCATTCCGAAGAAAGAGGGGGCAGTGACAGCAAACAATTTCTAACCGATATGCCTCATCAACGGCGTGCAGAAGATTTTATCCAAAGTGTTGGCCAATCGATTAGAAAGGGTAATGGACGAGATCATATCTCCCGCACATGCTGCTTTCCTAAAAAAACGATCCATTCTTGATTCCTTTGTTACCGCGAGCGAGATTATGAGTTGGAGCTATAAAAGCGGGGAGAATTGTATTGGCATCAAAGCTGATTTTGAGAAGGCTTATGTAAGAGTGAACTGGGTATTCATCAGAAAGGTCTTGAGCTGGCTTGGAGCGGACCAGAAATGGTGCGGATGGGTTGAGCAATGCTTGGTAAATGCCAAGGCAGCGGTGTTGTTAAATGGGGTACCAACGAAATGGATTAAAACACAAAGGGGGCTCTGGCAGGGAGATCCTCTTTCCCCGTATCTTTTCCTGCTAGTGGCTGAAGGGTTGGCGAGACTGACCAATAATGCGATACAGAACGGATTGTTTTCAGGGGTCAGACCTGTTGACCAGGCTAAAGTTTTCCTTATCCAGTATGCTGACGACACATTTTTCTTCTGCAAGGCCAAGACAAGGCATGTCAGAAACCTTAGGTTCGTGTGGTAAATCTTCAAGTGGGCATCTGGACTGAAAATAAATAGGAACAAGAAAGAACTCTTTTATACAGGCAATCAGGTAGGTCAATGAGAGAGACTTGCGGCGATTTTGGGCTGCAAGATGGGGATACTGCCGATTCGTTACCTAGGTTTACCTCTCACAATTGGGCAACCGCGGAAGGAGGATTGGTGGACCGTGGTCGAAAAAGTCGAGAAACGAATAGAAGGATGGCATGCCAAGCTCCTATCACAAGGAGGTAGGTAGGCTAACCCTTGTGAACTCGGTGCTTTCTTAACATACCTTTGTACTACCTATCGATTTTCAAAGCGCCCAAGTGGGTCCTTCGACGCATTGAAGCTTTGAGAAGAGCATTCTTCTGGAAATGAGGGACTACGATTAACGGGGGGACAGTGCCTCGTTCAATGGAAGACAATTTGCAGGAGTAGAACGGATGGTGGATTGGGGGTCTTGGATATGGAAAGTATGAACGCAGCCCTCCTAGCCAAATGGTGGTGGAAACTACTTTCTGAACAGAATAACCTTTGGGGACCACTCATAAGCGCAACTTATTACGCACGGAGGAAACCGCTTAAGGAGGGGGAATCGTTCAGACCGTTTTCGTACGGGTGGAGAAGTGTTTTAACGACGAAGGGTTTATTCAAATGCGGCACTTACTACATTGTTGGGAATGGCCACAAAGTCGATTGGTGGAACGATATCTGGTGTGGCCAAGCCCCCCTCCGAACCGTATACCCTCTCATCTATGATAAAGTGAGAAGCAAAAACGTCAGGGTGCGAGATTGTCGGGGTGCTAGGGGATGGAAGTGGCGTAAGATTTTGATGGGATTTGCCCCCGATTCTCTAGCGGAGAGGGAGATGGCAATACAAATCAGAGTGGAGGTCCAAGTGACTCCCACTGGGAACGACAAGGATGAGATCAAATGGAGGTGGGATAATTCGGACGGGTTCAGTGTCAAGTCACTCTATAGATTCCAGCATGATGGAGGAGTAGTTGATAGACGTTTTGTACAGCTCTGGAGGATCAGGACCCAACTAAAAGTTAAAGTCTTCGTTTGGTTGGTCCCAATGTTCGAAGTGCCGTGGCACGGGGGCGTGCCGCTCGCCGCCTGGCACGATACGGTACCGGCACGCCCCCGTGCCGACACGTGGCACGCTTGCGTGCCGATGGATACGCATGACCTCCCAGTGGCACGCTCTGGCACGTTTTTTTTTGTTTTTTTTGTTCCCAATAAGCTCTTATAATATTGTTTTGAACTGTTTAGTCAAAAAATTATGAATATTGACTATATATAGCTTACTATACTTACCAATTGACATACTGATAATTGTTTTTAATATATAAAGTACAACTATATCTCATAGAGAATAGAAATAACAATATAATAAATAAATTCTAAATAGAAATAACTATATCTCATAGAGAATAGAAATAACTATATCTCATAGAGAATAAAAATTATGAATATTGACTATATATAGCTTACTACACTCACCAATTAACATACTTGTTAGTTGGGACTCAAAATCAGAATCGCTTTGATATTATGATTCAGGTTCGCCGACGGCTTCGCGGTGCGACTTTGACTAAAAAAAAAACAAAAAAATTACTATGCATTACTGTACACATGTGACTAAAAAAATAAAAAATAAAAAAATAAAAAAAATAAAAAAAAAAAACACCTAACTATGCCTGTTTTAAAAAATACAGAAAAAATTCTAAAGAAAAAACAAAAAAAAAAAACAAAAAAAAAAAAAAAAAAGAAAAACGGGGCCGTGCCGGCCGGCACGGGCCGGCACGGCCCGCGATACCCCACAGGGTATCGCTCCGTCTCGAGCGATACCCTGGGGTATCGCTCGAGACGGGGGGGGGGGGGGGGGGGGGGGTGCGAGACCCCCCCCTGTACCGTGCCTCTCATTGAGGGGCACGGTACGTGCCGCCCGTGCCGCCCCGGCACGGGCGGCACTTCAATCCCTGGTTGGTCCTAAAAAAAAAGGTCCTCACTGCCGACAACCTCTCTAAAAAGGGATGGTGCGGGGCGGGGATTTGTACACTCTGTACGGATGGGAGTGAGACGGTGGACCATCTCTTCACGGCATGCTCTTTCTCGAAGGAACTTTTGTACGGATTACTTCCAAATAAGGCGATGTTACACACTTGTACATCGCCGGACAAGCTATGGGAGGAAGGCAGTCACAAGGGTGGCACTTTAGGGAATATGGAGCTCGCGACTGTCGCTGCCTCTTGGTGGGCCATTTGGCTAGAAAGGAATAGAAAAATTTTTGAGTCGAAAAAGCAAACAGCGAGGTATGTATTGTCGAAAATCAAGTTGTTGAGGCATACGTGAACTCTTTTTGCTCAACTTGATGGTTTTTTTTTTTTTTTTTTCTTCGCACTCGGGTGGGTCGAGACCTAGCTGCCTCAGTTTGTACCTAAGCTCATACTTCAAATGAATGAAGCGGTAGCATGCTATCTTGTTCTCAAAAAAAAAAAAACAAACGTGAATGTTAAGAACATAAGACAAGGGATGTTTATCAGAACCGAGGTAGAGAAAGGAAATTTTCAGAATATAAATTAGATCCTGTTAAGAGATTTTAGAAAATATGTCGGTTCTCAGTGAAAAAATCATAACTTAATCAGACCAATTTAGTTCATAATATAGTAATATATGCATGTATATATTGTTAGATATATGCCCTAAAATCCAACCAAACCTACTCATATATTCTTTTTAGGATATAAATTTATATTTAATTTTTTATATTATGAATGTAATTAAAATTTTATTTTTATTCATATTATATATGTGTTCATGAATTATTCAAAAAATTAATAAAATAATAATATGTATTATAAAAAATTGAGAACTTGAGACATGTATCACTGATGGTTAATTTTTAAATGCTCCTGATCGATGAATTATCACGGAGACAGTGATTGATCTAGTAAGATTGGTGCATATGTCGCTTCCCTTTTAGGGTAGACGAGTCTCAACTAACATTGTGAGGACACCAGAGCGAATGTGTGGGTGGTTGTTAGAGAATAATTAAGGGTACCAAACGTGACTAACACAAAAAGTCACTTGGATGTCTACTCGCTTGTCAGTGACTTATTCGATGTTGCAGTAGTGTGATTGGTCCTTTGACCTGCGGTCCCTCCGCTATTTACAATAGGATTACTGTAGTTTGACTGTACATACACTTGGTCCCTAACCATTTGGATCCTTAAAATGCATGTTGACTACAGTAGATTCGTTGTAGGAATAGGGTGTGAACTTATATGAAATCTATTACCCTTAGCAGATAAGAGAATTTGTCCTATATGATTTATAAGACCGAGTTTAGAAAATCTTGATCAGGGGGGAGTTAATAACGAAAAGGGTTTCCGATATTAGAAACTCGAGTCGAATAAATTTGACATATGACAGATGATGAGGTTTGACAAGCTATTCCATGACCTCCATCTAATCGGGACTTATGATAGAAAGATTGAATTACACGTTAACTGCACCTAGAGATTCAGTATTCCATTCTACTGGAATACCACTATATATTGCTAGGCGTCACTGGTAGATTGTGGGATTCACGAAAGTTATCTACATGGTCGATAATTCTTATTGGGATGAGTTGGAAGTGTTCCGACCCACTGAAAAGAACTTCAGCGATATTATTGATTGTGATCATAATATATCTCACTACTAGATAGAATAGAAATATAAGGTCACACATATAAGAGGTTGTGACTGATCGGATAGTTGGATCGTGATGTTTGAATCGCCTGAGGACCAAACATAATCGATTTGGTCTGTTAAATCTCAATTTAATTTGACTTGAATTTAATTTTAATTTGATCAAGTCAAATTAATAATGCAACATTTGAATATAAGTCCTCTCACAACTCCCCTAAGTCCTCTCTCATAGTAATTGCACTTTAATATCACTAATTTATAATAATTACAAATTAGTCTACTTAACCTAATTTTATTCTTATTCTAAGAATAATTCTAAAAAGAATTATATCCCTTATTATACGTACGTAAGGGAGTTTTTTTTATAAAACTCTTTTCTTTCCGGGAGGCACCTCGGTGAGAATTTGTTCAGATCAGCAACCTCGTGTGGATATCCGTAGAGACCAGACACGTGTACTATCATCATATTGCGGTGTAAATCTTTTCACGCAAAGATGAAGCTTAAATTTTTCTTTTTCTTTTTCTTTTTAATTTTAAATATATGAGGAATTTTATTTTGCACGATTTTTGATATCAAATCTCAAATTTTAAAATTAAATTTTATTTATTTATTTTTTTTCTGCTGCGTTTTATCATGCGCAAAACCTAACCTATATAATGTAACATAGTAATTTATAGTAAGTAAACTAGAGGGGACAGCTGTACTATCTATTATCCATCAAAAGTTTATTTAAGGTTATGTTGTACTACGCTAGAATCAGAAACCAGAATTTTGAATCAGAAAACCAGTTCTGGTTGGAAAAAACAAGTGCTCTAGGCAGTATTAAAGGAAATCAGCAAGGAAAGCAAATTACACTGGAAAAACAAGTGCAAAACAGATTTTGATCTAGATATATAACCATGAAAAAGGATCATTAATATATGGCACGTTCAAAAGCTAGAATTTTCATGCAAGAGGGGCACTAGAGAATCTGAGATACTAAATTCACAGCTTCATTCTAATTACAAATGGATTATTTTATTTCAAAGCTTATGACTCAAAAGTGTTAGAGACATATGTATAAGAACTATATAAGGGTCACGAGGTAGGCATATAATGTAAAACATACCTTGTGAAGAGGATACTTCCAGTTCAGGGAGGCTACCTTCACTCGGCTTGTGATCCATGGTAAATAGGAGTGTAATTGGTTCGGTTTGGTTCGGTTTTTGGGCAAATCTCAAATCGAAACTGAATTTTTTGAGTTGCAAAAATTACAACCGAACCGAATCGATTTATACTCAGAACCGATTCAAACCAAACCGAATTAATTTGGTTTGATTCGGTTTTGCAATTAATTGTTTAGATTTTCTAATTTTCTTGTGAATTAATTTATAATTTAAGATTCAAAATTGAATCATTGTGAGATCACACAAAAAGAAATTAATTATGAACATAGAATTTTGGACAAATGTGTTGATATATGATCAAGATTTGATCATAAATACAACATTTTAATAAATAGTTTAGGTAAAAGTGTATAAAGTATTACTATTCGATTTTCGGTTCGGGTCAGTTAAGAAATATGTTCAAACCAAACCAAAACTGAAAACTGAATTTTAGTAAATTTCAAAACTGGACCGAATCAAAAACCAATGAAACCGCACCAAATAACCTTATTTGGTTTGGTTCGGTTTGGTTTTAGGTTTGGGACTAAACTGTGTACACCCCTAATGGTAAACTTTGGTGCAGAATAGCATGTACCGGAAGTGCACCAACCGCCCATCTCCGAACGAATGTCTTGTCCCTTTGGCATGGCATGTTTCTGCTTCCAGATTTGTTTCCTGTATATCAATGATCCACAATTGGTCGACTCCCAATAGGACACATCCTGCAATAACACATTGTAAGCAGATTTACCATGTTGTAACCAGGTAAGATGAGTGGCATGCGAAAATGTGTTAGCTTCCATCCTTTCGGCGTAAGTTTATCTGAAGCGATATAAGAACGTTTTATTGATGCTCCAGAATCATGGAATTGTTTACCCGAGTACTGTGCCTCTTCGTCAATCTCCTGCATCCGAAGAAAAGATGAGATTTCAATTTTCTTTGCTGCAGGAGCTGTGTATTGAAAAATCACTAATGATTTTTGCAGATTAACATGATGGCTAGCTATAGAACTGTACCAATCAATAACTCTTTCCAAAGCAGTAGTTTCGTCAATAGAAGCTTATCTCTATTGATAGATCATCTGTTTTATAAATGTTTGCTAGTTGTTGCATCCCCACCCACAAAGCTTGTATCTGAATATTGATTGTGTCTTGCAGGCTTATGTAAGAACACACACAGTATGCTCGCACCAAGTACAAGTGAATGCAGAGACAACGGGCATCGTTGCCTTGTCTCCTTTATTGGAGAAAAGAAACCATCGGAGTTATTGTTGACCAATATAGAGCAAGTGACTGAGGGATATGAAACAAGGCAATTAGATCCATATAATGCTGAGGAAAACCATGCAAATGAAGAACAGCTACTATAAAGTTCAAGCGCATAAAAATCACATGCCTTAGCTTATGTCTGTCTTTATAGCAAAAGCCCCTTACCTTCCGTTTATTGGTTTTGAGGCATTCAAAATCTCCTGGACTACCAGTACTTTTCAGCAATGAGACTAGCTGGGAAATACACAGATTGATCATCAGAAATTAGTTTGGCAAGTAAAGGCTTCAATCTACTCCCAAATATTTTAGCAATAATTTATAGGTAATATTGGAAAGACTAACTCGTCTATAATCCGTAACTGATAAAGCAGAATCTCATTTAGGAATTAAAACAATTTCAGTTTTATTCATTTGGAGCCAAACGCACCAATGTTGAAAAAGGTAGGGAATAATCAATGTTAGTCTTGCTTCAGAATGCACAAATATGTCTGGGATAACTTAGCTCAAGAAACATCTGAGCCCGGAGCCTAATCCCAGCTCATCGCAAGATGAACATCTTTAATCTCCTTCTCAGTTGGCATCAAAGTTACGATGCCACCTCTACATGATCAATGGTGACAACATCATTAAAGATGCTCTGAATATTTTCCAACAAAGTTGGATAGTTATGTGAGGAGCATATCTGTTTTTAACATATCGTAATAATACGCCAAACTTCAGAGAAGCATAAATAGGTTTTTAAAATATCCAATTAAATAAAATTTCACAAATTTGGGGTTTCCAATGGCATAGTTAGTTAATACCTGTCCATCATTAAGCCGATTTTCGTTGATTTTAAGAATAATGAGGCCTAATGTTGCGTGGGTTTGTCCAAGTCATGAGAAACTATCCACAATGCTCACACCATGCACCTTTTGGAGTGTCAAACTGCTATACTTATTTCTAATCAAAGATGCATCTAACCATCTCCCAGCCTCCGCACGCATATTCGACAGTAAAACATGGTACCCACAGTTTAAGTTCAGTTTAGATAGGTTTTCAGCTACATCAAATCCAATGTCAAAGTTACCATGAACTCGACAAGCTGAGAGTAAAGCACCCCAAGAATGGACCCCCGGATTCACTGGCATTTTCAGCAAAGTTTCATGTGCCTCCTCAACTAACCCGTTGCGCCCAAGAAGATCAATAATAGATGAAATATGCTCTCTACGTAGTGCCAATGAGTAAGTGCTAATCATCAGATTAAAGAATTGCTGGCCCTTCTCTATATCACCAGCATGGCTACAAGCTGATATAAGAATGAGAAAAGTGATCGCAGTAGGGGTTAAGCCAGATTTTTGCATTTTAACAAAGAGTTCGCCAGCTTCCTCTACATTTCCATGTAGACCATAGCCTTGGATCATTGAATTCCATGATACCACTGTTTTGGAGTTCATACCATCAAAAAATAGACGAGCTGTTCTCAATTCACCATATTTGGCATACATATTTACCATAGAAGATCCAACAAGAACATCAGATTCAAACCCAAGTTTCGATATGATTGCGTGAACCCTCATTAAATAGCTCAAAGAAGAGACTTTTCTACAGGCCTGGAGTAGGGTGAGAAGAGTAACTGAATCAGCATCCACATTATTAAGCTTCATCAGATGAAGAAGCGATAGAGCATTTTCTATAAGACCATGATAAGAGTACCCAGCTATCATATTATTCCATGTAATTATTCCCTTATTGCTAGCTTTACTGAATACTGAGCTTGCCTCATCGAATTCATGAAACCTTGAATGCATAGCTATGAGAGAATTAGCAACAAACTCATCATCGACAAAACCCGATTCAAGTACATAATTATGAATAAATTTTCTTTCTTCCTTTTGTCCTCTTAGAGCAATGGCCTCGATAACTCCTGCAATAGATGTTGAATCCGGCACAAAACCATCCTTTTGTTGCATAAAATGGAAAAGTTTCAATGTCAATCTGGGGAAGCCATTTTGAAGACAACCATGTATCATTGTATTCCACGTCACTATATTTCGATACTGCATTGTTGAAAACAAATGGCAAGCAACATTTAAAAGCCGAAAACTAATGTAAAATTCCAACAGTGATGTGGTAGCAAAAATACCCACTTCAAACTTATTTCTCAACACATAGCCATGAATGGCTTTGCCAGATAAAAAATTTTGTGATTGTGTGCAGATAGATAGACCATTCACAAGTGTAACGGCATCCAAGGGGCAACCTTTGCACTGCATAGAGCGTAAGAGTTCGAAACCTTCAAAGAAACATCCATTATGCGAACATATGGAAAGCATGGTGTTCCAGAGAAAAGTTTCTTTGCGCATTTTACAAAGAACATGGTCAAAGAATTTGCGGGCATATCCAATTTCGCTGCAATCACCATAAGCAGTGAGAAGCGAGCTGCCCACAAATTTATCAGAATCAAGTCCCATCGCTATAGCAAGGCAATGAATAGACTCAACAAGTTCCACATACCCACCCAAAAGCCTTACGGCTTGCAAAGAGCTAACCAACAAGTCAGAACTTAGTGCTGATTCAGCTAAACGTGAGCACCTAATAAGTCCTAGAGCTTTCTCAGGGCTTTTCATCTGAACATACCCATGGACAAGAATGTTCCAAGAGACATTATTCCTTGCCACCACTTCATCAAACAATGACTGTGCAGAATCCATCTTCCCGCATCTGCAGTACATCAAAAGCAGAGAATTCATAGCATAAACATCCACAAGAACCCCCGTCTTCATTATTAAAGCATGGATCAACTGGCCATCATCGACAGCATCCTCTCCTAACTGAGCACAAGCTTGCAAAGTGGTTTCAAGGGTCACAATATCCGGATTCAATCCTTCGTCCCTCAACAAGTGAAAAGCTTCTAAAGCTCCGCAAACAAGTCCATTTTGAGTATACCCAGAGATCATAGCATTCCAAGATACAACATTCCTTTCTCCCATCCTATCGAAAAACCTCTCCGAAACATGAACATCCCCAACCTTATTGTAATAAACAAGAAGGGAATTCCCCAAGAAATCATCACCGAGCTCGTGATGCCGAACAACATAACCATGAATGGACCTCCCAATCCTCTTATCAACACCAATGCTGCTAACCTGAAGCAAAACGGAGAGCGTAAGCGAATTGGGCTTCTCGCCGTAAAGACCCATCTCACAAAACAGATCCATAGCGGCATCTGCATGCCCGTTACGCGAGTACCCTGAAAGCATCGCATTCCAAGCAACGACATCTCTATCGGGCATTCCATCGAACACCTTACGTGCCGAACCGATATCCGAGCACTTCACAAAGGCGCATAGTACAGCAGTTGATACCAAGATACTACTTTTGAATCCGGATTTGAGGATATGAGCAAAGAGAGAGGAAACCAAAGAAAGGGACGGGAGCGCGGCCGAGGATTTGAGGAGGGAGAGGTAAGTGGGCCTGTCAGGGTTCACGGCTCGTTCGCAGCGCGCACGGGCGAAGAGAGAAAGGAGGCCGAGGTGGTGGTCTCCGGCGTGAGAGAGGTGTCTCAAGCGAGAGTGCAGGGTGAATGGGGTGTGAGATAGATGGAGTGAAGTGAAGGAGTGGGAGAGAGTGGAAGAGCAGGAGAGAGTAACGGTCATGAATTATGAACGGCCCACAGGAAGTAACGGTCACGAATTGCCTGCCGCGCCAACTCTTCCAATGCGGAGTAAAATCGAGCTCGGATTACTTTTATATTTTAAATCACATTTTATAGATTGAAACTCCAAATAAAATTCGACTACCTTTTTCTTTTTTCTTTTTCTTTTTTTCATCAGGACATCTTGCTTCTTAAATTTAGCTTATAATTATTTCATCAATTTATTTAGATCTAATTTAGTTTATAATTATTTTATCAATTTATTTAGATCTAATTTAGTTTATAATTATTTCATCAATTTATTTAGATCTTTCATCACTTTTCAAAATATAAAAAATATTCAAACTACACTATAGGTAAAATAGATAAATAATTTATTAATAATGAGTCTTTGATTTTTAAAGACTACTTGTTTGTTTATATAATTATAAACACATTATACTTAAATATTAATATTTATAAATATATTTTTTTTGTGCTAAATATATTTTTTATATTTGGTGGCCCGGCCCTAAATGTTTTTATTTTTTTAATAACAAAAATAAGTGATTCGAGTTTGGTGGTTATGAATTTTCAAAATTCAAAGTTTTCATTATCGATTTCGATTTGGGTTGTCGGATTGAGTTCAAGTAAGATTTATGCTGCGCATAAATGTAAAAAAAATAATAATCATAAGTTATCCCTGTGTTCAAGTTTGAATTTTTTTTAGAAATAATCTTAAAATTTTTTATAATTGTAAAAATAGGCTTGTGAAATTTTTTTTTACAAAAATAGTCTTAAGTGGCGAATGGTTTACCGCTTTTAAATGCGGTAAATCATTCACCGCATTCATAAACTTTCAGAAAATTTTAAGGCCTATGAAAGCGGCAAATGGTTCACCGCTTTTAAAAGCGGTGAATCATTTGCTGCTTTTAAAAGCGGTGAACCAATTGCCGCGTTTAAAAGCGGTGAACCATTCACCGCTTTTAAAAGCGGTGAATCGTTCACCGCTTTCATTCACTTAACCCTAGCCACGCCGCACCCGTACCCGCACACACCTCTTCTTTTTCTTTTCTTCTTCTTCTTTTCCCGCACAGTGCCCACTCCCCGCACAATGCAAGCTCTCTCTTCTCCCCGCACCCTCTCTCTCTCTATCTCTCTCTCTCTCACGCACACTGCCGCACACACTCTCTCTCTCACGCACACTCTACTCTCCCTCACTCTCTCTCTCTCACGCACACTCTACTCTCTCTCACTCTCTCTCTCTCTCACGCACCCTGCACAGTGCACAGTGCACAGTGCACAGTGCCTCCCGCATTTTGAGCTCGAGTTCTCTCTCTCTACTTCTTACTTGAGGTACATTCTTCCCTACATATTTTTTTCGTAGTTTAATTTATTTTATTTAGGGTTTAGAAAATTAATTAATTTTATTATTTGTTAGAGAATTAAGTAGATGGCATTCCAATGAATTAGTAAGTTGAAAATTAGTATGTTAATTAGTAAGTAGAAAATCACTAATTAATTAGAGAATTAGTAAGTTACTTTAGTATGTTAATTAAATGGAGTATAATTATTTCAGATTGGATGCAGCTTATTCCCAAACCCCACTGGGCATCGGGTACATCTCAAGTGGCTACCGCTACTTGAGAATTTTGTAGTATGTGGCGGGCTAGCTTGGGGCGCAGCTACTTTGGCCCATCTATATCGTGCATTGGGGAATGTATTGATGAGGGGGAGGGCCGAGTGTTGTGCATTCGGTACATTATTACAGATAAAATCACTAGTTTTCGCATTAGAAATATAATAATCTTAATTTTTTTACCAGTATTTTAATTATCTGTTTTTCCTTTATAGATTTGGGCGTGGGACCATATACATATCGGCCGTCCCGACAGAGTTGGGGCTCCGCCAGATCTTGATGATTGTCCGCTCGGATCTCGGTACGTTAAATATTTATATATGTCTCGATGATTAATACAGTAATTTGCATCATTGATTTTAGGTATTGTGATATAATGTCTTATCTTCTTCTTTTTTTTGCAGATGGAATACGAGTTTACGTTTTCGAGGGAGTGTCAGAGCGACCGATATTGAGTTTTATCGGGACGAGCTTGATCAGCAGCGGGAGTCTCAAGTACGTAAAATTTTTGTAAGTTACATACATATAGATTAATTTTAAATTTTATATTAATTAAAATTTATTAATTTTTGCAGGTTACTTGGACTCCTTATACTGAGAAGATTTTGCATAGTCTTCCACATTTTTGTCTTGAGGACTCCGCAGTATGGCGTGCCAGGATTTGCTTGATATGCTTCAACATAGTGGAGTTATATCTACCTGATCGAGTTTTCCGCCAGTTTGGATTAGTTCAGCATATACCAGAGCCTGTGGAGGCTATACGGCGGATTACATCGCAGGGTAGATCGGGAGAGGACTGGGCAACATTTCATGCTTCTTATATTCTCCGATGGACTGATCGTCTAGATCATATTGCGGAGCAGAGTGCCTTCGTCGACCCAAATCCAGCACGAGCCACCTCCTTGTATATGCAGTGGTACTGGGATATCACAAGGAGGTGGATTTCTCATCTCGTACAGCGACCTCCACTCACTTTTTTACCGCGGGGGCATATCGAGCGAACTTTGGTAAGATCATTTAATATTTTTTCCCTTATATATTAGTAGTGGTTTATATAAAGGTTGTTTATATAAATATGTATTTTTTTATAGGTGGATACTCTGCGCCGTACTGTCAGGAGTCTAGGACATTTGATGGATGATCCTCCAGAGCCGTCCGGATTGATGGACACTCTCGAATATATACGGATGGACATCGAGAATGTCTTAGAGAGACTCCCCACATTAGCTGCTTCTATAGAGCATCCAGAGCCACCTCCGGATGATATTCCCTCCACGTCTACGCCTGCATACGATTTTCCGTCCACATCCGTTCCGATTATTCATTCCGACGTTCCCTCGACATCAGACGTCCTTCATTTCGATTTTCTGTCAGCATCACTTCCTTCATACGACGTCCCATCTACATCTGAGGTACATCAGGTTGATACTTTAGTTGCCCCGATCCCTCCATCGGATGTTCCATCCACATCAGATGTTCTATCCACATCAGATGTGAGTCCAGTTGGTGCTATAAATCGACGGAGGCGACGGCGTCACGATCATATTACTACTGAGCCTGTACCTGAGACGCAAGAGGGGATGCAGTCATCAATGCTTGACACGCAGAGGACGGATGTACTTGTCGAGGGCATCTCCATCGAGCATATTGATGAGATACATGGCATTGAGCATGTACAACCTGAGATGAAGGATGATGATGATGTGCCTATTCGAGCACTGGGTCGGCGGCGCGGACGCGGACGAAAACGTGGATGGTCGCGAGGGCGTGGAGAGTAGTTGATTTTGTTATGACATTTTCGTATTTTCATATTTCTTTTATTTGGTGCATATATAATTTTTATATTATTATATTCATTCTTTTATAATTCGGACATTTATATTTTATGTTGAGAACATTCAGAACATTTCATGTTGTGATGGATTTTTTTTTTTTGGTTGTGATTGCATATATAATTTTTATATTATTATATTCATTCTTTTATAATTCGGACATTTATGTTTTATGTTGAGAACATTCAGAACATTTCATGTTGTGATGGATTTTTTTTTTTTAGTTGTGATGTGATTAATATTTTTGTTCTTGTGGTGTGATTGATATATTCCTTATTGTGATGTTGTAATTGAATTGTATGGATGTCAAATATTGTGATTGAGTTGTATGGATGTCAAATGTTGTGATTGAATTGTATGAATATCAAATGTTGTGATCGAATTGTACGAAATATGTTGTAATTGAAATATATGGAAATTGTATTAATGATTTTTTTTGTATGTTAAGTGTTGCTGTTGGGTATAAACTATGAAAGCGGCAAATGGTTCACCGCTTTTAAAAGCGGTAAATCATTCACCGCTTTTACACCGCTTTTAAAAGCGGTAAACCATACACCGCTTTTAAAAAAGCAGCAAATGACCATTTGCCGCTTTTAAAAGCGGTGAATGGTTCACCGCTTTTACGGAACTACGTCAAATTTTGTGAATGCGGTGAATCATTTACCACTTTTCAAGAAAGCGACAAATAATTCACCGCATTTGGATTATCTGACGTCCCCGGAACTATTTTTATAAATATTTTTTTTACGAGATTATTTTAGTAATTACGATTGTTGGCAGGACTATTTCTGTAAATAACTCTTCCACTCAGTTTGGATTGGGGATAAAGGGGATATCCCCTTTATCCCCAAACGGTTTTGGGATATCCCCGTTTGGGGATATCCCTCCCAAACGGGAATATCCCGGTTTGGGGGAGGGATATCCCTCACCTCCCCCAAACCGGCCCGGTTTATCCCCCTGTCCCTTCCCAAGGCAGCAGTGACTTGGGAAGGGACATTTCAATTTTTTTTTTTTTAGCTTTGGACGGTTTTTTTTTTTTAATTAAAATTTTTAAATTTTAAAAAATATTTATATTTTAAATTTTAAATTTTATAAATTTTAATTATTTTTAATTTTATATTTTAAAAAATCTCTTCCCAAGGCTCTGTCAGAGCCTTGGGAAGGGTATTTGTTTTTTTTTTATTTTTTTTTTAAATTTTTTTTTTCCTTTCTTTTATATTTCTTTTGAATTTTTTTTTAATTAAAATATTCAAATTTTAAAAACTATTTAAATTATAAATTTATAATTTTATAAAATTTAATTTTTTTAATTTTTTTTTAAAAATTTAAATTTAAATTTTTTTTCCTTTCTTTTATATTCCTTTTTTTTTTTCTTTTTTTTCGTTTTTTTTCTTTTATGCTTCAGGGTTTTTTTTTAAATTAAAATTTTTAAATTATAAAAAATATTTAAATTTTAAATTTTACAAATTTTAATTTTTTAAATTTTATATTTTAATAAATCTAAAAATTTTATTTTATTTTTAAAAAATATTAATTTTAAAATTTATACAATATTTTAATAATTTTTTTAAAATTTATATAAATTTTAAAATTAAAATTTTTACTCCTACTTAAAATATTTAAATTTTAATTAGAATATTTAATTTTTACTTAATTTTTTTAATTAGAATATTTAAATTTTAAAAAATATTTAAATTATAAATTTATAAATTATTTAAAATTAATTTTTTATATTTTATAAATATATATATATATTTATATTTTATTAAAATTATAAATATATTTATATTTTATTAAATTATATATATTTATAAATTTATAATTTTAAAAAATAATATTAATTTTAAAATTGTAAAATTTATATAATTTTTTTATAATTTTTTTAAAATTTATATAAATTTAAAAATTAAAATTTTTACTCCTACTTAAATATTCTAATACATTCTTTAATTATCAAATTTATAATATACATAAAAGTAAAGGTCACATCGTCATTAAATATAAAAGTCAACTCTATACCTCCTTATTGTTCAACTCCAATCCAAACACTATTTTTCTTATACCAGGTTTAAGCCTCATTCCCAACCAAACACTTTTTTACTTTATACCAGACTTATCCCTTACTTTATACTTATATCTGATATAACTCATTCCGACTTATCCCCAATCCAATCGATACGTTCACGTTTAGCCGGATTCCGCAGACTGCTGCTCAAAAAAAAAAAAAAGGAGGCAGGCAGGCAGCCAAGCCAATCAGGTCGGATCCCCACTGCAGTCTGCCGTCCATATGCTGGGCCGCCTCCATCTCTGCCTCCGCGTCCTCGGCCGCCTCTCCTCCCTCCAGTTCCCCTACCCTCCTCCACTCCTCCCCACCACCCGCATCACTCCCACATCCCCTACAAACCACACCACTCCTTTACCAGCTTATAAACAACCATCATCAGCAACCCTTCTCCTCCTCCACCAGTCCAAGAATCTAAGAGCAGGAAGAGAGGGAGAGCGTAGCTTCTGCACAAATCGGGCTGCTGTGGATGCCACGGCGGACATCTCCGCTTTCTTCTACTCCGCCCGCATTCGTTGCCGCAGACGAGATGCCGTGGGTGCTCCACTCACTCACTCCCCTTTCCCTCTCCTCTTTCTTTAGCAGCGTCCCTTGTTCATCCGCATTTCTTTTCCTTCCTATTATGATTTTATTATAGTTAGGTTTTGAATATAAATATTAAAATACTATTATTTGGTAGCTTAAGGTTTTGAAGAGCAATGGTTATTTCGTATTGCTTAAGCTGTCAGAGAACGATGGCTAATGGCGGATGCTTGATACTATATTATCCAAAAGATTGATCTTAGTAGGAAACAGTTCAGAATTAATCTTCATCTGAGGAGGGAAAACGCTATCGTTGAATTATCAAAATAGATCGTGCGTCTTTCTTTATTTTGATAGAAATGATTAGCTTCATATAATGGGAATACAATTTATGATTCTTAGAACTCTTCTTGTTTCATATTAGATATTAGGTTTTTGTTTTGGAGATTACAGTGGATTTATTTATTTATTTATCAAGAATCACAGGCATGCGATTATTCAGCTCTCAATTGTTGTGAAAGAGATTGTGTTCATAATAGAAAAATTGCATTCTTACTAGCAGAATGGTGTTTTTGTTCCAAGTGAATTTACCGCCCTCATTTCTCGTAATAGCTTCTTTTGAAATACGTTGCTAAATTATACTTTTACACCCTGTGGATATTGTATCTATTATTCGGCAAAATGATTTTCCGACTAATTGCCTTTAGTTCTTAGTGATTATCTTGACGTTAATAATTTTGGAAAAAACTTTAGCTAATTAATGTGCATTTTGTTATCTGTGCATCAAAAGTAGATAGCTCAAAATGCCTTTTCTTTGATTTTGGAGCTGTTCAGAAATGTTTTGTTATTCAGCTTTGTGAAAACTCTGCTTGTTTTCAGAATAATCAATTCAATTTATAATTTCTCGTGCTTTGTTTGTTAAGTTTAAGAGAAAAGGTAGATTTTGTGCATTTACTTGTCCATTATATAGACACTAACACAAATAATATAGTGCAGGAGTCCCTATCAGAAGCTCTTATGTGCTTTGGTGCAAATTGTATTAGCATGGATGAGTTAAGCGACAATGAAGATCATGATGAAGTGAGCCATTAAATTCCTTATCTTCCTTTGTGGTTAAAATTCTGTAATATCTTCTTCTTGTATTTAGTTGTCAATATGGATATGTTTTGTGTGCCACACCATTGCTTCTCTTTATTCCTTCCATAAACTTATAGTTATATTGGTAATTTATATAGTTAATAGTATCTGACCAATTCCGAGGATCCAGTCTCAAGGTGCTTGTTAGACGAGTGGGGAGTGCTGGTTTAAATGATATAACTCTTACCTAGAGATAATTCTGGAGGAACAAACTAACAAGTTTACAGTTAAAGTTTATTAAATGTTATGCCGACCAATTTTATTGGTGAGTAAGCAACCTTACTCACAAGCAGCATGCTATCGTGAAGTCTAAGAATGCAATGTGACTAGCAAAACCCAAAACAAGGACAGTTGGACATGATTGTCTATGCTTGTAATTTAAAGTGAGCTTTCATAAGAGGAAGTTTCTTGAGCCTATTTCTCTAACTGCTGTCTATTGGGACGGATACTGTGCTTAGAGTTACTAAAGTTGTGCCACGAAATTAGGAAGAATCACATGGTGAATACATGACATTTGAGTCCACGTGGTATACTAAAGTGAAAATGTGAAGGATAAGTTATTTCTAAATGATGTAACTGATAGAATATTGATTGAAAAAGATGGCTACCCTTTTGTCTCCCTTCTTATTCAATAAATAGGTCCATATACAATGCTCATCTCTTTCCTTTTACAGCTATGCAATCTAATTAAAAAAATACAATAAATATGAAAACTAATAAACTGTACAAATTAAATATAAGCTTTATGTGGTAACAAGCTATATGTGGTAACAACAAGCTATATGTGGTAACATCCCCCCTCAAATTGATGCTGGGTGATCAAGAAGCATCAATTTGCCAACGAGAAATTGATGGCGCTGGCGATTGAGAGACTTGGTAAACACATCGGCTAATTGTAAGGATGTGGAAATATGTGGAAGAGAAATGACACGAGTATCCACAGCTTCTCGAATATAATGACAGTCTACTTCAATATGCTTAGTGCGCTCATGGTATACTAGATTAGTGGCAATTTGAATAGCACTTGTGTTATCGGCATGAAGTGGAGTAGGATCATGCTGAGGAAACCCAAGCTCAGTCAAGAAACCTCGAAGCCAAGTAATCTCAGAGCATGCAGCAGACATAGCGCGATATTCAGACTCCGTGGAAGATTTAGACACACGGTCTTGTTTCTTACTCTTCCATGAGATCAAAGAGTCCCCAAGAAACATATATGCACCAACCAGTGACAGAGCGACGTGTATTGGGACATCCCCCCCAATCAGCATCACTAAAAGCAACAAGATGCACAGGAGATTTAGCAGGGAAAAATAAACCTCGACAAGGAGAGCCATGGAGATATCGAATGATGCGGCGAACAGCCGCCAAATGTAGATGCCGTGGAGAGTGCATAAATTAACTAACTTGCTGTACAGCAAAGGAGATATCAGGCCGAGTAATAGTCAGGTAGTTGAGGCTACCCACTAATTGGCGATACAACAAAGGATCAGAAAGTAGCTCCCTCTCATCAGCATAGTACTTAACATTCATTTATAGAGGAGTATCAACAGATGAAGAATCTTGAAGACCAGCCAAAGCAATCAAATCCTAAATATATTTATGTTGATATAAGAATATACCCGAAGAATCAGTTTGAACTTCCAAACCTAAGAAATATGTAAGATGGCCAAGATCCTTCATATGAAAAGACTTTTGAAAATATTGCTTAAGCTGAGTAATCAATAAAGAATCTGTCCCAGTAATAACAATATCATCAACATACACCAAAAGAAGAACAACTCCAGTAGATAATTTTCGAAGAAACAAGAAAGAATCATATTGGCTTAAACTGAAGCAAAATAGAGCGAAACTTCTCAAACCACGCTCGAAGAGCTTGTTTTAAGCCATATAATGAACGATTCAATTTGCAAACTTCCATAGTAGAAGAGGAAAACAAACCAGGAGGAGGTGTCATGTATATATCTTCATTGAGATCACCATGGAGAAAAGTATTTTCGACATCCAACTGTTGAAGCGGCCAGCCCTGTGAAGCGGCAATAGCAAGAACTGTACGAACCGTAGTCATTTTGGCCACAGGAGTAAATGTTTCCTGATAGTTTATCCCATACTCTTGTTGATTGCCTAAGGTAACCAATCTTGCTTTATAGCGATCGAGGGTCCCATCAGAGCGAAGCTTTATTGGATAAACCCATTTACAACCAATGAGCTTAACATGAGGTGGATATTTAACAATGTCCCAAGTCTGATTATCCTGAAGAGCACGAAATTCCTCCTGCATTGCCTGCTGCCAACACTCATGCTTCACTGCTTGTGAGTAAGAAGATGGAACCGAAATGGAGAACAAAGCAGCAGAAAATGATGTATGATAAGAGTCATACCGATGAGGAGGACGAGAAACTCGGGTAGATCGCCTCGGTAAAGGTGGGGCAGGAGCAGATGGCGGATCTGGCTCGAGAAGGAGCTGCAGTGCACGACGTCGAGTGTAGACAAATCCAGGTTTGAACCGGTCAATAGAAGAAGACGTGTCATCAAAAGTAGGAAGAATAGCAACTTCAGGGGATGAGCTAACATGAGTTAGAAAGAAATGTTGATTTTCAAAGAAAACAACATTTCGAGAAACACGAAGCCTCTTTAAAGAAGGATCATAGCAAACAAACCCCTTATGATTAGTACTATATCCCAAAAAAGCACATTTCACAGATTGAGCAGAAAGCTTATGGCGTTCATGAGGAGGCAAATGAACAAAACACACACAACCAAAAGTATGCAAATGTCGATAGGGAGGATGCTGATGATGAAGGCGAAAATAAGGAGAGTCAAGATCTAGAGTTCGAGAAGGCAGTCGATTAATAAGATAAACTGCTGTAGATAATGCTTCTACCCAAAAAATAGGCGGAACAGAAGATTCGAGTAACAATGTCCGAGCCACCTCTAAGAGATGACGGTTCTTTCGTTCGGCCATACCATTTTGTTGAGGCGTATATGGACATGAACGCTGTGACAAAAATACCTTTTTGATTCAGAAAATCATGAAATGCATTAGTCATGTATTCTCCACCAGAATCTAATCAAAGAACCTTAACAGCAGCAGAAAATTGAGTTTCAACATACACTAGGAAGGATTTAAAAGTTAAAAAAACTTCAGATTTAGAACGGAGCAAATAAATCCAAGTAAACCGACTATAGTCATCAATAAATTTTACAAAATATTTATACTGACCATGAGAAATAACAGGTGCAATTCCCCACACATCACTATGAATAATATCAAAACAATTTTTCGCATGACTACCAGTAATAGGAAATTGAAGCAGTTTACTTTTTTTTAACTTACAAGTAGAGCAGTCAAAGGAAGCACGAGAAGAACAAAATATATCTTTATTGCCCAATAAACCAGAAGTCAACAAATAAGACAATATATCAGAATTGGGGTGTCCTAAACGTTTATGCCACCTTTCACTTTTATTGATAACAGTAGAAGAAGTCAAAGCAACATGATTAGGAATGGAAAGTTGGAGTGGAAACAGTCGTCCTACTTTAGGCCCCTTCGCGATCATCGTCCCCGACACCTGATCCTGCACACAACAACCGTCATGAGAAAATGCACATCATAGTTATTTTCTACTAATTGTCCAATTGATAGAAGATTATTAGAGAGTCCAGGTGATACAAAAGTATTGTTGAGAGTTTGAGTAATATCTCCTACAGCAGTAATAGGTAAGGTGTGTCTATTAGCAACCTGGACATGTTCTGAACCACGATATGCGCGAACATTTTTAAGCAAAGCCACCGAGCCAGTCATATGATTTGATGCTGCAGAATCAATAAGCCAAGATTTAGATGGAGAATTACCATTACCGTGAAGTCCCAGAGCTGAAAAGGCCGAAATAATCATTTGTTGCACCATTTCAGGAGTGAGGACTGTTTGCTCAGCATTGTGATTGACTGCTGTTGAGATCCCGGCTGGAATTTGACCTGTAAAAGGATTAGTAGTAGAAGCTTGAAATGCAGTCTGGCGGTTTTGGTGCCGAATTGAACAATCTTTGATGATATGTCCGGGCTTTTTGCAGTAATTGCATAATTTCTTAGCATAGTTTGCAGCAATGTGACCATAATTTTGCAACTAAAGCACTGAACTTTACTCATATCCCTGCCTTTGCCTTTTCCTTGAGCCACAAATACCATAGGTGTTGTAGTCAACTTTTCTTGTTCTAGAGTGGCTTGGGTAAGAAGACGTTGTTCTTCACGAAGTAATTCACCAAAACATATATCCAATGAAGGAGGAGGATGACAACTCATCAGATTAGAACGAACGTTCTGAAAATCTGATCGCAATTTCATAAAAAATTGATCACGCTTGCTAACCTCATAAACCGCCATTACATCATGAAGAGAATCTTTCGACACGGTAGCACAAACAATATTAGAAAATTCAGCCCATAATTGTTGAAAACCAGAAAAATAATCTTGAATAGATAATCCTCCCTGAGTGTAATTTGCAATCTCGCACTCCAATTGAAACCTTCTTGCAGAATGTGTTTGATTGTAAACTTTTTTTAAATATGCCCATATGTTTTTAGCAGTTTTATATGGACGTAAATTAAGAACAATTTGGGAATCACATGACCCAATAATCCAAGACATCACCCTAGCATCTTTGACTTTCCATTGAGATAATTGTGTGGCATCCGTAGGAGCTGGAATAGTGCCATCAATATGTCCCCATAACTCCTTTTCAGTGACAAACAATTGAAATTGAAACTCCCATGCGGTATAATTTTTTCCGGTAAACTTAACACAAAATTCAGGAGTGCTACTCACCATTGCAAAGAAATAAGAATAGTTCGCACCAAGAAAAAATTCACCAAAGAAAGCTGAAATTTTACCGAAATCGTGAGCTATCTTTCCACGCCAAATCCCAAAACGTAAAGGTACTGCACCCTTGCACAGATCCGCCACCACTTCGCTGCGGCTCACTGTTTGTTTCAGGATCTCTGATCCAAAGAGAGTAGCAGAACAATCCAAACAAACCAAGAAAAAAACTTCTAAAACCAGAGCTCCGATACCATGATAGAATATTGATTGAAAAATATGGCTACCCTTTTATCTCCATTCTTATTCAATAAATAGGTCCATATACAATGCTCATCTCTTTCCTTTTACAACTATGCAATCTAATTAAAGAAATACAATGAATATGGAAACTAATAAAATGTACAAATTAAATATGAGCTTTATGTGGTAACAAGCTATATGTGGTACCAGTAACCTGGTCGAGGTAAATGATGAAATTGACATATTAAAGATCAAAATAGCCTTTTTTAACTCATATATCTCAGTTTAAGCAGTTGATTTATTAGTTCCAATAAACAATCAATTTGAAGATGTATCTCAACGAAATTTTGGTTGACTATCTTAATTCTACCAAATAAAATTGCCAAAACAGTATAATTTTGAAATTCATCTTGTAAAAAAGAATGCGTATATAGACCCGACATAAGTTTAAAGATCAGTATAAACAATGCTAAAGAGGGATGCATTATTTGTTTAGGACTTCTGGACAGCAAATAGGTTGATCTAAGGGCCTATTTAGTTTGGTTGGGCATCTGCAGAATTGCCGTTTAACAGAGCTGTTGGAAGTAGTAATATTTTCATTAAAATCCTCATGAGAGTTTACTGCAGGAGCAAATGTAACACTTGCAATTGGGGCTCCTTTAGGGACTCAAGACTTCATGTCAGCTTTGTGCCATAGCACAAGTTCTAGATATTTGCCTGGATTTTGGAGTCTTCTGCTTTCTAGAGTAGGGAAGCTGCTCCAGAAGCTACCGCAAACAAGTACTAAAGCATACACTGGAACAAACCAAAACAGTTATAAGTAATTCATTTGTCGGACAATAAACTATAGAGTGGGGCTTATGAAGACTCCTGAGATGTATTGAAGAAGATTGGTATAGGTAGCAAACAGGCAGTGATTTGCCACAGGAGAGGGCATATATGCAGTCTTATAGGGCTTATGGAGCAAGGACTGCGAAGTAAGACCTGAATAATTTGCCTATTTCTAGGTATACCAATATCTCAATAATAATGATAAATAGTAATTTTGAGTTAAAGTTGAGAAAGCTAAACATAACTACACTGATTGCATGGATTTGCAAGAGCTGTTTACGATTGCCTGTGTATTGGGTTGGAGTTGTCCTAAGTCAGTATTTCTTTTTGTGAACTTGTTACTTTGTTGTCATTTTTGAGAATAATTTAGGTAAAAATGTATGGAACTTACCTGAATTATGAACTACTTGGATTTGGCTACCAACCTTTCAAAATTTTGATTTTGCTTTCTGACTTTTCAATTTGTTTGATTTGAGTTAGTCAACAGTACTTGACTTCAAAATTTAAAACCTGTAAAGATAAACAACGCATTCAAATTTTAAAGTCAAAATATCGTTAACTGACTTAAATCAAACAAATTGAAATGTTGGGCAGTAAAATCAAAATTTTGAAAGGTTAAGTAGCCAAATCCAAATGGTCCGTAGTTCAGGTACATTTCATACATTTTTACCAATAATCTAGTATTTATATGCAATGCCTTCTGCAGATCTGCCTAACTTCAATATTTCCTGATGGACAAGATGTGGGCACATGTATCTCGAATGCTGCAAGTTCCATTGGTTTGGCTTATGTACCAAATTATGAAGTCTCAATGTGTAACCAATGTGATTGGATGACAAATGCACAGGTTGATTCTCCACTGTCACTTGAGCTCTTAATTCATGCATTTCTATTGTTCGTTTTGGTTTTCTTTGAGAGAACTATTTTATTTGATAGGACTTTCTTTTGATTTTTCATAAAGTAGAAAATAACGATTACTCGGGCATTGTAAGCCCTAAGATCTTTATTTCTCTTTCTGAGTCTTATTAAAGTAGTCAGAGTAAATAACAGAAAAATACTCTTTAAAAGTTAGATAATATCAGTTTAAATATGGAGTCCAGTGCTTCTCAAATTTCTGTTATCATTGCAACAATCAATAGTAGCTAGTTTGATAACTATAATTGTTAACTACGGAATTCTTGTCTACTGTGCGATAGAGAAGTCCCTGAACACTGGTTTAACATAGATAGCATTTATGCTGTTTAGCTCACAGAAATTGATTTTTATCAACTAATGCAGGGAAGTGCACCCTGTTTTGTTACGTTGGCCATAGTGTTGGAGAACAATTACTAGAACTTTTCATAGTAGATTTTGTAATTACGGAGAATTGCCTTGTTTTACTTTTGTACTGTTTCTTCAATGACCTTTTAATTTAGTAAAGGCTGCTTATATTTGCCAGATAGCATTTTCTAGTCGAACCATTTAATAATGTAAATTTGCTACTTACTAAATATAATTGGCTATTTAGAACATGACACATTTGTACGACTTATGAAACCCAGTAAATATGTAATAGCTGGAAAGTAGATGCTGCAATAGTTCTTATGCAATGTTGATTCTTTCTATTGGTGCTTTGTAATATCCTGTAGATTAAATTTACTGTCTCATTAGATAATCTTTGATACTGGAAAGAGACATCATCTCTCATTATGTCTGCTACAGGAATATTTTCATCCAATTGAGGTTATCGATGGTCTCTGGATTGTCCCCAAGTGGAGGGATCCCCCTGTATGTTCTCACACAACCCATACTTTATTTCTTTCTGCTCTCTCAGTAGACATACACGAATAACATTTTATTGCTAGAACTGCATGAAGCTTTCCTGGTTTTTATATCTAGTTTTATGTGTTAATATTTGGTCCTCAACCTATTGTTGCCCACGTATTGTGCATATAATGGAATTAATGAATACGATATTATTTAAAACAATTACATTCTATAGATCATTAATTGCTAGATGTTCTGAGCTACACTAGGAGCAGATTGTAAACTAATATATCTATGTTTTGAATACGACTTCATACTGTTAAAAGATGGAAATATTGTGAAATAGCTTTCTTAAAGGTTCTATTATATTGTAATTTCCTTTTGCACTACATCTCATCATATTTGTCCTTCTCACTCTCTCCTCATGTCTACAAATTTCTTCACTATGTTTAGCCTTCCAGGCACTCAAAACAAAATCTTAGTTGAACTATAGGAAAATTAAGAAGATATTCGCACCTTAATAAAAGTAAATTAAGGGATTGTAGAATCCAAGTCTAAGACCGATCAAACCAAAAATTCAGGCAATTACAAGTAATTTCATTTTCTTCCTTACTGACTGGACGGTTGCATCTCACTCTGCAATCTGTTGGGAATTTGATGAACCGTCCGTTATACGTTATCAACACAGATACACGAAAAATAGAGAAAACCGAAAACCGGTAATAGAAATAAATGCAGAAAAGAAGAAATCAAGATTTTTACATAGTTCGGCAATTGCTTACGTCCACGGGGAGAGCGAGAGAGATGTATTCTGCTATAAGAAGAAACAAAAGAAATTCAAGCTTACACCTTATGTCTTCTTCAGATAAAAAATCAAGAGCCTTATGGTGAACCTCACCTTTCTCTTGTTCCAATGAAAAAATTCAAGAAAATAGCCCGTAAAGAAATTTTCGTAAAACCTTAATCAAGAAGACCAAATTAGAGAAGTATATAAAATTCTGACCAAAATCTATGTTGTTGTTTCGAGTAATCCGAACTGCTCAAGCAATTGGTCGAGAACCTCCGATCCGCTGTCGAACCCAATACCACATGCGAGCCGGCGTCTATCTTCTCTTGCTGCCGTACAACCTCAAGAACTCGAAGCCGGCCGCTAATTAATTAGCCTCCATGCGCATGCACGCCTTGCTTCGTGCGGCAACGAGGAGGACCAAAAGACCTTAATTAATTAGCCTCAATAATCCGGCCGCTTCCCTTTAATTAATAGCCCGGTGCACGTATATATAAAGCTAATGAAGCCAGTCAAAGAGTCAGCCAACATAATTAGACTAGGACTTGTATAGATAGACATGAATTTTTTATCTACAGAAATCAACTTAAAGATCAAGTAATATTTCTCATACATCTAGTCTATATCATAACCAATTTAATCGGTTAATTAAATTTGACTCAATCCAAATTCAAAAGAAGGCATAAATCCGTAATATTCTCCACCTTAACTTCTTTTGTATTTTACCGCTCTCTCTCATCTTATCGCCCCTTCTCCCTAAGGCATTCCGACACTAACAATGCAAGTTAGCAAAGTCTAGATAATGCCTAGACTTCTCCACTGTTACCGGTTTACCGATTAGCTTGTATAGATTTCCTTTATTCTCTCATTTCATAACAATCATAACACTCTTTTTCACCTTAACGACTCTACCTGAAATACTAACAGAATATCTAATAGAGTCAAGAGTATGAAGTGATATAAGATTCTACCTGAGATCCGGAATATGTCTCACATTCGTTAACGTTCTCACCACACCATCAAACATTTTTATTTTCACCGTTCCGATACCAACAATCTTGCAGTTAGTGTGATTACCCATCATAACACTACCACCTTCACAAAACTTGTAAGTATCAAATAAAGACCTGTCTGGAGTCATGTGATAAGAACAACCTGAATCCAATATTCAGTCACTGAGAGGTTCTGAACCTGTAGAAACCATCAAAACATCCTGACTAGTGTCGTTGGCTACGCTCGCCGTATCTGCAGAGGAATTCAGTTTTTGCAGCCAAGCTTTTCTCTTCTCGCAGTTATTTTTCACGTGACCCACTTTCTTACAAAAATAACACTTCGCCTTTTTCGAATTTGACTTGGAACGAAATCTTCCTTTATCCGCATCACATTCACTAGATCGTTCCTTTCCTCCACCTGTATTATTTACGACCAAAATAGCACTGCTTTCTTCAGTACTTGCCTGCAACATGATTTTCTCAGATAGAAGGGTTGATATAGCATCTTCCATCTTCAGAGTTTGCTTCCCGTAAAGTATGGTGGTCACCAGATAATTGTAAGACGATGGAAGTGACGTGGGGAAAATCAATGCCTTATCGTCCTCGTCAACCTTAATATTAATGCTGAGCAAATCTGCAATAATTTTATTAAAGGTGTTAAGTATTCCGTTATTGCCGTACCTACCCTTATGCGTAACCCGTATAATTTTTGCTTTAAGTACAACACATTCGAGGGGCTTTTTGCCATGTATAGCTTCTCATGCTTGTTCTACATGCCGACTGTAGTTTCTTCATCCATTACGCTGTACATCACCTCATCTGCTAGGCATAATATAATTTTATTAACTGCCCACAAATCAATCTCCTCCCAATCTTCGTCGCCTATCGATATCGGCTTTTTCGATTTTCAAGCAACGCCTTATGAAGGCCCTGTTGTACCAGAAGGGTTTTTACTCTTCTTTGTCAAAAACCGAAATTTTCTTTACCGTAAATTTCTCCACCTCAAACTTAGATGATGAAACCTTCGACATCTCTGCTGTAGCGCGAATCTTATTCTCTGATACCACTTGTTGGGAATTTGATGGACCGTCCGTTATACGCTATCAATACAGATGCACGAAAAATAGAGAAAACCGAAAATCGGTAATAAAAATAAATGCAGAAAAAAAGAAACCAATATTTTTACGTGGTTCGGCAATTGCCTACGTCCACGAGGAGAGCGAGAGCGATGTATTCCACTATAAGAAAAAACAAAAGAAATACAAGCTTACACCTTATATCTTCTTCAGATAAAAAACCAAGAGCCTTATGGTGAATCCCACTTTTCTCTTGTTCCAACGAAAAAATCTAAGAAAATAACCTGTAAAGAAATTTTCGTAAAATCTTAATCAAGAAGACCAAATTAGAGAAGTATATAAAATTCTGACCAAAATCTTTTATGTTGTTGCTTCGAGTAATCCGAACCGCTCAAGCAATTGGTCGAGAATCTCCGCTCCGCTGCCGAACCCAACACCGCATGAGAGCCGGCGTCTATCTTCTCTTGCTGCCGTACAACCTCAAGAACTCGAAGCCGGCCGCTAATTAATTAGCCTCCATGCGCATACACGCCTTTCTTCGTGCGGCAACGAGAAAAACCAAAAGACCTTAATTAGTTAGCCTCAAGAATCCGGCCGCTTCCCTTTAATTAATAGCCTGGTGCACGTATATATAATGCTAATGAAGCCGGTCAAAGAGTCAACCAACATAATTAGACTGGGACTTGTATGGATAGACATGAATCTTTTATCAACAGAACGTAAAGATCAAGTAATATTTCTCATACATCTAATCTATTTCATAATCAACTTAATCGGTTAATTAAATTTAACTCAATCCAACTTCAAAAGAAGGCATAAATCTGTAACACAATCTATGAATTTGTTTACATGATAATAAAGTATGATTATGATATAAAATCAACTGATATCTCGGCATTTTGCTCCTTAGTGATCATTAGTCGGTCAGAATTTTAAAACTTTGTAATTATAAAAACTAAGGGATAGTTTTACTTTGCTTTGAGATTACAACGTTGCAATATTCTTTTATGTAGTTCGCAATGCAGCACCGGATCATGGCCTATCTTGTATCTTGTCATCGCACAATTTTATCCTACTTGGGTGAATAAAACATTGATTAGAAATAGAATTTAATCGTCTATCAATTAATCCAATTGAAATTCTGTTATTTGTTGAATCTGCCAGGACCCACGGGCAACAAATATTCTCCTGAATCCAGGGTTGACTTTCGGGACTGGGGAGCATCCTACAACCAAGTTGTGTTTATTGCTGCTAAATGAAGCCATAAAAGGTGGAGAGCACTTCTTTGACTACGGTACAGGCTCCGGAGTATTAGGAATTGCTGCACTGAAGGTTTCTTTTATTGTTCTAGCTTCTTTTTTTCCTTTCTCTCCTCTTTTCCCTAATGAGATCAAACCAACAAATTTTAGTCAGCCGTGAGTACTTTTCTAACTAATTTCTTCTTTTTACATATTCATATTATCGTGGTATGATGATTGTCAAAGGTTGTTTGCTAAACTTTTTTTCTTTTACTGGCTTGTGTCTTTAATTCTTACGTAACAAACAACAAGAGAGTAACCTTTGTCCAAAATTGAAACATTATATCACTTTAATTTTGGATAAAAGCTACATTGTTTGCTCATTGCAAAACTCTATTGTTTGTTGCAAAACTCCATTATTTGTCCCAAGCTAATATTGATTCATTCAAGTAGCATTGAATTCTCACATCATTTTGTTCCTTTATTGCAGATAGGGGCTGCAATGTCTGTAGGAATAGACATAGAGCCCCAAGCTGTGACTTCTGCACGAGAAAATATTTCCCTAAATGGAATCGATTCTAGCAAAATGTCAGTTTACTTGGTTCCGAGCGAAGTCAACTCACCAAATATTGAATCTGCAAAGGGGACATTCGACATTGTCATAGCCAATATACTTATGAATCCTCTAATGGAACTGGCTGAAGATATTGTTTCTTATGGAAAGCCGGGAGCTGTTGCTGGTGTCTCGGGAATTTTGTGTGAGCAGGTACTCCTATTTAAAATCACTTCCATGATTTTGCCTTGCCTGCCATTATTGATGCCCCATATATACACAAAGCTACGTTGATAGCACGAAGGCCTTCGTTCTGTACACTCATTTTAATTGATAGGACATTTTAATTGATGGGGCAATCCATTAGACATGACATAGAGTATTAGAAAATCTCTATGAACAAATCTCAATTTTTTTTGATATTATCTACCTTATGAGCCAATTGTCTTAAAATTGGCTATTTTAATAGTCTATATCACCTGTTGTTTTACCGGTCTAGAAGAATTGAAATTAGATGTACTTTTGACTGAAGATTACTTTGAACTGTGTAAATCAAAATCAATGCCATTGATCTTAAATTGAACAATCCTATCGCCCATTTTCATGAGTTTGTTCGATTTCCACCATTCATTTTGCGGCCTCTGGATATTGCAAGAAAATAATTTTCAATTTTTTTGAAATTTGGTTTCTAGAGACTTCAAATATTCTTCTAGATCATATTTACCAGCATAAATCATCAAAGGCATATCATTGCAAACGAGTCTGTATTAGTAGACGTGCATGCGTTTCTCTGCGTGCTGGAACACATGTACGTAGGCCTATGCATGTATGAATACGTATTTATCGCCTAATTTTTGTTCGGAATCTTGCTTACCATGAGTGTTACTCTATCCGACTGTTGTGTTGGTATAAAATGTTGATAATTTGGTGTTTTTATTGCATTTCCCAACTAATTAGCTCCGCCGGAGCAGGTTCTGCAGGTCAAAGAAGTTTACTCACAGTACTTGGATAATATATGGGTCTCAGAAATGGAAGGTTGGGCATGTCTCCGTGGGACGAAAAAGAGAATCTGATACTGTGCTTCTTCAAAGCAGATTCACACCACAATCATACAGCCAAATTGAAGAATTCAACCTAACCTCCGCGCAGAACTCAGTTATGCTTTTGTTGTATTATGATTCTACTGTAAACTAGTAGTATCTGTATAGAGGTGTAGCTACAATAAAACTAATTTTGTTTCAAAATGAGGACAATTAGATTTTAAATGTATTCTGTTAAGGGTTTCAGCACAGTTATTGTTTCCAGTATTATTTTATAGAATTTTACTCAAGTTTCACTTTGAATCCCCAAAAATTCAGGGGTATCTGTGGGGTTGATTTAATTTGGCAATTTCAAACATAAAATCTACATTTGCTGTACATAACTACTAATAAAAGGACACTATTTTGAATACCATCTAAGTTCACATATTTTACTAAATAATTAATTTTCTTAGAAAGGAATTAATTTTCTTATTAAAGGATGTATAGGACAATGTTGAGGACCATCTCAGTCCATGCAAAGTGAATTAGACAGAGAGAAAATGTTAGAGGAAATATACCATTTGTTTTTTTTATGACTTAATTTAAACTATAATTACTAGGGGTGTGTGTTCGGCTCGTTTACCGAACACGAGCTGGTTGCTAAAAAATTTAGGTCGTGTTTGGCTCGTTTATTAACGAGCCGAACACGAGCTGGCTCGCAAACAACAAGTTCCATCTTTATTTCTATAATTAGATGTAAAATTTAAAAAAAATTAAAAAATTAAAATTTTAATTTAATAATTAAAATTCATAAAAAGTTAATAGTCTAAAACCTAAATAGTAAAGTTTATATATATATATATATATATATTCAAGCTGTTATCGAGCCGAACACGAGCGAGCTGACTCCAGCTCGTGTTCGGGCTGACCCCAGCTCGTGTTCGGCTCGTTTATTAAACGAGTTGGAAAATTCGGCTCGTTTACTAAATGAGCGATTCGATCTTGAGCTCATTTCGAGCCGAACACTAGCCGGCTCGGAACAGCGTGCTGGATTGCCACCCCTAATAATTACTACAGTTTTATTGGAGAATAGAAAAAGTATATCTTCAATATCAAATAAGCCCCAAGGCCATTGGGCCAAAAAGTAATGATGAAAACATATAGAGATATTTTTTTATTTTTTATTTTTTATTTTTTATTTTTTAATAGAACTGAAGAATTTATGTTTTAATCAAACTCGTGTGTTGTCTGCGCAAGTGTTTTGGCGGATTAGTGAAATAAAAAAAAAAAGTTTTTATTGCACTTTCTCAATATACTTATTGTCTTTTCTTTGTGATATCATCTCAATTTATACCCTATAATTTAGGCTCCACTAGATATTGCAAGCATAAGCATATTGTATAACAAATTATAATAGAAAAAAAAAATTCCCTTTGTTTTTGTAAAATAATATTATGTTGCATATATTGCAATAAGTAGATTAAAAAAATATCTTTTACCAACTTGTTGGAAAATAGAGAAGGATAATTAACTTTATATTCTTTATGGTTTTGCCTAACTTTTCTCCTAATATCAAACTAGCCATGAGGGGGAATTTGAAAATTTAATTAATTTATCAAAATCCACAATTGATATTTTTAAATTGTACTGAAAAATCTATAAAAGGTCCCGTTTGGTTCGAGAATAAGCTATTTTGGTGTATTTCTGGAATAAGTATAACTTTTGAAATATAAATAAATTAGATCAATTTTGTGTTTGGACGAAAATCGAAATATTTTAATAATAAGAAAAAGTATATTTGGATGATTTGGTTGGAATAGTAGAAATAAAAGTAATTATAATTGAGAATGAAAATAATTGATCTAAATAATAAGCATTTAAATATTAATAAAATAATATTTTAATAAGTTAATAAATTAATTAATTAGAAATACTATATGAGATGATGATGAATGTTATTAATTAATGAATAACTATAAAAAAATAAGACAATTTCGTCTGCGATCTTGAATGACTCGTCTCGCGCGGTGCCTTTTTTTCGGGTTTTCCGTGGGATGGTATTCACAATTCAGATTTATATTTATATGTGGATGGGTGTACGTGAGTATCAGGTATTGCGGATCCATAACTTTCAATAGACGCAAGCATCTATCGTTAATTACCCCCATGTGATTGGGGCACCTTCGATTAAGAGACCTTTGTGAGGAGGATAGAATAAATCGTATCCTAATGATTAACCAAATCCTAAGTATATGTGTTAGGATTCAGCTGGGTTTGAAATTGACTTGATCCCGATTATATGTATTGAGAACTATTCGATATTAAACTCTAATTATATGTGTTAGAGTTTAATTAGGTTCAATTGGCTGTAAGTATATGTATTAGAGTCCAATTATATTTGATTTCACATTTGGCGTATGTTCCAAACTGAAGGTATGACCAAACCCCAAGGATATGTATTGAGGTGGGTCGGATTTGATGCTACTCGAAAATATGAGGTGGCTAAGTCCTATATGTATTAGGATTGGCCGAGTTTGATATATTTTTTTTTACTATAGTTATATGTGCTAGAGTAAAAGGTTGACTAACCCTAAGTATATGTATTAGGATTAGTTGAGTTGATTTAGTTTCTACCCTAGATATATGTGCTTGAGTAAAAGGTTAACTACACCCTAAGTATGTGTATTAGGGTTAGTTGGGTTGGTTTGGATGAACTCTAAGTATATGTGTTAGAGCTCGATCAAATTAGATTTGGCTAAATTCTAAGCATATTATTTAGAATCTAATCGGTTTGAATATAATTTTGCCTTAATTATATGTGTTAAGGCGATGAGATTGAATGGGTTTTAGGTTTATGGATTGAATGGGTTTTGGATTTTTTTTATTTGTGGATCAAATGGGTTTTGGGTTTTTTATTTGTGGATTCGGCTTATATTATATATGGACTGGATTTGGGGCAGTATGTAAACTAAGCCTATGTCATATGTGGATTGGATTCAGTGCCCATATATGGACTGTGCGCGTTATTTATTAGGGGCCCGTTTGTTTTCAGAACGGGAACGGGAATAGCGGGGATATCCCCCTTATTCTCCCAAACGCATCTGAACTGTCTGGTATTGCTTATCCCAGAACAAGGAGAATAGCTAGTATAACAATTCCCATTAATTTTTTTTATTATTAAATTTTTTACCATTCTACCCTTTTCTCCTTACTTTTACATATTTTTTTACCTAAAATATTCTCTCTCTCCTCTCTCTCTCCCCACCCCCCCCCCCCCTCTCCTTACTTTTACCTATTTTTTAATCTAAAATATTCTCCTTTTACCTATTTTTTAATCTAAATTATACTCTCTCTCCTCTCTCTCCCCACCCCACCCCCCCCCCTTTTCCCCCGACACCGCAGGCATCATCAATGCCTGTCTGCAGGCATTGATGATGCCTGCCTCTCTCTCTCTCCCACTTCAATTTTTTTTTTCTCTGCTCATCTCCTTCCTCCTCTAGCTCTCTCCCTCCTCCCTCCCTCCCCGATCCCTTCTCCTTCCTCCTCTAGCTCTCTCCCTCCTCCCTCCCTCCCCGATCCCGGCCCCCCGAGCCCCCCCCCCCGGCCCCCGAGCCCCCCGAGGCCCCCCCGCCGGCCCCCGAGCCCCCCGAGGCCCCCCGCCGTTCCCCCAGCCCCCCGAGCCCCCCTTCTTCTTGCTCCGGGCCCCCGAGCCTCCCCCTCGAGGCCCCCCCGCCGGCCCCCGAGCCCCCCGAGGCCCCCCCGCCGTTCCCTGAGCCCCCCGAGCCCCCCTTCTTCTTCCTCCGAGCCCCCCGAGGCCCCCCCCCGGCCCCCGAGCCTCCCCCCCGAGGCCCCCCCCGCCGGCCCCCGAGCCCCCCCCCGCCGTTCCCCGAGCCCCCCGAGCCCCCCTTCTTCTTCCTCCGAGCCCCCCGAGGCCCCCCCCCCCCCCCCCCCCCCCCCCCCCCCCCCCCCGGCCCCCGAGCCTCCCCCCCGAGGCCCCCCCGCCGGCCCCCGAGCCCCCCGAGGCCCCCCCGCCGTTCCCCGAGCACCCCGAGCCCCCCTTCTTCTTCCTCCGAGCCCCCCGAGGCCCCCCCCCCCCGGCCCCGAGCCTCCCCCCCGAGGCCCCCCCCGCCGCCCCCGACCCCCCCGAGCTCCCCGCCGGCCCCCGATCCCCCCGAGGCTCCATTCTTCATCCTCCGGGCCCCGAGCCCCCCCGCCGGCACCCGAGCCCCCCGAGGCTCCCTTCTTCTTCCTCCGGGCCCCGAGCCCCCCCGCCGGCACCCGAGCCCCCCGAGGCTCCCTTCTTCTTCCTCCGGGCCCCGAGCCCCCCCGCCGGCCCCCGAGCCCCCCGAGGCTCCCTTCTTCTTGCCCCGAGCCCCCCCCCCCCCCCCGGCCCCCGAGCCCCCCGAAGCCGCCGCCCCCCCCCCCCCCCCGCGCCCGGGCCCCCGAGCCTGCCTTGTTGAGTGTTGGTGCCGAGCTGTTGGGTTGATTTCATTATTTGAGTTGCGAAAGCTCTACTCAGGCAAAGTAAGTCCGCTCCAATCATCTCACTCCCCTATGATTGCTATATATATTTGTGAGATTCCATATGCTTGGTGTAAATGAGTATTGTTCGTATATATAATTGGAAATTAATGTATAATTGCTTGTTACCGCGAAAAATGACCCAAAAAGGATGAAATCACCCAACCTTTTGCAATGATGATTGTTTCCATATTCATCAGTTGGCGATCTTTGCGAATATACTGACGATATTAGATGACGATGACGATTATTGGGAACAAGCCTGTGCGATGTATTATGATCAAGGTCATCACACTGATGTTATTCCAATCCCGAGACAACCATGTCGAACCAGACCATTTACTGGGCATGAATTTATTGGTGATATACTAAATGGTCATCCAGACCGTGGGTACCAGCATTTCAGAATGATGACTACCACATTCATGGCTTTACGAGATGAGCTTGTTGGTAAGGGACTTATACATAGCTCAAGGAATATCAGCGTTGATGAACAGCTTGGAATATTTCTTTTTGGTATTGGCCACGCCGTTTCAAATAGGGTGCTCGCCGAAACATTCCAACATTCAGGGGAGACAATTAGTAGATATTTTAATAAGGTACTGCGGGGAATCGTTATGTTAAAAGACGAATATATCACGCAACCCACAACCAGCACTCAAGTTCATCCGCGGATCTCAGATAGTACAAATTTTCATCCTTTCAAGGTGATGTATTAATTTTAAATCATTGGTAATTTATACGATTAATTATATGAGTATTGCCAATGACGGATTAAAAAAGAAAGATATTGAATGTTCGATGTACATCTGCAGAATGCAATTGGTGCGGTTGACGGGACCCATATTCCGGCGATTGTCAAGTTGAGCGACCAAACACGTTTCCGGTGTCGGAAAGGGTTTACATCACAAAATGTGATGGCTGCGGTCAACTTTGATCAAGAATTTCTTTTTGTTTGCACTGGGTGGGAAGGATCCGCCGCTGATATGCGCGTCCTCAGATGGGCGTGTGAAAGTGGCGGTTTCAGAGTACCCGAAGGTAGTAAGAAAATGTGACAATTCACTATATTACAGTTATTGATTTTAATACATATATAATTACAGTATAAATTCTTATTATATTGTGTCGTTTGCAGGAAAATTTTACTTGGTTGATTCTGGGTACGCAAACACCGACAAATTTTTGGCGCCGTATAGAGGAGAGCGCTATCATATCAGCCAATTTGATAGTAACGCACGTAGTCGGGTACATCGGAGCGATAAGGATCTTTATAATCATCGTCATGCCCAATTACGTAATGTGGTGGAGAAAACATTCGGTGTGGTGACCCAGACCTTTGCTGGGCTTCTTCAGTGTGACCAGCAGCTTCTGGAAGCCTACGTGGCTTGTCGGCGGTGTTCGCGCGCCTATTTGGACACAAGAGATGGACCCTGTGAGCTTTGGTTGGCTGTATTGGCCTTCGGCTGCTTTTGCCAAATTTTAGGAAAGGATTTTGGCCAAACAGAGGGTGGATTTGGGTTCAGTGCGGAAAAACGCTTGGAAATGGCTTTTTGTTTGCTTAATTCTGAGTCCGGATGCCCAAAAGCGGGCTCCCGGAAGTTTTGGCAGTTTTTGGGGTTTGCGGGAGCCTCCGGCAAATTATAGGTTTGGAATTTGGCAAAATGGACGTCGTTTTTGGAATCAGCGCGCGAAAACGGTCAAGATGGGCTATTTGCTTGATGTTTTTGGGTTGGCGGTTACTGTTCATGCCGGAACAGTACTTCCGGCGATCACCGGCGGCGGCTGGCGGCGGCGGGCAGCGGCGGAAGGCGGCGGAAGGCGCTCGGGCAGGCGGCGCGCGGCCGCGGGCAGGCGCACAGGGGCGCGGGCAGGCGCGCGGTCCACCGCGGAGGTCGTGCACCGGGGGCGGGCCACGTGGCGCTCTCCGGTTGGCCGGTTCAGCGGGAGCGGTCCACTGAAATTGGGCCTGGGTGCACGGTAGACCGGGTGGACACGTGGCGTGAGGTGACTGGTTCGGTGCATTGAAATTACGTGCACCGGCGCAGCAGGCCAAGGGTGTGACACGTGGCGCCTCCCCATTGGACGGGGTACTGTGCGTGGCAGGTGTGGGCGACGTGCGCTGGCAGGCGGGCAGGTGGCCGTACAGGCGGGCAGGTGGCCGTACGCGCGGGTCAGCCGGGGCGACGTGCGCGGGGCAGGCACGGTCAACGCCACGTGGCGGAGCGAGGGACGCCGGTTTGGCTGTTGCCTGTTCGGGCGACACGTGGCGAGCACTGGGGCGGGTCGGACGAGGCCTGGATCCTGTCCGACCGCGTATTTTGGGCTGGGCCGCACTGTGCGCGCCCGAAAGTTGTGGGCTGGGCCGCACTGTGCGCGCCCGGAAATTTCCGGGCGCCCGAAATCCCGGACAGAATGGGAATTTTCCCATTTGTTTCTCCAGCACTATTTATACCAACCCGAGCCCCCCTTCTTTGCTTCCTTTCTCTCAACCCTTTCACTTTCTGCCTGAGCCCCCTTAAGCAAAGTTGTTCACCTCTTCACCCTTGATCTTCCTGCCAAGTTCTAGGATTTTTGGGGGCACGAATCCCGAGGTTCCCCATTTTACGGTGCGGCGCGACGTTGCTTTCTAGTGTTCTTCTTCGGCGCAGCAGCAGTGTTTTAGCTCCCCTGGGCTACCCCGAGCTCCTTTTTCTGTGATTCTTGCGCCGACAGACTCCTAAGAGGTAGGGCTTCATCTTTCGTATTGATCGCGCTTTCCCGTTGCGAGTTTTTGGCACGGATCCCGAGGCAACACTGTGACCCTTTTTCTGTTTGGCTTTGTGGGACAGCATCGAGGTGTTTTGGCCATATCTTTGCGCCCAAGCGTCAGCCGGAAACGAGCTTATACAACTTTTTCATCTACAGATCGCAAGGAACGCGCTCGTATTTTTATTGGATTTTTCTGAGATTTCATCAGAGGTGAGAATCACTGTTTCTCTGTGTACAGTGCTACAGTCTTTTGTGCTGAAATCTTTTGAGTGTACCACCTTGTCGAATTTTTATCTTGACTTACCGAACTCCGATTTGGGCGTGCAAGGTACCGTTGCGAAGCTATCGACGCGAGGATCGCTGTGGTATTTTTCTTGGAATTTTCTGGGCACTTTCTGCAGGTGATAATTTAACAGTTTCGGGACTGTTGTTGTATGGGATTATAAGAGTTATATTTGGGAGCCTTAGTGTAATTAGTGAGCTTTGTATTGTGCCAGGAGAGTTACGGGTGTGCTGAACTTATTGGAGCAAGGGATTAGAGTTATCTGGTGTTTTCAGCTGTTGGGCTTTGGACAGTCAGCTTTTCAGGTGGGTGCCTTATTCCCGGAACCGGTGGACGGTTCTCTATATTGTTATATGTTAGCATTGCATGCAGGTGTACGGTACAATAACTGAAATTGGTCGGTAAGTTTAACAGTGAGGATTCTATGGAAATTGCAAGTGAATTTCTCATAGTATGACAATGGTATAATCAAATATTCATGTTGGTGATTAGTGGAAGCCCACCTAAGGCAAGGTTACCATATCAGGATTAATTATCATGCCATATTAGCACATAACCTTTTATGAGGCTGGTTTATGCATTGGGATAGGATTATGTAGTTATGTGCAGGTTCTACTCCAAGGAGTGATTATGGATCGAAAATCATGGACAGGTATGGTCATTGCTAATTCTGGCATGAGGTTTATTTTCTTTATCCTTCTAAGGACAAATGCATGCTTGTATGGACATATGTGTATGAACATATACTTAGGCCATCTTTTACTGCTGCACTACATATTGGAATTTGACTTAGGAGAAACCATGATTGCTTTCTTTCTCCTTTTTATTTAGACTTTTGAGTCATGTTGCTCGGGTTCGAGCAGAGGTTTGGGATAGTGTAGCTGGGACCTTAGGGTCAGAGACAGGGTGTGCTTGATGTTGGATTGTGGGTTATTGCGGCAACCGCGGACAGTAGGCGGTTGACCGGATCTTGATTAATTTACCCAATTGTGGGTTGTGGGTTATTGCGGTGACCGCGGACTTTGGGCGGTTGACCGGATGTTGACTATTGCATCAGATTGGGTATCAGATTTGTTCTAGTGGATGGTGTTTCCCACTTTTTGAGTATTATTGCATCAGATCGGGGTTGTGTTAGTGGACGGAGTTTCCCACTTTGATCATAGTCTTGATCCAGTCCTGCTATTATGAGACAGAGGTTACAGAGATACTCGATACAGTGATGCTTGATACAGTGATACTTTACTCGTGTGGGTCGCTCCCCTCGAGTGCCACTCCGGAGTAGGCTTTCCACGGTGCAGAGCGCCGGGCACCATGCTGGGTTTTGAGTCCTTGGGACTCCTTTGCTTCGGTGTTATGCGTAGGCTGGCATACCCGTCGCGGCAGAGCAGGCAGTACCAGTGATTACTGGTCTATCGATTGGGTTTATTCAGTCAGATACTTTTTGTTACACTCGTGCCTGGGGGACCGAGTGGAGTCTAGTAGCTGTGTTTAGACCAGTGCTAGTATTGTTGGGAACCGTTCGGGGTTTGACGGTGGTCCCGTGGTCGTTGTGAGTTCTTTGACCATTGTGTGAGAGGTTGAGCATCTTGAGTCTTTCCGTTCAGAGAGAGAGAGGGCATGGATTTGACTATAGCCTGCATGAGCCACTACTCGATAGCGAGTCGGTCCGTTTGGACGCCCCTACGTAATTCCTGCCCGTCAGCGGGAGGTGGTTGTAGGTAGGCGCAGGTTTGACTGGACCGATGCGGCAGTCAGCTCGATTGGGTCGATTGAGCATCTCGTGTGCGAGTGTTGCATATCTTCATCAGAGTTGCCCCATTGAGCATTTGGTTAGAGGCATGGTAGTTGTGGAGTGTTTCCAGCTTCTTCTTTCAGTTTTACTGCATCGGTTATCTTTTGCCTCTAGTAGTCTTGGTGGGCAGATCGTCGGGCCTTGTGGCGATACCCACTGAGAACTCCCTTATTGCGAAGTTCTCACGCCCGTTGGGGGTTTTCCCCCTTTTGTCCTTCCTCCTCTTTGTTTTGCAGAGTCTTGGCGGGTGTTGCCGTTTCTGTGGGTGCTGTGCGTGGTGAGGGAGTAGCGAGCTAGATCCAGACCCATCTTTGGAGAGTAGCAGTACCCCCTTGGAGGAGATCTTCCGTATAGTCGGTAGAGTGGTATTTATTTCCTCTTTTGAGAGACTGATGTAGTGAGGATATGATGTATTGAGAGCTTGTACTGATGTTGTATGAGATCATCTCCCTGTGGAGCTATGAGTTTTGTACTCGGGTATTGTATGATTATCTTTTAGGGAGAGGACCTTATTGTTTTATCTTCAGTTGTGCCAGGTGGTTGATTTTATTTCTATAGCAGTTTTTTCTTTTAGCTTGCTATATCTGTTAGCTGTAGTCTTTTTGCAGGTAGGACGCTCGCCTATGCGGGTTTGGCATAGGTGGCGGATCTGTTGGCGAGCCCGGTCGCAGTTTTCGACCCCGGGGCGTGACAGATTAGGTTGTATCAGGCCTAGGTTGTAGGTCATGGTGGACTTAGAAACCCTAGGCTTGTGGTTGGACCCTAGGATGACTTCGTGAGAGTCGTGATTTGTAGCGAGAGTCCTGATTGAGTTTACACCTCTCCCGAGGGACGGGATGAGTGATTGGCATGTTTATTCTCCTAAGTAGTTATGTTGGCTGCAGACAACATAACGCTATGGAATGGGTGACATGCTCTAGACTTTCGCTGGATTGGGTCGAGCGTTGTTGTGTGCTGATTTGTGGTTTCGTCGTGGCGAGCGGTGTCTCCCCGACGCTGGGTTGGGGACCCTTGTGCATCCTGTCATGGCAGTTGAGCTTGAGCGGTTGGTTTTGGGCCGGATACCCGGATTGAGGTCAGAGAACTCCGGACCCAGATGACAGGATTGTCAGAGGCATATCAGCGGCAGAGTGAGCAGCTAGTTTGGTGACGCAGTTGTCAGAGCAGTGGGCAGCCCGAGTACTTTTCTTTTGAGACCACCAGGATGTAGTACCCTCAGCGGCAGGGATTTCTGTAGTGCCAATAGAGCGAGTGGCCCCCTCCGTGCCAATGTTAGTGCCAAGGCACTGAGGTAGGGTGGATGGTTGACAGCAGAGGAGCTGTGGGGCATGTTTGATTTAGCAAGCCAGATTGGCAGATAAACCACCCCGACTCGTAAGATTGAGTTTGGAGCCTTTGGAGGCAGAGTCGTGGTTGGGGGTGATGGAGTGATCAATTGAGAGCCTCCCTGTGCTAGAGAGTTTATGCAGTTGTTGAACTGGCGCTCCAGGTTTAGAGGGACGAGGCACATAGGATAAGTGAGATTGGGAGTGGATTGCGCCAGGATACTCCTTAGTTTCTTTTGTCCCTCCTGTTCGGGTTTCGGACTGTGGATGCCTCGTCGGAGTGGGCATTGTGTTTGGAGCTGACACTGCAGTTCCTTGGACGGGGATCTGCCGCTAGAGGCGAGTTCTGGAGGGAGGCGCTTGGCGCTAGGTGATGGAGGACAGATCGGCAGGCAGAGGCATTTTCGTTTTGCTTTCCTGGGTGGTGGATATCCTTGTGGATGGTTAATGCAAGCTTACCCAAGGGAATTCTACCCTTTGTGATTTATCATTTGCATATTTTGAATGTATTATTTGGGATTGAGGGGTGAGCTTAGTAAGGATAATTGTATAAGGTACTGCATGAATCCATTGTGCTTGGTCGTATGATGATGATACCCAGGTGGATTTCTGAGACGTCAGGGGTTGGGTGGACCCCGATGATAGCTACAGCCCTTTTATCAGAGTGGCGCAGCGGTAGCGTGGATTGGTTGGTTGAGAGACCACGTTCGGCATCTCAGTGTGAGCATGGACAGAGGTCGTGCTCCCTTTGTGATTGGTCTAGATATTTTGGCAGGCTGAGCGACGACCACTTGCATCGAGCGGATGAATCTGTGCCGCCCGGTTGGAGGGCGCACGGTAGTGGATTGAGTTGTCGCAGGTGTGATTTCTTCACAGCAGTCGGAGTTAGGACATGTTGCGTTCCTGCATGGGCTAGCGGTAGAGTCGTTACCACTTGCACTTGAGGTACAGGTTACTGTTGGCATTGTGCAAGTGGAGGAGGCTTGTCCAGTGCAGCAGAGGCCGTAAGTTATGCCGGCAGACTTATTGGTTTCTACGGCAGCTCAGTGTTATGACCCAGTGCTGGGATCGGTTGGCATAGTGCCACAGGATGTTTGACTGCTGGAGAAAGGACTTTGACTTTCTGCGAGGCGGATAATGGAAGGCATTTGTTTGTTGAGACTTTTTGAGCACACAGGTTACAGCGTCCGTGTGAGAGGTGCCTACGGCGGCAGCGGGACTTAAGGATGTCCTATTGTCCATGAAATCCCAGGTGTAAGTCCACCTAAGCCGATGATTAGGCCGCCAGAAAGGAAGATTAAGATTGCGATTGACGTGATTCTGGAAACCGCGCCAACTTCATTAGCCCCTCATTGGATACCGCCTTTAGAGCTACGAGAGTTGAGTTCTTAGGTGCGTGGATTTGATGGATAGAGGGTCTGTTGACCTAGTGCCACGTCGTTGATACACGACGGTGAGAGCCCTTTGGGATCGGAGTCCAGGCAAGTCCGGTATTATTTAGAACTTTTGAGGAGCTATATTTCGGCAGATATTGTGTGATGCCTGCGCCAATTTGAATTTCAGCTGAGGGCACTGTCTAGATGGTGTTCAGGACACAGTAGGGGCATACGGTACAGTGAAGCCAATGGATTGACATAATGCCCTGTTGCCTCTAGATTGAGGAATTTTGTATTTCTGTTGGCCTTGAACGGTTTGATAGCGGCGTTCTCCTGGATAGTTTGGGTTTTACCCCCTCCTGAGTGGTTTAGAGCTTGTGCAGCATTTGTAGACGTTGTGGACAAAGTCTGTGGGGATGAAGCTTTATGCCTAGGCGTGTGGTACAAGTTTTAGCTTCGAGAGCATATCTTCCTGGACTTTTCTAGCCGAAGGGGCGGCGGTGGAAATTCGGCCAAAGTGGATGCTATATAAGACTGGCCGAGATCGACGTCATGTTGGGGTGAGGAGTTTTTGGACGGATAGTGCCAGCAGAACTGATGACCGGGTGAGGAGATTGGTACCAACGCGATGCTAACCTAGTCCAGTGGTGGGAGATGGATTTGCGCGTTA
>CM055061.1:6132667-6175344 GCA_029204045.2 Tillandsia leiboldiana
TCCCTTTTGATGAAAGGCTGCGGCTGAGCAATCCACTTAGGTGGTTGAGTTTTGAGGGCGACCGAGTGTGAACCCCTGCTTGTTTGGGCCCCTTTTCTGTGCAGGTGTCTGTGTGGATGTGATTCGGGTCGCTTTGGTTGAGCTGGCTCTTGAGTGTGATTTTAGAGCGTGTTACTCAGGCTGTTTGTTCCTTTTCCCCCGCCTTTTGTTGGAGTTTTTGAGGTTTTTCTGCGTCTCAGCTCTGGAGTGTCATGTTTTGGACCCCTCACCCGTGATTGACTCGTTCCTTTTGGGGTTGTGAGAGTTTGGAGTACGAGGGACGCCCGTTGCGAATTCCGACTCGTGAGGTGAGGGAATTGCGCAATCGGGCTATGTCGTACTGGTTGTTGCTGTTGTTGTTGCTGAGGAGTAATCACGGGGAGTGAGTGGTGACTTGGGAGCTGGAGACGGCGGTGTTGAATTTTGACCCCTGGTTTTTGAGACTCCCTGGGAGTTGCCTTAGTTTCGGGGACGAAACTTTCTTTTAGTGGGGGAGGATGTGGTGACCCAGACCTTTGCTGGGCTTCTTCAGTGTGACCAGCAGCTTCTGGAAGCCTACGTGGCTTGTCGGCGGTGTTCGCCGCGCCTATTGGACACAAGAGATGGACCCTGTGAGCTTTGGTTGGCTGTATTGGCCTTCGGCTGCTTTTGCCAAATTTTAGGAAAGGATTTGGGCCAAACAGAGGGTGGATTTGGGTTCAGTGCGGAAAAACGCTTGGAAATGGCTTTTTGTTTGCTTAATTCTGAGTCCGGATGCCCAAAAGCGGGCTCCCGGAAGTTTTGGCAGTTTTTGGGGTTTGCGGGAGCCTCCGGCAAATTATAGTTTGGAATTTGGCAAAATGGACGTCGTTTTTGGAATCAGCGCGCGAAAACCGGTCAAGATGGGCTATTTGCTTGATGTTTTTGGGTTGGCGGTTACTGTTCATGCCGGAACAGTACTTCCGGCGATCACCGGCGGCGGGCTGGCGGCGGCGGGCAGCGGCGGAAGGCGGCGGAAGGCGCTCGGGCAGGCGGCGCGCGGCCGCGGGCAGGCGCACAGGGGCGCGGGCAGGCGCGCGGTCCACCGCGGAGGTCGTGCACCGGGGGCGGGCCACGTGGCGCTCTCCGGTTGGCCGGTTCAGCGGGAGCGGTCCACTGAAATTGGGCCTGGGTGCACGGTAGACCGGGTGGGACACGTGGCGTGAGGTGACTGGTTCGGTGCATTGAAATTACGTGCACCGGGCGCAGCAGGCCAAGGGTGTGACACGTGGCGCCTCCCCATTGGACGGGGTACTGTGCGTGGCAGGTGGGGCGACGTGCGCTGGCAGGCGGGCAGGTGGCCGTACAGGCGGGCAGGTGGCCGTACGCGCGGGTCAGCCGGGGCGACGTGCGCGGGGCAGGCACGGTCAACGCCACGTGGCGGAGCGAGGGACGCCGGTTTGGCTGTTGCCTGTTCGGGCGACACGTGGCGAGCACTGGGGCGGGTCGGACGAGGCCTGGATCCTGTCCGACCGCGTATTTTGGGCTGGGCCGCACTGTGCGCGCCCGAAAGTTGTGGGCCGGGCCGCACTGTGCGCGCCCGGAAATTTCCGGGCGCCCGAAATCCCGGACAGAATGGGAATTTTCCCATTTGTTTCTCCAGCACTATTTATACCAACCCGAGCCCCCCTTCTTTGCTTCCTTTCTCTCAACCCTTTCACTTTCTGCCTGAGCCCCCTTAAGCAAAGTTGTTCACCTCTTCACCCTTGATCTTCCTGCCAAGTTCTAGGATTTTTGGGGGCACGAATCCCGAGGTTCCCCATTTTACGGTGCGGCGCGACGTTGCTTCTAGTGTTCTTCTTCGGCGCAGCAGCAGTGTTTTAGCTCCCCTGGGCTACCCCGAGCTCCTTTTTCTGTGATTCTTGCGCCGACAGACTCCTAAGAGGTAGGGCTTCATCTTTCGTATTGATCGCGCTTTCCCGTTGCGAGTTTTTGGCACGGATCCCGAGGCAACACTGTGACCCTTTTTCTGTTTGGCTTTGTGGGACAGCATCGAGGTGTTTTGGCCATATCTTTGCGCCCAAGCGTCAGCCGGAAACGAGCTTATACAACTTTTTCATCTACAGATCGCAAGGAACGCGCTCGTATTTTTATTGGATTTTTCTGAGATTTCATCAGAGGTGAGAATCACTGTTTTCTCTGTGTACAGTGCTACAGTCTTTTGTGCTGAAATCTTTTGAGTGTACCACCTTGTCGAATTTTTATCTGGACTTACCGAACTCAGATTTGGGCGTGCAAGGTACCGTTGCGAAGCTATCGACGCGAGGATCGCTGTGGTATTTTTCTTGGAATTTTCTGGGCACTTTCTGCAGGTGATAATTTAACAGTTTCGGGACTGTTGTTGTATGGGATTATAAGAGGTTATATTTGGGAGCCTTAGTGTAATTAGTGAGCTTTGTATTGTGCCAGGAGAGTTACGGGTGTGCTGAACTTATTGGAGCAAGGGATTAGAGTTATCTGGTGTTTTCAGCTGTTGGGCTTTGGACAGTCAGCTTTTCAGGTGGGTGCCTTATTCCCGGAACCGGTGGACGGTTCTCTATATTGTTATATGTTAGCATTGCATGCAGGTGTACGGTACAATAACTGAAATTGGTCGGTAAGTTTAACAGTGAGGATTCTATGGAAATTGCAAGTGAATTTCTCATAGTATGACAATGGTATAATCAAATATTCATGTTGGTGATTAGTGGAAGCCCACCTAAGGCAAGGTTACCATATCAGGATTAATTATCATGCCATATTAGCACATAACCTTTTATGAGGCTGGTTTATGCATTGGGATAGGATTATGTAGTTATGTGCAGGTTCTACTCCAAGGAGTGATTATGGATCGAAAATCATGGACAGGTATGGTCATTGCTAATTCTGGCATGAGGTTTATTTCTTTATCCTTCTTAAGGACAAATGCATGCTTGTATGGACATATGTGTATGAACATATACTTAGGCCATCTTTTACTGCTGCACTACATATTGGAATTTGACTTAGGAGAAACCATGATTGCTTTCTTTCTCCTTTTTATTTAGACTTTTGAGTCATGTTGCTCGGGTTCGAGCAGAGGTTTGGGATAGTGTAGCTGGGACCTTAGGGTCAGAGACAGGGTGTGCTTGATGTTGGATTGTGGGTTATTGCGGCAACCGCGGACAGTAGGCGGTTGACCGGATCTTGATTAATTTACCCAATTGTGGGTTGTGGGTTATTGCGGTGACCGCGGACTTTGGGCGGTTGACCGGATGTTGACTATTGCATCAGATTGGGTATCAGATTTGTTCTAGTGGATGGTGTTTCCCACTTTTTGAGTATTATTGCATCAGATCGGGGTTGTGTTAGTGGACGGAGTTTCCCACTTTGATCATAGTCTTGATCCAGTCCTGCTATTATGAGACAGAGGTTACAGAGATACTCGATACAGTGATGCTTGATACAGTGATACTTTACTCGTGTGGGTCGCTCCCCTCGAGTGCCACTCCGGAGTAGGCTTTCCACGGTGCAGAGCGCCGGGCACCATGCTGGGTTTTGAGTCCTTGGGACTCCTTTGCTTCGGTGTTATGCGTAGGCTGGCATACCCGTCGCGGCAGAGCAGGTAGTACCAGTGATTACTGGTCTATCGATTGGGTTTATTCAGTCAGATACTTTTTGTTACACTCGTGCCTGGGGGACCGAGTGGAGTCTAGTAGCTGTGTTTAGACCAGTGCTAGTATTGTTGGGAACCGTTCGGGGTTTGACGGTGGTCCCGTGGTCGTTGTGAGTTCTTTGACCATTGTGTGAGAGGTTAGCATCTTGAGTCTTTCCGTTCAGAGAGAGAGAGGGCATGGATTTGACTATAGCCTGCATGAGCCACTACTCGATAGCGAGTCGGTCCGTTTGGACGCCCTACGTAATTCCTGCCCGTCAGCGGGAGGTGGTTGTAGGTAGGCGCAGGTTTGACTGGACCCGATGCGGCAGTCAGCTCGATTGGGTCGATTGAGCATCTCGTGTGCGAGTGTTGCATATCTTCATCAGAGTTGCCCCATTTGAGCATTTGGTTAGAGGCATGGTAGCTGTGGAGTGTTTCCAGCTTCTTCTTTCAGTTTTACTGCATCGGTTATCTTTTGCCTCTAGTAGTCTTGGTGGGCAGATCGTCGGGCCTTGTGGCGATACCCACTGAGAACTCCCTTATTGCGAAGTTCTCACGCCCGTTGGGGGTTTTCCCCCTTTTGTCCTTCCTCCTCTTTGTTTTGCAGAGTCTTGGCGGGTGTTGCCGTTCTGTGGTTGCTGTGCGTGGTGAGGGAGTAGCGAGCTAGATCCAGACCCATCTTTGGAGAGTAGCAGTACCCCCTTTGGAGGAGATCTTCCGTATAGTCGGTAGAGTGGTATTTATTTCCTCTTTTGAGAGACTGATGTAGTGAGGATATGATGTATTGAGAGCTTGTACACTGATGTTGTATTTGAGATATCTCCCTGTGGAGCTATGAGTTTTGTACTCGAGGTTATTGTATGATTATCTTTTAGGGAGATGGACCTTATTGTTTTATCTTCAGTTGTACAGTGGTTGATTTTATTTCTATAGCAGTTTTTTTCTTTTAGCTCTGATATCTGTTAGCTGTAGTTCTTTTTGCAGGTAGGACGCTTCGCCTATGCGGGTTTGGCATAGGTGGCGGATCTGTTGGCGAGCCCGGGTCGCAGTTTCGACCCCGGGGCGTGACATTCGGGGTATTGAAAAAGCGATTTAAGATTTTAAATATTGCAACGCCGTTTCCGTTTAGGGTGCAGTGTCTGATTGCAATGGCTTGCTGCGTCATACATAATTTTATTATTAGACATCACGGTAGTGATCGATACTTCAATGATTCAGTTGACCAACATGCTACCGATATGGAAGAGAATGACGAAGGTATTCAAATTCCTGATGCTTCATTGCCCGGTGCATCAGACTCGCGGCGGGGCAACGCCATTCGAACAGATATTACAGATCAATTGTGGAACAATAGAAGTTAGTCCGGCGATAATTATGTAGATAAATAAATTATTGTAATAAACAGATGTGTGTATATATTAATAGGGAGTAATATGCAATTTGTAAATAAAAATTGACAAATCTTTAACAAATATACGAATTTTGCGAAATGTTAAAAAATTTAATGTTAAAAAAGTAAATATATAAATAAAGCTAGTGGGTGAAAATTTATAAAAATTTAGCAAATATATAAATTTTGTGAATTGTTTGAAAAATTTCGCAAAAAACTTTATTTTGTAAAATTAATATTATAAAATTATAAATCTTAAAAATAAAATGTAGAAATTTTATATTTTAAATTTAATTTTAAAGTTGAAAAAATTAAATATTAAATTAAATGTATTATTTTTTAATTATATAATTAAATTACGATTATAATTTTACTTATATATTTTAAAATTATTAATACATTAATTAAAACGAGAAAAAGGAGTTTATAATATTTTAATGACATAATAAAGCTCGTGGGTGAAAATTTATAAATATTTAGCAAATATATAAATTTTACGAAATTTTAAAAAAAATCGCTTAGAAATTAATTATTTATAAATAATATTATAAAATTGTAAATCTTCAAATTAAAATGTTGAAATTTTATATTTTAAATTTAAATTATAAGTTGAAAAAATTAAATATTAAATTAAATGTATTATTTTTAAATTATATATTTAAATTACGATTATAATTTTACTTTTATTTTTTAAAATTATTAATCCATTAATTAAAACGAGAAAAAGGAGTTTACAAGATTTTTATGACATAATAAAGCTCGTGGGTGAAAATTTACAAATATTTAGGAAATATATAAATTTTACGAAATTTTAAAAAAAATCGCTTAAAAATTAATTATTTATAATTAATATTATAAAATTGTAAATCTTCAAATTAAAATGTTGAAATTTGAGATTTTAAATTTAAATTTTAAGTTAGAAAAAATTAAATATTAAATTAAATGTATTATTTTTAAATTATATATTTAAATTACGATTATAATTTTACTTATATTGTTTAAAATTATTAATCTATTAATTAAAACGAGAAAAAGGAGTTTACAATATTTTTATGACATAATAAAGCTCGTGGGTGAAAATTTACAAATATTTAACAAATATATAAATTTTGTGAGATTTTAAAAAAATTAAATATATAAATTAATTATTTAAAATTAATATTATAAAATTGTAAATCTTCAAATTAAAATGTTGAAATATTATATTTTAAATTAAAATTTTAAGTTGGAAAAATTAAATATCAAATTAAATGTATTATTTTTAAATTTGATATTTTAATTACGATTATAATTTTACTTTTATTATTTTAAAATATTAATCCATTAATTAAAACGAACTAATCAATTTTTAACAACTATTATCACATAATAACTCTTGGGGGCAAAAAGGTAATTTACCCATCTTATCCTCTTTATCCCTCCTATTCCACATTATTAAACCAAACAGGAATTCCCTTATCCCTGGAACCATCCCAAACGAGTTTAAGCTCTAGTTCCGTACTTTATCCTTATCCCCAGAATAGCCAATTCTAGCCTATCCCCGAACCAAACGCAGCCTAGGTCTCTTGGACTTAGGCTCCAAGTTGATTAGACCCCATTTGAATCTTGTTTGAAATCAACTCTGGATTCAAAGAAATTTCTGTTTGTTTCGATATCCCTTTTATTTTATTTTATTTGGGGTCCGAAAAAAATCTCCTAATCTTATGGTTCGAGGAAATCTTTTTTTTAAAAAAAAATAATTTGGGGTCCGAAAAATTTTTCGTTATTTTATTTTGATTTGGGATCTGAAGAAATTCCTTTTTTTAAAAAAAAATAATTTGGGATCCGAAGCAATCCCTTTTATCTTATAATTTGAATTGGGATCCGAAAAAATTTATTTTTTTAAAATAATTTGGGATCCGAAGAAATCTCTTTTTTTATCTTATAATTTGATTTGGGATCTGAAGAAATCCCTTTTATCTTATAATTTGATTTGAGATCCGAAAAAAAAATTCCTTTTTGACTGAGCCTAAATCCGGATGTCCGAAGAAATCACCCGAACCGGCTTGGGACGAGCCTAAAGTTAGGGTGTCCGAAGAAATCACCTGAACCGACTTTATTAGATTTTCTTTTTTTTTTTTGAACCTAAGTCCGGATATCCGAAGAAATCATCCGAACTGGTTTGAATGAGCATAAAGTTAAGGTGTCCGCAGAAATTACCCGAACCGGCTTTATTTTTATTTTCTTTCTTTTTTTTTTTATTGAACCTAAGTCCGGATGTCCGAAGAAATCATCCGAACCGGTTTTGGATGAGCCTAAAGTTAAGGTGTCCAAAAAAATCACCCGAACCGGCTTTATTTTTCTTTCCTTTTTTTCTTTTTTGAACCTAAGTCCGGATGTCCGAAGAAATCATCCGAATCGGTTTGAATAGTTAAGGTGTCCGAATAAATCACCCGAACCGGCTTTATTTTTCTTTTCTTTTTTCTTTTTTTTTTTTTTTATTGAACCTAAGTCCGAATGTCCGAAGAAATCATCCGAACCGATTTGAATGAGCCTAAAGTTAAGGTGTCCGAAAAAATCATCCGAACCGGTTTTATTTTTCTTTTTCTTTTCTTTTTTTTTTTTATTGAACCTAAGTCCGGATGTCCGAAGAAATTATCCGAACCGGTTTAAATGAGCATAAAGTTAAGGTGTCCGAAGAAATCACCCGAACCGGCTTTATTTTTCTTTTCACCCGAACCGGCTTTATTTTTCTTTTCTTTCTTTTTTTTTTTATTTATTGAACCTAAGTCCGGATGTCCGAAGAAATCTCCGAACCGGTTTGAATGAGCCTAAAGTTAAGGTGTCCAAAGAAATCACCCGAACCGACTTTATTTTTCTTTATTTATTTTTTTTTTTTATTGAACCTAAGTCCGGATGTCCGAAGAAATCATCCGAACCGGTTTTGGAACAAGTCTAAAGTTGGAGTGTCCGAAGAAATCACCCGAACCGGTTTTATTAGATTTCCTTCTTTTTTTTTGAACCTAAGTCCGGATGTCCGAATAAATCATCCGAACCGGTTTTGGAACGAGCCTAAAGTTGAGGTGTCCGAAGAAATCACCCGAACCGGCTTTATTAGATTTCTTTTTTTTTTTTGAACCTAAGTCCGGATGTCCGAAGAAATCATCCAAACCGGTTTTGGAACGAGCCTAAAGTTGAGGTGTCCGAAGAAATCACCCGAACCGGCTTTATTTTTCTTTCATTTTTTTTTTTTTGAACCTAAGTCCGGATGTCCGAAGAAATCATCCGAAGAAATCATCCGAACCGGTTTGAATGAACCTAGAGTTAAGGTGTCCGAAAAAATTACCCGAACCGGCTTTATTTTTCTTTCTTTTTTTTTTTTTTTATTGAACCTAAGTCCGGATGTCCGAAGAAATCATCCGAACCGGTTTTGGAACGAGTTTAAAGTTGAGGTGTCCGAAGAAATCACCCGAACCGGCTTTATTTTTTTTTTTTAAAAAAAAACTTTTATATATTATCTGAGAGAGTACGCTTGAGAAGATGTGCTACGGTCAGAGATGGTGAGGTGGTGAGGCTTGAGAAGATGCGCTACGGTCAGAGATGGTGAGATGGTGAGGAAGTCGGTGGTACGAGAATTGAAGCTTTCCGAATGTAATTTGGGAAGCTTTCCGAATGTAATTTGGGAATTGGAAACGTGTTGGAGAATTAGGGAGGTCTGAGGTGGTGAGGAAGTCGGTGGTGAGGAATTCGAAGGTACGAGAATTGAAGCTTTTCGAATGTAATTTGGGAATTGGAAAGAAGGTACGAGAATTGAAGCTTTGGAGAATTAGGAAGGTTGTTATTTTTTTTTTTTTTGTGGGATATTGGGTTGTGGTATATGTTGTGGAATCTGGGAGGTTTGGGTGGGATTGCGTTATTCTCCTTCAGACAAAAAAATAATAATTATCTCCACTTCTTCTTTTTATTTTTTTCTATTTATATTGGGGAGTGGAAGAGAGATGTCGTATAGGTTTGTTGGGATTTGTTACGGGATTGGCGGGATTTGTTACGGGATTGGCGAGGAAATGTGGGTTTGTTGAAGAAACAACCTGCGTGGGGAATGTGGGTTAGTTGAGGAAAATACGTGGTTAAAATTTGAATACGTTGGGGAAATCGTTATATTTAAATTTCAAATTTTAAATTTTAAAATTGAATATGTTCAAATTTTAAAATTGAAATGTTATATTCAAATTTCAATGTTGCAGGAATATGGTTATATTCAAATTTTAAATTTCAAATTTCAAAATTGATCGGTTATGTTCAAATTTCAATATGTTGAGGGAGTATGGTTATACTCAAATTTTAAATTTCAAAATTCAAAATTGAATATGTTCGAATTTTAAAATTGACCGATTATGTTCAAATTTCAATATGTGTTCAAATTTCAAAATTGAACGGTTATGTTCAAATTTGAGGAAGTATGGTTGTATTTAAATTTCAAATTTTAAATTTCAAAATTGAATATGTTCAAATTTGAGGAAGTATGGTTGTATTAAATTTCAAATTTCAAATTTCAAAATTGAATATGTTCGAATTTTAAAATTGACCGATTATGTTCAAATTTCAATATGTGTTCAAATTTCAAAATTTAACGGTTATGTTTAAATTTGAGGAAGTATGGTTGTATTTAAATTTCAAATTTCAAATTTCAAAATTGAATATGTTCAAATTTCAAAATTGAACGGCTGTGTTCAAATTTGAGGAAGTATGGTTGTATTTAAATTTTAATTTTCAAATTTCAAAATTGAATATGTTCAAATTTCAAAATTGAACGGTTAACGAACGAGAGAATTTGTTTGGATTCAAAAGTTCAAAACAAGATATAGGTAAGTTTGGGTAAGTCAGTTGAGAGATATTTTAAAATGTGGTTGAAGATTTGGATAAGTGTGCTTGAGATAATTGACGCGTGAGGAATTTCGATTGAGGTCGAATTCGGGTATAGGTGGGGGTCGAATTCTGTATAGGTGGCATTCTAATTCAATTTTGGAGTGTATATTTATTATTATTATTATTATTATTATTATTTTTATTTTATTTACTTATTTATTTATTTATTTATTTGTTTTTATTATATTTTTTTTCAAACAAATATATAAATGTTAATTAATTATTTAATTATTTATATTTTTAATTTATATATTAATAAGATAAATTAAAATATTAAATATTTAAACAATGTAAATATTAGTTAATTATTAAATAAGCATATAAAATAATTAATTATTTAATTATAAATAATAAATTAATTATTATTAAATATTTATTAATTTTATAAATTAAATTACTAGTTAGTTAATTATTAAAAAAAATAATTACGTTAATTAATTATATTTTATAATTATTTATAACTCAATTAGTAGAGAAATAAGATAAAAAATAATTTGCTCCACCCAATAGGTGGAACTACTATTCTCCCCTTTTAACGACTTATTTTAGAATAATCGGTTAAGAAGAGAATAGTAGTTTCTAACCCTTTCTAATACCGATTGGAAGAATAAATTTATTTCTTCAATCAAACAGTACCCGACGGCCCCATTTGGTTGCGGAAGGAATAATCCTTTTATTCCACAATTCTTGCCAAACAGAGAGTTAAAAATTGGGTTTAAATAATTTCTGGCTTAACGAATTATTCTAGAATAATATGTTAATTTTTATTCTAGGGTTTCATAGAATAAAGTTATTCCTATTAAAAATTGCAAGGGGAGTGAAGAATCTACTGCTCCCACCTCTAATCTAAAATTTCATTGTTATATATTTACTTAAAATTGTGGTAGGTAAAAAATTAAAGAAAATAAAAAAAATTATATATAAATAACATAAAATAATAATATATTTTGACATATTAAATGTTATAATACATTTTATTTTATTTATAATAATAATAATAGCATTTCTGCTACTAATAATAATAACAAAAATAAATATTATTATTACTTTTATTGTTATTATAAATATAAAAATTAAAATAAAATTATTATTATTATTAATTATATTTAGTTTTATATTTATTTTATTTAGCTAAGTTTAAGTATGATTATATATATATATATATATATATATATATATATATATATATATATATATATATATATATATATATATATATATATATATATAGTGAAATAGTTGTTTTGGAATATTCTAGAATTATTTAAAATAATTCGGTTTGATCGGAACAGTTATTTTCGTTATTTCTAATAAGTCGTTTGATAGAATAATAAAGATAAACTTATGGAATAGTAAAGATAAGCTTTATTTTTCTAATTTATTTCTATAGTAAACATAATTTGAATCAAAGATCACTAGGTTTTTATCAATTATCAATTATTATTTTTAAGCTAAAATCTAAAAGGATCTATTTGGTTTACCATATTTTTTAAATATAACTCAAAATGATAAGCTCATATTGTAAAATATCATATTTATTAGAAATACATTATTTTATAAAATCTTATAATTCCTTATTAAAGTGTGAGATTTAAAAACCTACTTTGTTTTGTTTTCATTATAATTTTTTATTGGATTTAAAAACACACCTCCTCCCTTAATTTTTTTTTTTTTTTTAGAAAAAAAGTTAATTTAAAAAGACTTAAATATTGAGTGCAAGAGACAAATAAAATGATGAGTTCCCTTAATTTAAAAATATTTAAATAAATTTTATATTACCGAGTAATTTTTTTATTTAGGTCCGTTTGGAAAACCTTTGAAATAGAGTTTTGGACCACTTTATTCTGTTTTTTAAAAAATATTATTTTTTTATTAGTCAGTCCGTTTGTATGACCTAACAAAGATAATAACGTATTATTAAAGTTTTTGAGCAGTTTTGGAAAAAAAAAAAAAGAGCTTAGACCGGCGAAAAAAAATTCTCTATTTCTGCGTACGACTTCTCTCGCCCGCATTTCACCCCTTTTTAAAAATTTGAAATTTAAAAATAAAATTAAAAAATTTAAATTTTAAAATTTTAAATTTTAAATTTTAATTTTAATTTTAAATTTAATTTTAAATTTTAAATTTTAAATTTTAAATTTTAAATTTTAACTTTAATTTTAAATTTTAATTTTAAATTTTAAATTTCAAATTTTAAATTTAAATTTTAAAGTTAAATTTTAAATTTAAATTTTATATTTTATATTTTATATTTAAATTTTAAATTTTAAATTTTAAATTTTAAATTTCAAATTTAAATTTTAAATTTCAAATTTAAATTTTAAATTTAAATTTTAAATTTTAAATTTTAAATTTTAAATTTTAAATTTCAAATTTAAATTTAAAATTTAAATTTTAAATTTTAAATTTAAATTTAAATTTAAATTTTATATTTTAAATTTTATATTTTAAATTTTAATTTTATATTTTAAATTTTAATTAAAAATTGAAATTTAAAATTTAAAATTTAAATTTTATATTTGAAAATTTTTAATTTGAAATTTAAAATTCAAAATTTAAAATTTTAAATTCAAATTTAATTTTAAAATTTAAAATTTAAAATTTAAATTTTAAAATTTAAAATTTAAAATTTAAAATTTAAAATTTCACATTCAAATTTTAAAATTTTAAAATTCAAATTGAAATTGAAATTTTTAATTTTAAAATTTAAATCCTAATTTTAAAATTTTAAAATTTAAAATTAAAATAAATATTTTTAAACTTAATTTTTTGTATTGAAAGTTTAAATTTAAAAAAGAATTTTTTTTTTAAGTTTACAATCCAAACAGTAAAAAAATATTTTTACAGAGTATTAAATTTTTTCAGATATCAAATACTTTGTAAAAAAAAAGCTCTGGTTTATTTTTCTTTGTTTGCAAAATGGGCCCTTATTAATTGGTTTTTCTAAACGGTCAGCTAAAAAAATAAAAAAATTTTAAAAATAAAGTAATTTGGCTAATTAATTTAGTGTAAAAAAAAGGGGTTATTGTGGGAATTTTATTGATATGGCTCGGAAAATTCGGAAATAAAATATTTCTAATAAGTTAATTTTAGTGAAAAATTTAAATCTTATTAGCTAAACAGGCCAAAAAGAGATTTTTTATTTTTTTATTTTATTTTTTAAACCCTAAAATAAAATAGAAGAATTACACGATTTGCACCTATTTTTCAATTTTCTATCTCATCTTTTGCCCTCAAACAATGTAAAGAGCATCGAGATGAAAAAGTAGTGATTTAGTCGAACTTCTTCTCCTTTGTCTCCGACTCTACCCCTCTTCCCTTAATTTCTCCCGAACATTCTTGAGGTAATTTTTTTTTTTTAAAAAAATTGTGAAATCATTTTGATTATTTTTTATTTTTTATTTTATTGTGTAGATGATTTCTTACTTAATTTGCATCTGTTCTAATTCCCACATTCGTAAAATATCTCAAATACGAGTTCTTTTTCTAAAACTGGAAAAAGAACAGGTTGTTGGTAGTAGCAGAAATAGAACATTAGGTTAGGACCTTCTGTTTAAGGGCGCAGAGAAGATCTAGTTCTTACCACAGCAGAAGATTCTGCTTTTCATCTGCTGCCGAATATCTGAAGGTTGCTTTTTGGAAGTAGAAAAAAAAAGCTGTGCCAGAGTCCAGGCCATGAGGCCTAATTTTAATTTTTGGCCCTGCTTTTGTTTCTTTTGTTTTTTTTTGCTCTTTCTAGCTGCAGTCAGATTCAATGGAAAGCCGGAATAAAATTTTGAGACCTGAAATAGTCTTAAAATTAATGCCATTAGAAGGCAGGCCAAGGTGGCCTAATGTTTTTGCCTAAATGTTACCTGGAACGGGACATGCTGTGCTACATGGTATTCTAAAATGTGGTTCTTTCGGAACGTCGTTACGGTCGATTCTCTCTTCTAATCAAAACCCGACTCTTTCTTGTTTCATTCAGGCATGACTCTTTAGTTTTATTCTACTTCGAACATGCCACTTTGTATCGAGAACGCACCACAAATCGGGGTTTGTGATCCTGGTAACTATGGTTTCGGCCTTCTTTTAGTCACTTGCGGTAAAGCATTTGGCAAAAGAAACCGTCTAGGGCGTTTGTTGTACCGGAAAACTAAAATAAGATTCTTCTGCTTCCAAGAGAAGCTATTGGTGAGATTTTTATATAGTACTTCTGTTGCTAATGGCTCTATTTGATCAACACTTCTATATAGTACTTTTTTTTTTTTTTTTTAATAGCTCTATTTGAATAGCACTTGTAGTGAAAGAATAAATTAAATTCGAGTCGTCTGATGACTGTGGTTTAATCTTCCCGATGCAAGTCTTTTATGTAGTTTTACATTTGTATACTTCTGCTGAGAAGATAGATTTCGGTAATTAGGTACTCGTTCCGAAACATCAATTGCAATTGCTACAAGGTTTATTTCATCTGTTGTACTATCAAAACAAGCAGGCTGATGAAATTCTTATTGTTCCAGGTAAGTATTCATGTAGAGATATGAACTACATCAAGTGATCATGATAAATTAATTCTAAATGCAAGCCTAGGACCTAGCTTTTATGCAAATGACTCCTTCAAGTGTCTGTTCTTTGACCAGCTTCAAATATCCAGGTTATGACAAAAATCTCGGTTGGTCCACCACAGATGTCCGCAAATAAGTGGAAAATTGTTGTTGTGATATGATGTCTTGCTGCTATGCAGAATAGCTAAGATGATTTTTCATGAATAGTTTGTCTTCCTATGCAGTTTTGTGTGATGTATGGTCCATATAATTTACAATTCTTGTTTTTTTTTTTAATCATGAACATCTTGTAACTTTCTGCTGTTTCAGCTACTTGGGCTATAAACTAAACAAGCTAACAACCTATTACGATTTCTTATTAAGCATCACATGGATTTGGGAACTGGGGATCCATTGTTACCGGATCAAAACGGCCAACTTAAAAGACCACTACTAAGTAAGGTAACATGCAATTCCAAGTTATATCCATCCGGTCTCTCTTTTACTTCTGGAAGTCGAAGTAAACTGAAAGACTTCTCTCACCATTGTGCAGGGAAAAAAAGCTCTGGTGCAAACATCCCAGCGAACAACAAAGCTGAACAAATGGGTGTTGAATGAAAAGCAGAAACAATTGGTGTCTATAACTGGACTAGGAAATCTTATGCATTGTATGGGATTCATTGTCGATCGGTTTTTGGTCACAGCATTCTGTGAGCGGTGGAATAGCAAAACTAACACTGCACACTTTCATGGCTTCGAGATGGCCCCATCACTTAGAGATGTTTCTTACATTCTAGGCGTCCCTGTCACTGGACAAGCAGTAACAGGAGAACCTCCTGGTCCCAATGCGGCCAGAAGACTATGCTTACAATATTTAGGGAAGGACCCTGGGCCGTGGAATGATAAATATGGCTTGGTTAGACTTACTTGGTTGTTCGATGAATTCCATGAATTACCTGAGAATCCAACCACCGACAAGATTGAGTATAGCACAAGAGCTTACCTGCTATACTTGATTGGATCCACTTTGTTTACGAGTCTAACAAACGGATTTGTGTCACCAAGGTATTTGCCACTTTTGGGGGACTTTGAGAATATTCATCGGTATGCATGGGGTGCTGCTGCATTAGCTCATTTGTACCAAGGTTTATCCACTGCAGTAAATCCCGATGCCACCAAGTTCTTATCAGGAAGTGCTACATTGCTCATGGTAAGATTTGTCAATGACACCTTTAATGGCAAATATTTTTTGCATAGTATAATTTTTCTTTTTGGTTTGGCTGATCGCTGGATGTTTTCTGTTTCTTCTTGTATAAAGTCTTGGATTTATGAGTATTTACCAGTAACACGTCGCGAGGTGAAGAACCAAGAATTCTCTGCTTTCCCACGTGCCTGCAGGTGGAAATTTAGTAGGGGGAACTGGGGCGTAAGAAAGAGTGTTTCAGCTTTCAGAGAAGATTTTAATTTGCTTCAATTATCAGAGGTAAGTTAAAATTTGAAGTTGAAGTTATGTATATATATCCTTGCTAACTTACCTATTTACATATCCCTATAATATCTGAAACTTTTCTAGTACAAAACCGATGTCTCAAGTGAATTGAGTGAATCCCCGAGTTAAGGATGTAGTTTATGGAAACTGAATTTTTCGAATGGTATATTTTTAAAAAATGAGACTTAGTGTGGGATATATATATATATATATATATATATATATATATATATAGAGAGAGAGAGAGAGAGAGAGAGAGAGAGAGAGAGAGAGAGAGAGAGCTAGGCTTGTGTGCTTTTAAAAGCACGGAGGCTGCTGTGCTCCTAAGTTGTTTTCGATGTTGGGACTTTCGAATGAACGATCGGCTTCGTTAAACTTGATCTAGAGTATTTAAAAGGGTTAGAAATTAAATTTCGTGAATTTTTGATATCATTTGCCTAGTGATCAAAGTGGCTCAAAATCAATAATTTTAATGGTTGTGGTGAGTCGTTTACAAGTTTAACGATGTAGAAATATCTAAATCACGTAAAATTTTGATAGAAAATTCTTTATACTATATAGAACAAGATAAATATCTTTGATCTAAAATTTTAGTATTATATCATCATATTTTGTGAGATTTTTATTTTCAGTCGTTGATGTTGAGCCATTTCGATCACTAGGTAAATGATATCGAAAAATCACAAAATTTAGTTTGTAGATACTTCAAATATTCTAAATCAAGTCTAACGGAGCCGATTGTCCATTCGAAAGTCCCAACATTAAAAACAATTTGGGAGCACGAAGGGCTCCGTGCTTTTAAAAGCACACAAGTCCTACTATATATATATATATATATATATATATATATATATATAGAGCTAGGCTGGAATACTATTAATAGTACCAAGTCATTGGTACTATTAAGTTTTTAACCGTTGAATTAAGAGATATGTGGTTGAGATGATAGTGGGCCCCTTGGGTTTAATGCGTGGTTGGGGAAATAGTAAAATCTAACGGGTGAAAATAATTAAAGGGCTTGATCTAACGGTAGAAAGCTTGATAGCACCAAATGTTTGGTACTATCGATAGTATACTAGCCGGACTCTATATATATATATATATATATATATATATATATATATATATATATATATATATATATATATATATATATATATAGAATTGAGCTCCTATGCTTTTAAAAGTACCAAGTCATTGGTACTTGTAGGTTTTTAGCTCTTGGATGAAAAGATGTGTGGTTAGGATGATAGTGGGCCCCTTGGGTTAAGTAAGTGGTTCGTGGAAAAGAATGATCTGAGGGATGAAATTAATCAAAGGGGTGGACCTAACAGTAGAAAACTTACAAGCACCAATTGCTTGGTGCTTGTACAAGCATAGTAGCCGGACTCTCTCTCTCTCTCTCTCTCTCTCTCTCTCTCTCTCTCTCTATATATATATATATATATATATATATATATATATATATATATATATATAGACTGCGGCTGCGGTGCTTTTATAAACACGGAGGCATCCGTGCTTATAAGATGTTTTCGATATTGGGATTTCCGAATTGACGATCCGCTCCATTAGACTTGAGCTAGAGTATTTGAAGTACCTAGAAAATAAATTTTGCGTTTTTTCGATATCATTTGCCTAGTGATCGAAAGGGCTCAAAATCAACGGCTGAAAATAAAAATCACTTAAAATGTGATGATATGACACTAAAATTTTAGATCAAAGATATTGATCTTATTTTATTAGTATAAAGAATTTTTTATTAATATTTTACGTGATTTGGACATTTCTACACCATTAAATTTACAAATGGTTCACCACAACCATTAAATTTATTGATTTTGAGCCCCTTTGATCATTAGACAAATGATATTGAAAAATTGCGAAATTTATTTTTTAGATATTTCAAATACTGTAGATCAAGTCTAGCGGAGCCGATCGTCGATTCTAAAGTCCCAACATTGAAAATAATTTATAAGTACGGAGAGCTTCGTGCTTCCATAAGCATACCAGCTTAACTATATATATATACACACACACACACACAGAGTAGAGCTTGTGTGCTTTTAAAAGCACGGAGGCCTCCGTGCTCCCAAATTGTTTTCGATGTTGGGACTTCCGAATGGACAACCGGCTTCGTTAGACTTGATCTAAAATATTTGAAATATCTAGAAAATAAATTTTGTGATTTTTCGATATCATTTACTTAGTAATCGAAATGGTTCAAAATCAACGGCTAAAACTAAAAATCTCACAAAATGTGATGATATGATATTAAAATTTTAGATCAAAGATATTGATCTTATTTTATATAATATAAAAAATTTTCTATCAAAATTTTACATGATTTGGATATTTCTACACCGTTAAACTTTCAAACGGCTCACCATAATTATTAAAATTGTTGATTTTGAGTCTTTTTGATCACTAGGCAAATGATATCAAAAAATCACGAAATTTGTTTTCTAGACCTTTTAAATACTCTAGATCAAGTTTAACGGAGTCAATCGTCCATTCGGAAGTCCCAACATTGAAAACAACTTGGAAGCACGGAGGCCTCCGTGATTTTAAAAGCACACATGCCTAGCTCTCTCTTTCTCTCTCTCTCTCTCTCTCTCTCTCTCTCTATATATATATATATATATATAGTCCGGCTACTATGCTATCGATAGCACCAAGCAATTGGTGCTATCAAATTTTCTATCCTTAGATCAACCCCTTTGATCATTTCCACCCGTTAGATTTTACTATTTTTCTAATCACCTATTAAACCCTAGGGGCCCATTATCATCTTAACCACACATCTTTTAATCCAAGGGTTAAAAACTTAATAGCACCAATGACTTGGTGCTATTAATAGCATTCCGGCCTAGCTCTCTCTCTCTCTCTCTCTTTCTCTCTCTCTCTCTCTCTATATATATATATATATATATATAGAGTAGAGCTTATATACTTTTAAAAGCACAAGCCAAACCATGCTTGTGAATTTTTTACCATTGGATTTGCATTGAGATTTGTGCAATTGTAAGGTCAACTAAAAAGAAAGAAAGAGAAAGTACAATTGCACAAATCTCAATGCAAATCCAATAGTAAAATATTCAAAAACATGGTTTGGCTTGTACTTTTGAAAGTATATAAGCTTTATTTTCTCTCTCTCTCTCTCTCTCTCTCTCTCTCTCTCTCTATATATATATATATATATATATATATATCAAGGTTTGAAGTGCCGCCCGTGCCGCCCGTGCCGCTCGGCACAGGGCGGCACGTACCGTGCTCCTCAAATAGGGGCACGGTACAGGGGGTATCGCCAACACCCATGCGTCTCGGCGATACCCTTTGGGTATCGCCCGTGCCGTGCCACACGGCACGACAGTTTTTCCCTTTTTTTTTTTTTTTTTTTTTTTTTTTTTTTTTTTTTTTTTTTTTTTTTAATCACATGCGTAGAGTATCTTTTTGTTATTTTTTTTAAAATCACATGTTGTACAGTACATATTTTTTATTTTTTTATTTTAATCTTTAAGAGATTTAGGTTATTTTGTTCATTAACGAATTTTGGTTTTTGGTTAAATATAAGTATTTTTAATAGATTTAGAAAAAGTAAAGAGATAAGATAAAATGAGAATGCGGTTGTAAATCAAATCTTTAAAATATTTAAGTTGTTATTATTCACTAACTGATAGCAATCTAAATCTTAAAAGATTTAGGTTTTATGATTAAAAATATTTTTTATCTCTTTTCTTTCTTATATTAGTTAATGAATAATAACGATCTAAATATTTTAAAAATCTAATCAGTACCACATTCTCATTTTAGCTTATCTTTCTACAATAATAACCTAAATCTTTTAAAAATCTGATTCTGTACCCACATTCCCATTTTATTTATGTATCTCTCTATAATTTTGTTTGAAATTAACTTAATCATGAAAATTATAGTTAAAGGCGGTCCACCGTCTTTAGAAGGCGGTGGGCCTTCTGTATGTGGCGCTGATATGGCAAGCTGATATGGCAAAAATAGGATTAATTTTACAAATAAAATTTTGATAAGATTATTTCGCAAATTATAAAATTTTAGAGGATTATTTTGAAATAAACTTGTATTTTATATATAAAAAAAATTATCAATATATTAATTGGTGAGTATAGTAAGCTATATATAGCCAATATTCATAATTTTTTGACTAAACATTTCAAAACAATATTATAAAAGCTTATTGGAAGCAAAAAAAATAAAAAAAAACCGTGCCAGAGTGTGCCACTGGGAGGTCATGTGTCACGCCCCGGGGTCGAAACTGCGATCCGGGCTCGCCAACAGATCCGCCATCTGTACGGAAACTGCCGCACAGACGAAGTGTCTATCCTGCAAAAGATCTATAGCTAAACATGTATCAGAGTTGAAATAGAACTAATAGCTACAGAATCAAAACTCTGAACATCTGAATAAAAACAAATCCTCAATACAAGTCTCTCAACTATGAAAATACAAGTACAACTCTCACAAATCTCTCAGACTGTCCAGTACAAAAGTGGAATCATAAAATTATATAGGGTACATCTACCTCTGACTCTTAATGCTGGTAAGGAACTAATCGGTCACGTCTTCACCTCGATCAGCTGTCTCCGCGCGAGCTAAATCGGAAAAGCAACCTCAGGAAACCTGTCACCGCAGCGGGTGTGAGATCTACTGCAGAAGGTAGATCCCAGTGGGTACCGTCACCAATATCCACAGTATGTCCACTAAGTCTACTGGAGGCAAACAGATAGGTATGCAGATAGATAGATAGGAAAGCTAGGAAAGCTGAAAGAAACTACAACTAATATGTGTCAACCATCATGCTCAAAAAGGAAACTCTACCATAAACATGCTATGCATAAACTCGCTACTGCTAAAAATGCCTCAGTATCAATGCTCAAAGGAAAAACCCATCTAAGAACATAATATGTAACCACCTGCTCATATCACCCAATCTCGATGACTGCCACATCGGGTCCAGTCAAGCCTGCGCCAACCTACAGCCACTACGCCCACAATGGACTTGGACTTACGTAGGGCGTCCCACACGGACTATCTCAATATCACGCAAAGCGACCTCTAGTGTATCAACTAGGCGCATCATCATCGCATCCGGAGCGTAACTCGAGGGGAGCGACCCCACCGAGCTCAAGCGTGTCTTATCTGTCTCAACTGTCTCATCTGTCTCAACAAGCGGCACATGCAGGCTATGATCCACGATCAAACAGATCGGAAACTCAATGCACAAATAGCACAACTCAGTCGGGAAACCCTCCACGACTCGATCAGGAAATGCCCAACACCTCACATAATCTGTCGGAGAACCCTCTACGACTCAATCTGATAATGCCCCAATAACATGATCTAGTGTAACCCAATCGACATCCATGAAGGGCTCGAAAATTCCGAAAAGACTGACACCTACAACCCAAATCAAACAAGAACAGGCTGCAGGCACAGCCGCCCGTAGCTTTCGACCCTGAAGTGAAACACATGCCCAACTCTCATGACACTAGAACTCATCTCACAAAGCTCAAAAAGAATCCACTCGGCCCCCAGGCACGATGTCAAATGCACCCTGAACCTATGCCACACCTCGGCGAACTCATAATTTAAAAACCATATTTGAAAATGCTGATTTTCCTTAAAACGAGTTTTCTCGATTTTTAAAACGATCCAGGTGCAAATATGATACAACCAAAACATGAAATCTAGTGTCATATAGTATCATGAGTCTGCTAAAAATAATCTGGGGTTTCAATAAATTCTCTAAAAAATTCAGGCAACTATCAGATTTAACAGCTGTGAAAATAACATGATAAACATGATCAAATTGCATTCAGGAGCATTAAAGGGCATTCCATACATTTTGGAAGAAATTCCAACCCACCTGGAATGCTTTCCGTAGGCAATCAAGAAGTCGGTGCAGTTCGGGTAGCTCATGATCAAAGATCTGTTAAACTCCAGCCCTTGGCACAAGCTCACAGCACAACAACAAAAATCCAACACCCTACATGCTTCAACAGCACACACAAAACACACAAATACATCATCAATTACATACACACAAAAAAAATCCACAGCACAAATTACATGCACGCAGCACCTACCCCGGCTCTCCCCCGGCTCCGCGCGGCACCTCTGCCACAAGCCCACCGCAAACTCCAAAATCTCACAACACTCTCAAAATGCTCACAGCACAAGACGACCCCAAGCTCCAAAGCCGCGCAGTCCACGCCGCGACCAACACCCCGCTGCATCCGGCCCGTCGCACGGATCCGCTGCGGCCACTCGCCGCGCTGAGAGAGAAAAGGAAGAAGACCAATAAAAAATAAAAAATAAAAACAAATTAAACTCGGCCCACAGCCCACGGCACCTGCCCGCTGCTTGCGCGCCAACCGCACGCAGCAGTCGCGCGCGCCGCCCCAGCCGGCCGCGCACACTGCCCGCGTCAGCCTCGCATAGTGCGCAGTGCCCATGCGCGGCCTTGCGGGCCTGCGCAGCGCCTGCGCGGCGCTCCTGCGCGCCCGCGCGCTCCAGTGCAGCGCCCACGCGCACCTGCGCAGGGCCCGCGCGGCGCCCCCCGCGCTCGCGCGCCTGCGCAGCGCCCGCGCGGCTCCTCTGCGTGCCCGCGCGCCTGCGCAGTGCCCTGGCGCGCCTACGCAGCGCCCGCGCGCCTGCGCAGTGCTCTTGCGCTCGCCCAGCAACAATGAAAAAAAAAAGGCAAAGAGGGAAAGAGAGCTCAACTCAAACCACCAAAAGCACAGTAACGTACCTCCACTGGCTCGCGCGCACTCGCGGAGCTCTCGTCCGCGCTCTCACTTGCGACGACCCGCGCCGCGGCCGCGCTCTCGGTCGAAAAATCCGCCCCTTGACGCGAAGGAGATGCTCCAACTCCACCGGCAGGGTGCTCCCTCACTAGAGCGCGGAGCATCAATGGTGGTTTCCTCCTCTCCCACGCGTGGCTCTTGCTGGGGAAGAAGAAGAGAAGGAATGGAAAGGGGCTAATTAATTAGAGGAGGGAGGGAGAGAGAAAGAGAGTGTCTAATTAATTAGTGGAGGGAGGGAGAGAGGAAGAGAGAGTCTAATTAATTAGTGGAGGGAGGGAGGGAAGAGAGTGTGATTGACCCTTTGACCAACTACACCCAACCAATCTCACCTGCCACCACCCCTCACACGCACAGCCCAACTCATGGGAATGCGCGCGCGCGCCTCTGCGAAAAATCCTCGACAGTCCGGGCGCCCACTCCGAGGGTCCGGCGCAACAGTAAAAAAAATCGCAGATCACACCCGCGATCCAAAAAAAAATCAAAATAATTAAAATAAATCAAAGGAGCTCACCTCGGCCGACTACAGTATTTTTCGGGTGTCCAAAAATTTCATTATTATTTTTCGGGAGTCCGGAAATTTCCTAAAATACCCGAAAAATTTTGAAACCTCCAGTTTCAGCTGTTTTACAGTTCTGAGTCCATTTTTCGCGCCATTTGCGCCTCCAACGGCACTCGCACTAACCGAGCATCTCCAGATGCTCACTTTGGCACACCCGAACAGATACTTAGCCCCGGTACTCCACATCATGCGTATCCATCAGCACGCAAGCGTGCCACGTGTCGGCATGGAAGCGTGCCCGTACCGTACCGTGCCAGGCGGCGAGCGGCACGCCCCCGTGCCACGACACTTAATTCCTTGATATATATATATATATATATATATATATATATATATATATATAGTTGGGTTGGAATGCTATCGTTAGTAAATGGGCTCCGTTGCTATCGATTTGTTTTCGATGATGGAGCCTTTGAATCGACGATCGACACTGTTGAACGTGATCTAGACTACTGGAAGTATGTAGAAATCAAATTTCAAATTTTTTCGACAACATTGACCTAATGATTAAAGAGTTGCAAAATTTGTAATTTTAATGGTAGATATCAGGCGTTTGCTCGTTTAACGGTGTAAAAAAATTTAAATCAATTAAATTATGATTAGAAAATTTTAAACTATTTAAAACAAGATCTATACTCTCGATCTTGATTATAACACTCCTATCATCACTTTTTGAAGGATATTCATTTTTAGCTGTTCATTTTTGTGTGCACTTGATGGACGAAAAAAATATTGAAAATGCAAGAAATTTGATTTCCAGATGATAGAATATTGATTGAAAAAGATGGCTATTCTTTTGTCTCTCTTCTTATTCAATAAATAGGTCCATATACAATGCTCATCTCTTTCCTTTTACAGCTATGCAATCTAATTAAAGAAATACAATGAATATAGAAATATGCAATTACAATGAATATGGAAACTAATAAACCGTACAAATTAAATATGAGCTTTATGTGGTAACAAGCTATATGTGGTAACATCACCCCTCAAATTGATGCTGGGTGATCAAGAAGCATCAATTTGCCAACGAGAAATTGATGGCTGGCGACTAAGAGACTTGGTAAACACATCGGCTAATTGTAAGGATGTGGAAACATGTGGAAGAGAAATGACACGAGTATCCACAGCTTCTCAAATATAATGACAGTCTACTTCAATATGCTTAGTGCGCTCATGGTATACTGGATTAGTGGCAATTTGAATAGCATTTGTGTTATCGGCATGAAGTGGAGTAGGATCATGCTGAGGAAACCCAAGCTCAGTCAACAAACCTCAAAGCCAAGTAATCTCAGAGCATGCAGCAGACATAGCGCGATATTCAGACTCAGTGGAAGATTTAGACACGATTTTGTTTCTTACTCTTCTATGAGATCAAAGAGTCCCCAAGAAACATGCACCAACCAGTGACAGAGCGACGTGTATTGGGACATCCCGCCCAATCAGCATCACTAAAAGCAACAAGATGCACAGGAGATTTAGCAGGAAAAAATAAACCTCGACAAGGAGAGCCATGGAGATATCGAATGATGCGGCGAACAGCCGCCAAGTGTAGATGTCGTGGAGAGTGCATAAATTGACTAACTTGCTGTACAGCAAAGGAGATATCAGGCCGAGTAATAGTCAGGTAGTTGAGGCTACCCACTAATTGGCGATACAACAAAGGATCAGAAAGTAGCTCCCCCTCATCAGCATAGTACTTAACATTCATTTCTAGAGGAGTATCGACGGATGAAGAATCTTGAAGACCAGTCAAAGCAATCAAATCCTGAATATATTTATGTTGATGTAAGAATATGCCCGAAGAATCAGTTTGAACTTCCAAACCTAAGAAATATGTAAGATGACCAAAATCCTTCATATGAAAAGACTTTTGAAGATATTGCTTAAGCTGAGTAATCAATAAAGAATCTGTCCCAATAATAACAATATCATCAACATACACCAAAAGAAGAACAACTCCAGTAGATGATTTTCGAAGAAACAAGGAAGAGTCATATTGGCTTTGGACAAGCTTAAACTGAAGCAAAATAGAGCGAAACTTCTCAAACCACGCTCGAGGAGCTTGTTTTAAGCCATATAATGAACGATTCAATTTGCAAACTTTCATAGTAGAAAGAGGAAAACAAACCAGGAGGAGGCGTCATGTATATATCTTCATTGAGATCACCATGGAGAAAAGCATTTTTGACATCCAATTGTTGAAGCGGCCAGCCCTGTGAAGCACCAATAGCAAGAACTGTACGGACCGTAGTCATTTTGGCCACAGGAGCAAATGTTTCCAGATAGTTTATCCTATACTCTTGTCGATTGCCTAAGGCAACCAATCTTACTTTATAGCGATCGAGGGTCCCATCAGAGTGAAGCTTTATTGAATAAACCCATTTACAACCAATGGGCTTAACATGAGGTGGACATTTAACAATGTCCCAAGTCTGATTATCCTGAAGAGCACGAAATTCCTCCTGCATTGCCCGCTGCCAACACTCATGCTTCACTGCTTGTGAGTAAGATGGAACCGAAATGGAGGACAAAGCAGCAGAAAATGATGTATGATATGAGTCATACTGATGAGGAGGACGAGAAACTCGGGTAGATCGCCTCGGTAAAGGTGGGGCAGGAGCAAATGGTGGATCTGGCTCGGGAAGGGGCTGTAGTGCACGATGTCGAGTGTAGACAAATCCAGGTTTGAACCGGTCAATGGAAGAAGACGTGCCATCAAAAGTAGGAAGAATAGCAACTTCAGGGGATGAGCTAACATGAGTTGGAAAGAAATGCTGATTTTAAAAAAAAAACAACATTTCGAGAAACACGAAGCCTCTTTAAAGAAGGATCATAGCAAACAAACCCCTTATGATTAGTACTATATCCCAAAAAAAGCACATTTCACAGATTGAACAGAAAGCTTATGGCGTTTATGAGGAGGCAAATGAACAAAACGCACACAACCAAAAGTATGCAAATGTCGATAGGGAGGATGTTGATGATGAAGGCAAAAATAAGGAGAGTCAAGCATAGTTAGTTAATTCGCGTATTATTCGCGAATTATTCGCGAATTATTGAGAATCCAAATTAAACGGACCGTTTCTGAATTTTTTGAAAAATTCGGATTAATTCGAAAAAAAAAATTCCAAAACTTATTATTCGCGAATAATTCGCGAATTGCGAATTTTTCCCCCAAAAATTCGTTACTGTTTTTTTTTTTTGAATTTCAAAAATTAAACCCAAGCACTACCCAATCCTCTTTAACCAAGAGTCCAAGACTCATTGATGGTGCACACTACCCAATCCTCTTTAACCAAGAGTCTCATTGATGGTGCACACTACCCAATCCTCTTTAACCAAGAGTCCAAGACTCATTGATGGTGCACACTGCATTAACCGGTCCAAGTCCAACAATGCTTTACAGCATACAACACTTCACTTTTCAAGAAAAAAAAATAAAAATAAATTTCTTCACTGTTCACACTTCACAGCACATGCCTATTTATAATAAAAAATTTAACGTTTTTTCAAACTTCAAACTTTAAACCTGAAATCTTGTTAGCCTATCTATTTTATTTTATATCTATTTATTTTTATATTTTTAAAAATTATAATGCTCATAGTATAAATCTAGAAAAAAAAATTAATTTAATAGGCGAATTTTTGATTCCGAATTTTTAATTGGAAAACGTATAATTTCCGTATAAATCACGTATCCGAATAATTGTCGAGTCCGTTTTTTTACCGAATTTTTCAACGAATTTAAAAATCGTGATACGAATTTTATCCGTATTATATCCGAACCGAATTTTTGCCGAATCCGAATTAACTAACTATGGAGTCAAGATCTAGAATTCGAGAAGGCAGTCGATTAATAAGATAAACTGCTGTAGATAATGCTTCTACTCAAAAAATAGGCGGAACAGAAGATTCGAGTAACAATGTCCGAGCCACCTCTAAGAGATGACGGTTCTTTCGTTCGGCCGCACCATTTTGTTGAGGCGTATATGGACATGAACGCTGTGACAAAATACCTTTTTGATTCAGAAAATCATGAAATGCATTAGTCATGTATTCTCCACCAGAATCAGATCGAAGAACCTTAACAGCAGCACAAAATTAAGTTTCGACATACACTAGGAAGGATTTAAAAGTTAAAAAACTTCAGATTTAGAACGGAGAAAATAAATCTAAGTAAACCGACTATAGTCATCAATAAATGTTACAAAATATTTATACTGACCATGAGAAATAACAGGTGCAATTCCCCACACATCACTATGAATAATATCAAAACAATTTTTCGCATGACTACCAGCGATAGGAAATTGAAGCAGTTTACTTTTTCCTAACTTACAAGTAGAACAGTCAAAGGAAGCACGAGAAGAACAAAATTTATCTTTATTGCCCAATAAACCAGAAGTCAACAAATAAGACAAAATATCAGAATTGGGTGTCCCAAATTTTATGCCACCTTTCACTTTTATTGATAACAGTAGAAGAAGTCAAAGCAACATGATTAGGAATGGAAAGTTGGAGTGGAAACAGTCGTCCTACTTTAGGCCCCTTTGCGATCACCGTCCCCGACACCTGATCCTGCACACAACAACCATCACGAGAAAAATGTATATCATAGTTATTTTCTACTAATTGTCTAGCTAATAGAAGATTATTAGAGAGTCTAGGTGATACAAAAGCATTGTTGAGAGTTGGAGTAATATCTCCTACAGCAGTAATAGGTAAGGTGTGTCCATTAGCAACCTGGACATGTTCTGAACCACGATATGCGCGGACATTTTTAAGCAAAGCCACCGAGCCAGTCATATGATTTGATGCTACAGAATCAATAAGCCAAGATTTAGATGGAGAATTACCATTACCGTGAAGTCATAGAGCTGAAAAGATCGAAATAATCATTTGTTGCACCATTTCAGGAGTGAGGACTGTTTGCTCAGCATTGTGATTGACTGCTGTTGAGATCCCAGCAGAAATTTAAGCTGTAAAAGGATTAGTAGTAGAAGCTTGAAATGCAGTCTGGCGGTTTTGGGGCCGAATTGAACAATCTTTGATGATATGTCCGGGCTTTTTGTAGTAATTGCAGAATTTTTTAGCACAATTTGCAGCAATATGATCGTAATTCTTGCAACTAAAGCACTGAACTTTACTCATATCCCTTCCTTTGCCTTTTCCTTGAGCCACAAATGCCATAGGTGTTGTAGTTAACTTTTCTTGTTCCAGAGTGGCTTGGGTAAGAAGACGTTGTTCTTCACGAAGTAATTCACCAAAACATATATCCAATGAAGGAGGAGGATGACGACTCATCAGCTTAGAACGAACGTTCTCAAAATCTGATTGCAATTTCATCAAAAATTGATCACGCTTGCTAACCTCATAAACCGTCATTACATCATGGAGAGAATCTTTCGACACGGTAGTACAAACAATATCAGAAAATTCAGCTCATAATTGTTGAAAACCAGAAAATTAATATTGAATTGATAATCCTTCCTGAGTGTAATTTGCAATCTCGCACTCCAATTGAAACCTTCTTGCAGAATGTGTTTGATTGTAAACTTTTTTTAAATATGCCCACATGTCTTTAGCAGTATTATATGGACGTAAATTAAGAACAATTTGAGAATCACATGACCCAATAATCCAAGACATCACCCTAGCATTTTTGACTTTCCATTGAGACAATTGTGTGGCATCCGTAGGAGCTGGAACAGTGCCATCAATGTGTCCCCATAATTCCTTTCCAGTGACAAACAATTGAAATTGAAACTCTCATGCGGTATAATTTTTTTCGGTAAACTTAACACAAAATTCAGGAGTGCTATTCGCCATTGCAAAGAAATAAGAATAGTTCGCACCAAGAAAATATTCACCAAAGAAAGCTGAAGTTTTACCGAAATCTTGTGCTACCTTTCCACGCCAAATCCCAAAACGAAAAGGTACTGCACCCTTGCACAGATCCGCCACCACTTCACTGCGGCTCACTGTTTGTTTCAGAATCTCTTATCCAAAGAGAGTAGCAGAACAATCCAAACAAACCAAGAAAAAAAACTTCTAAAACCAGGGCTCTGATACCATGATAGAATATTGATTGAAAAGGATGGCTACCCTTTTGTCTCCCTTCTTATTCAGTAAATAGGTCCATATACAATGCTCATCTCTTTCGTTTTACAGCTATGCAATCTAATTAAAGAAATACAATGAATATGGAAATATGCAATTACAATGAATATGGAAACTAATAAACTGTACAAATTAAATATGAGCTTTATGTGATAACAAGCTATATATGGTAACAACAAGCTATATGTGGTAACACCAGATAGTCTTAGTGGTCTAGATCATGTTCAATGGTGTCGATCGTGGATTCGGAGGCTCCATCATCCAAAACAAATCGGTAGCAACAGAGTCCGTATTCCAGCCTAGCACTCTCACTCTCTCTCTCTCTCTCTCTCTCTCTCTCTCTCTCTCTCTCTCTCTCTATATATATATATATATATATATATATATGAATGATGATGATGATGATTTTGTAGGAATATTATCTACATATCTCCAAATTTAATTGTGTTTTCTCTATGGTTAAGTTTGAGACAATTTATAGAATTTTTTTGCATTATATCATGCCTTTCAGGTTAACTGGACACCATATGAGGACATGGATCGCAGTATTATTCCAGACTATTGCCATGATTCTAATAGTATTTGCGAAACTCGGACATGGCTTTTTAGTTTCAATATAAAAGAGATATATGTTCCTGAAAGGTTTGCTCGGCAATTTGGGCATGACCAGAAAAAACTTGATGATATGGCACATTGGCAAAGAAGAACTGCAAATTCTTGGACAGATTGGAGAGTAGAATATGCTCAGGAAATTGAAGAATTTAATCGTTTGTTCAATATTTATCTTAAGGAGGTCATTCCACCATCAAGTAATCAAGGAGCAAAAGTGTATTCTGGTATCAATTATATGATGCTGGTGAGGAAAAGAGATAATAATCTATTATTTTTGAATGATTAAAAAAAATCGGTTAATTTAAGGCGATATCATTGGGCCTTTTCAGGTTAAAGCTCTGAAGAATGACCTCCCAGTGATTGCTAAATATCTCGAAGGGCAAGAATTGCCTATTGAGGTTGGAAGATCCCTTGAAAAGTTGAATAATCTGATGAGTTTTCCACTGCTGAAATCCATTACGAGGAAATCCATTACGAGGAAAAAACAAGTAATCGCGAAGCAGAAGAAATGTAAACAAGAACAGTTCGACGTGACTGAGAAGCAGGAAATTATCAAACAAGAACAAATCAATTCCACTAGGGTATTGAAATCACCAAGATGTTCAGATACAAAAGGAGCAACCAGTGTGCAAAAGAGCTCGGGCCCAGTTGAATCTAAGAAAAGAAAGCGGCGTGCTGCAAAATCTGATCGGATAAAATCTGATCGGGTGAAGATAGAGAGCAATCGACTACGAAGGAGTGGGAGGATTTGTGTGCAGATTAAGCAGTTCAAGCACAAGGATGGACAGGGAGCTGATCCATCCAATCCAATCTCACTCTAATGTAGAGTGTCTCATTATAGAGAAATCTTTTTAACTAACCCCCATTTGATTTAATGTCTTTGCACTTTGCTATTCTGTGGTTCCATTTGTCGCATTTAACTACGAGGACCTATTGATGGTAGATTTGAAATGGCACTTGGGATGATAAAGTACAAAACTCAAAATACATGCAGGTGCGAAATAGAGCCGTGATCTTGGCATGCCTTTTCAAACCTACCATAATGAGCGGGCCTGACGGACTAGTGAAATTACAGCTAGTGAAGTGCGAGTACTTTAAACAACTGGTATGATATTGGAACATTTTTCTTCTTTTAATAACATTTTTTTCCCTTCAATGTGCCAATTATAGAGCGTACTCTGCTGGGAACAGTTTAATTGTACTACTTCGAGCTTCACCCTTGGCAATTGAATTGTTTAGACGGAGACGGAGATCAGAGGCTGTTGGTTCAAAAATATATGAATTGTTGGTTTTTTCTTTTTCTTTTTTTTTTTTTTTTTTTTTTTTTTTTTTTTTTTTTTTTTTTTTTTTTTTTTTTTTTTTTCTGTGGTTTTAACTTAGTATTCCTCGTTGGGTATTATTGGTATTTTAGTCATCTAAATTATTGCATATCCTTATACTAGTGGGTTTGATTGATTAGGAAATATTTCCTGAGAAGTATTTGCCTTCGCGCAGGTGCTAGAGAAGTGTCATTATATTACATTTGACATTGATAAAGCTCTCTTTCTGATCAAGCTGTGTTTGTGACTGTTTGACGGTTTGGTGCCTGCTTGGTTTGGCTTGACGTCTCTTTTTTTCTTTATCTTTTTTTGCTTTTTAGAAATTAATGAAGTGGTTATCTTAATAAAATATAAAAGATTTGATAAAAATATAAAATAAAATTTTAAAATATATTGTTGCAAAAATATATATATATATATATATATATATATAGGAAAATGCTATGTGTACACCCCTTTCGGGGTGTACATCATACACCCCACCCATCTAAAGGTGGGGGTGTGATGATGGGTCACTTGATGTGACCCGTAAAAAATATCGCCACCATTAAATTGGTGGTGTATGATGTACACCCCTTTGGGGTGTACATGTAGCATTGCTCATATATATATATATATATATATATATATATATATATATATATATATATATATATATATATATATATATATATATATAATTAGGTTAGAATACTATCAATAGCACCAAGTCATTGGTGCTATCAAGTTTTTAGCCGTTGGATAAAAAAATATGCGGTTGGGATTATAGTGGTCCCCTGGAGTTTATTAGGAAGTTGGTTGAATAGTAAAAATTTTAGAGGACTACTATAATTCCAACCGCATATTTTTTCATCCAACGGCTGAAAACTTGATAGCACTAATTATTTGATGCTATCGATAGTATTCTAGCCGGACTATATATATATATATATATATATATATATATATATATATATATATATATATATATATATATATATATATATATAGTTTTGCTACAAGCACCAATCAATTGGTACTTATAAAATTTTTTTACCGTTAGCTCTGTCCCTTTGACTAATTTCATTCGTTAAATCATTCTATTCCACCAACCACTTACTTAACTCAAGAACCCACTATTATCCTAACCAAATATTTTTTCATCCAAGGCTAAAAACCTACGGGCATTAATGACTTTGTACTTTTTAAAAACATAGAAGCTCAATTTTATATATATATATATATATATATATATATATATATATAGAGAGAGAGAGAGAGAGAGAGAGAGAGAGAGAGAGAGAGAAAGAGTAGAGCTTATATGCTTTTAAAAGCACAAGCACATTCATGCTTGTGAATTTTTTACCATTGAATTTGTATTGGAATTTATACTTTTTATTTTATTTTTCTCTCTTTTTAGTTGACTTTACAAAAACACAAATCTCAATGCAAATTCAATGATAAAAAATTCACAAGCATATTTGAGCTTGTACTTTTAAAAACATATATGTTTTGTTTTATATGTTTTTAAAAGTACAAGCCTAAATATGCTTGTGAATTTTTTATTATTGGATTTGTATTGAGATTTGTACTATTTATTTTTTCTCTCTCTTTAGTTGACTTTACAATAACACAAATCTCAATGCAAATCCTGTGGTGTCCCGAAATTTTTCGCTCTTGTGAATTTTTTACCATTGGATTTGTATTGAGATTTGTACTATTTACTTTTTCTTTCTCTCTTTAATTGATTTTACAATAGCACAAATCTCAATGCAAATCCTGTGGTGTTCCGAAATTTTTCGCGCGACTTGACCGTGTGGTTGGCGGTGTGAAAACACCTATTTTTGGTTTATCGAGTGTGTTATGCGTCAAATGGACGCCAAAAACGGACTCAGAGCACGAAAACAGTTAAAATTGGCTATTTTCGGGCGAATTTGGGCTTACGGGCTGATTTTGCGAGTGGGCTGGTCTATGGCCCATCGCGCGTGCTTTGGGTGCAGCGAACCCGTTGGGATGCCACGTTGCCGTGCTTTATTGGGCACGGCGACCGAGGCGACACAGCAGCGTGGTGGGGGCGTGGGCACGCATGGCGGCAGCCTCGCGTTGGGCGCGCCGCCCCAGGGCGCCCTTGCGCGTTGGCGCGGGGCGTTGGCCTGCGTGGGCACCGCCACGTGGCGGGGCCAAGGGCATCGTTGGCCCCGCTCCGCGCGGCGCGGGCGCACTGACTCGGGGTGCGCCAGCTGGCGCCCCCCTGTTGGTCCGGCACTGTAGCAAAGCCCATTTTCGGGCTATTTAAGGGTCCGAACACCCCTTTTTTCCCCCTCTTTTCTCTCTTTGCTCCGTCCCAATTTTTTGGGAGCGTGAGAGAGAAGCGTGGGAAAATTTTGAAGTGCTGCGAGCTCGCCGTTTCTGCCGTGGAGCACACCGTTTGTACCGAAGAGCGCGCGCGAGGTGTTCCAAGGAGCCGCGAGGACGTGCGGGCGCCAGTTTGACGGCGCACCAGCGTTAAGGTAGGTTCTGCTATGTGTTTTCCTGTGTTTTTTGGCACAGTTCTTAGATTTTTCTTTCGGGGTTTTCGTCTTTGAACTCTGTGCCCTGGTTCTTGTCAGGGACCGTTGTTGGTGGTGCCGTTTGTCACGCAGTTTTATCGCCGAACTTTTCGGGGTGTACCGTTCGCGCGTGGCGGGCGCTGTGGCGCTTTCTATTTCGAAAGAGAGCGTGTTTCTGCGGGAGCCCAATTGCAAGTGTCTAGAAGCAATTGGTAGCAAACCGAGGTGGGTTGGATTTTCCTCCAAGTCTGCGGATTTCCTTCTAATTCTAGTGTTGTAGATTTCAGCATGCTAGAATAGGGGCTACTATTGATGTTATAGAGTTATTGGACTTTAACTAGCACCCTAATATATGATTGCATGTATTCAACCAGACTGCTAAAAAACTCTCACTTGGGTTAGGTTCTTTTATGTTCTAGTTTCCACCTCTTGCATTTCTTTTCCTGGATATAGAGTGTTTCCTCGCCCGGGTAGTGGGCCGAGTAGTCGGGATAGTGTGGGATGCATGTTGCACTCGTGCTTGGGTGCTAAGTGGAGTCTGGTAGCTGTGGCTAGTGCTGTGCTAGTGTTGGGAGCCGTTGGGTAAACGGTGGTCCCGGTTTGTCGTGTATTCTCCGACCAATGTCATTAGCACTGTGTTTGTAGTAGTGTTGAGTTGATGCTAGTAGGACCTTGAACCCGGACTGTTTTTGGACACATAATTTCATTAAACAAAGGTTTTCCTTCCGAATTTCGAAGGGTGGCCGGAGCCTGTTCATATTTGATAGGGTGAATGCATTAGCCTTTCGGGGTTTGAAAAATAAAACTTATTTTAACTGATTTTCTTAAAGAACTAAAATTCATTAAATTGGGCTTCTTATAACAAAATGGTTTTCGAAAATGACTATCATTTATTTTTACAAACTTTCTCACTCAAAAGGGGTTTGAGTGATCTGGGTTCTTGGGGCCGTTTCCTTATTTTTGGGACGAAAGCTACGGGGGATGTGTTTAGAACCTGTTCTTGTTTGATAGGGTTGTAGGTGCTAGTCTTCCGGAACTTTCGGACCCTGATTGGTTCTCCTCGGATGTTTTACTTGAGGGAGTTGATTTCCCCGGGGATCGAGAACTTCGAAAGGTTGAGCTTGGAACCTGTTCTTGTTTGATTGGAGTTCTAGGCACCGGCCTTTCGGGATTCTCGGACCCTTGTTGTGTCAGTTGGTTCCTTCTCGTATGTGAGTTGGGTGTTCTGTTTTGGGAGCCGTTTGGATTGACGGTGGTCCCGAGCCGTTGAGTGTTTCTCGCTGATGTTGTTAGTGTTGAGTTATTGTTGCCAATCTGATTGATCGTGGTTTTTGGACTATAGCCTGTATGAGCCATAACGAGCTCGACAGAGATGCGCGGATACTTTCCTCGGTGGGGTCGCTTTCCTCGAGTGCCGCTCCGGAACTAGGCCTGTTATTTATCTTCGCAACTTGTCGACGCAGTCCGAGTGGGACCGCTTACGTGATTCCTGACCCAGTGCTGGTATGTGGTTGAGGTAGGCACAGGTTTGACTGGACCCTATGTGGCAGTTAGTATGATTGGGTTGGTTGAGTATATTGGGTTAGAGTCGATGCATCATTTGCATCTGTATCACCTATTGAGCATTGTAGATAGAGGCATGATAGCTGTATATTTTTTTTCAGCTTATCTTTACATTATTACAGTTTTTCTGTTATCTTATGCCTCTAGTAGACTTAGTGGGCAGACCGTTGGTCTTGAAAAGGTACCCACTGAGAACTACGTGACGGTGTAGTTTTCACACCCTCTGTTGGTGACAGATTTTCCAGAGGCATCTACCCATGTTCCTACTCCTGTTGCTGCACCTGCTGATCGAGGTAAGGGAGTCGCGAGCTAGTTCCCTATCTGTCCTTGGAGTGTAGCTGTACCCATTTTTGGAGCTTTGTAGTACAGTCTGCTGGATTGTTGTAGATAGTTACTGTTGAGAGTTTTATTTTCGAGAGACTTATGTTGTGAGGACCAGACTTGTAACTTTTTGGAGTTGCATTTTTATATTTCAGCAATTTACTTTTCAGCTCTGATATCCGTATATTTGTAGTATTATCTTTTGCAGGCTAGACACTTCGTCTATACGGGACTTCCCATATGGGCGGCGTATCTATTGGCGGGCCCGGATCGCAGTTTCGACCCCGGGGCGTGACAAATCCAACGGTAAAAAATTCACAAACATAGTTGGGCTTGTACTTTTGAAAGTATATAAGCTCTACTCTCTCTCTCTCTCTCTCTCTCTCTCTATCTCTATATATATATATATATATATATATATATATATATATATATATATATATATATATATATATATATATATATATATATATATATATATATATATATATATATATATATGTCACACCCCGGGGGTCGAGCCTGCGCCCCGGGCTCGCCAACAGACCCGCCGTCTGTGCGGAAACTGCCGCACAGACGAAGCGTCTAACCTGTAAAAAGGGATCTAGCCATACAAGTATCAGAGCACAAGAGATGCAACACTGAAGAAAGTAAACTGCATACAAGAGTCACTAAGTACATAATCCAGGTACAACATCCACTACCTCCCAAAATGGGGTACACCACCACTATCAAATACAAAAGTGGGAAACCAAAAATACCCGAGTAGATCTACCTGTGACTCTACAGACCCAGGAGGCACTAGTCGGCCAAGCCCTTGCCGCGGTCTGAAGACTCCGCACGTGCCGGCCCTGGAACGGCCGCCTCAGAAACACCTGTCACACACGGCGGGTGTGAGATCAACTGAAAAGTCAGATCTCAGTGGGTACCGATGTCCTATCCTCGGTAGCCCACCAAGTCCACTGGAGGCAAAAACAGATAGATAGATAGATAGATAATACTGAAATGAAAGCTGTAAGTAAATCTATCACTATATGCCTCAATGCAATGCTGTACTAAATGACATCTAGCATAATATGAAATGACCACCCGCACATGTCATTCCCCCGCAGCCACCCGGTAACTCGGCCAGGGGCGAACTTCCACTGGTGTCTCGGCCAGGGAAGTGCTCTCCTGGTAACTCAGCCAGGGATAAAGTCCTCCCGGTAACTCGGCCGGGGAAAGGTACCCTCCTGGTGACTCGGCCAGGGAAATTGCCCTCCCGGTAACTCGGCCGGGGAAATACCTTCCTGGTAACTCGACCAGGGTAGACGCCCTCCCGGTAACACGGCCAGGGGCTTCGAATACAGCTGTGAAATCCAGAGCGAACACCAATTAGCATAACACGTGTCCCAGTCGGAACCATAACCCGCGATCTGCGCGGCCGACCCGCACTTGCCTGATAGCACCAGGTCACCATACCTTTGCGCTTGGAAAGAAAATGGGCATCCCGTATCCTTTCGGGAGAAACCAACCCACTTGTGAAGAACCCGCAAAAGCCGCGCGCCCAACGAAGGTCTCGGCGCGATCTCACAACTCCTCGCGGCACAGCGCTCACCACCAATCACGTAGCCAAGCTGACACGGAGGCACACTACGAAAAAGGTGGAAACAGGGATCAGAAAAGCCGCGGTCGAAGACTACGCCCACAAGGCGACAAAAACCTCATCCGGCGACGAGAACGCCGCGTGTGGCGCGGAAAACCCATCGCACCCACGCCGCGGCGCGTTGCCGGGCCGCAGCCCGCGCGGCAACAGCGCCGCTCGCGGCAGCACGGCACAAAGGCCGCCCGTGCGGCGCCTTGCAGGCCCGGGCGCCTAGCGCGCGGCCTGCAAGCCCGCCGCGGCACAAAGCCGCCCGCGTGGCGCCTTGCAGGGCCGCGCGGCCTGCAAGCCCGCGCGGCACAAGGCCACCCGCGCGGCCCATGGCCGCCCGCGCGGGGCCTTGCAGGCCCGCGCGCCAAGCGCGCGGCCTGCAAGCCCGCGCGGCCCTTGGCCGCCCGCCTGGCCCGCAGCGGGCCCGCGGCACCGCCCACAGACCGCGCAGTGCCCGCGGCACTGCGCCCGCACCGCAGTGCCGCGCGCGGCCCGTGCGGGGCCCGCGGCACTGCGCGCGGTCCGCGCAGTGCCCGCGGCACTGCGCGCGCACCGCAGTGCCGCGCGCGGCCCGCGGCATTACGCGCGGTCCGCGCAGTGCCGGCGGCACTGCGCGCGCACCGCAGTGCCGCGCGCGGCCCGCGGCGCTGCGCGCGGCCTGCGCGCAGCCCGCTGCGCGCGCGCCTGCCCTAGCGGGGCACCCAGGGCGAGGCTGCAGGTGGCCTGGCGCTCTGCTGCAAAATAACAGCAGCAGGGCGCCAGCTGCGCGCGGCGCTGATGCGCGCCCGCGCAGCGGCGGCAGCTGCGAACATCGCCCCAACCCGACCACGCAGCGGCCCGCCTCCCACGCCTCTCGCTGCCACGACCGGACAACAAGTCCCACGCCGCCAGCAGCAAAAAGAAAGAAAAGAAAAGACAAGGAGAGAGCCCAAAACCCACGATTCAAAAAATAAAATGATTAAATAATTAAAACACACCTCCACGAGGCTCGCCGCGCCCACGCTCGGCTCCACGCCCTTGCGGCGACGAAAACGGCACAAGAACACCTCTCCTTCTCTTCCCTTCTTCCTTCCTTCCTTTTTCCTCTGCTTCAGACCAAACCCCAAAGCTGAAGCTGCTGCCTTGCTTTATGGAAAAAGAAAAGTGAGGTGGCAAAGGGGTGGTGGCTGCTAATTAAATACAAGCACCAAAGCTAATTAAGGTGTAAGAAGAAATTAATTAAAGGAGTTAATTAATTTCTACCTTCCAATCCCCTTAATTAGCTCCACCCACTTCACTGCCAGGCCTCACCCTCACAGCAGCATTTTCGACCCCGGCACCTCCGCCGCCGCCCGGAACCACCCGAACACCGCTGTAAATCGAAAATACACGCGCTCACGCCTTTCCTCAGTCAGAAAGCTCGTTGGTGGAGTCAGAAAGCTCAACCCAAAAACCGGTACACTACAATATATATATATATAGTAGGACTTGTGTGCTTTAGAAGCACGGAGCTCTCTGTGCTCCCAAGTTGTTTTTAATTTTGAAACTTCCGAATGGACGATCGGTTCCGTTAGACTTGAGTTAGAATATTTAAAGTATTTAGAAAATAAATTTTGTGATTTTTCAATATCGGTCTAAATAAATTTTGTGATTTTTCAATATCACTTACCTAATGATCGAAAGGGATCAAAATCAACGGCTGAAAATAAAAATCTCACAAAATATGATGATATGATACTAAAATTTTAGATCAAAAATATTGATATTATTCTATATAGTATAAAGAATTTTCTATCAAAATTTTACGTGATTTGGATATTTCTACATTGTTGAATTTGCAAACGGCTCACCATGACCATTAAAATTATTGATTTTGAGCGACTTTGATCACTAGGCAAATGATATCGAAAATTCACAAAATTTAATTTCTAAGCCTTTTAAATACTCTATATCAAGTTTAACGGATCTGATCGTCCATTCGGAATTCCCAACATCAGAAACAACTTGGGAGCATGGGGGCCTCCGTGCTTTTAAAAGCACACAAGTCTAGCTATATATATATATATATATATATATATATATATATATATATATATATATATATATATATATATATGTAGTAGAGCTTATATACTTTTAAAAGTACAAGCCCAACTATGCTTGTGAATTTTTTACCATTGAATTTGTATTGAGATCCGTGCTATTGTACTTTCTCTTTTTCTTTTTTTTAGTTGACTTTACAATAGCACAAATTTCAATATAAATCCAATAGTAAAAACTTCACAAGCATAGTTAGACTTGTGCTTTTAAAAGTATATAAGCTCTAATATATATATATATATATATATATATATATATATATATATATATATATATATATATATATATATATATATATATATATATATATATATATATATATATATATATATATATATATATATATATATATATATATATATATATATATATATATATATATATATATAGTCCGGCTACCGTACTTGTACAAGCACTAAGCAATTAGTGCTTGTAAGTTTTCTACCGTTAGATCTACCTCTTTTACTAATTTCATCCCTTATATCATTCTATTCCACCAACCACCTACTTAACCCAAGGAGTGCACTATTATCTTAACCACACATCTTTTCATCCAAGGGCTAAAAATCTAAAAGTACATAAAAGCATTGGAGCTCAGTTATATATATATATATATATATATATATATATATATAGAGAGAGAGAGAGAGAGAAGAGAGAGAGAGAGAGAGAGAGAGAGCGGGCTAGGGTGCTATAATTTTGAAAGTACAGAGGCCTCCGTGTTTTTAAGTTATTTTCGATGATGGGACATTCGATTCGATGATCGGCTCCGTTAGACATAATCTACAATATTGAAATTATTTTGAAATCAAATTTAATAAATTTTTAACTTTGTTTGCCTAGGGAACGAATAGTCTCAAAATGAACGGTTGAAAATAAAAATCTCATAAAAAATAGTGATAAAAAATTCAAATTACAAATCGGAAGTATTGATTTTACTCTTGATGTTAAGTAGAATTTTCTATTAAAATTTTACCTAATTTGAATTGTTCTACACCGTTGAACTTACAAAGGTACCATATCGACCGTTAAAATAGTCATTTTTGAGACTCTTTAATTGCTTGATAAATTATGTCGAAAAATTATGAAATTTAGTTTCTAAATAGTTATAATAGCGTAGATAATATCTAACAGAGCCGATCGTCGAATCAGATATCCCATTATCGAAATTAACTTACAAGTATGAAGGCCTCTGTATTTTCGAAAGCACATGAGACGTGTTATATATATATATATATATATATATATATATATATATATATATATATATATATATATATATATATATATATATATATATATATATATATATATATATATATATAATAGAGCTTATATATTTTCAAAAGCACAAGCCAAATTATGTTTGTGAATTTTTCAAAAGCACAAGGCAAATTTGCTGATTTGTGTTTTTTGTTCGAGTTTCGCGTTCTATCAACGTGAATGCCCCGTAATTATTATCAAGTCTTGTTGGCTGGTTGTCTTACTGTCTTATGTGTCCGGAGATAGCGGGTGGACGGCGAAGGGTTTCGAAGACGAAATTGACATTTTCGAAAACTCATTACGTCTTAATTTTGTTTACACACATTTATTAGTGTTATCCTTTTGTGTTGCTGTTCGGACATCTAAATCGGTACGTTTCGGGACAGCGGGTGATTTGCGATGGGGATTGGTACCTTTTTGGGCACTTAGTGGGTTTTGGAAGTGTTCCGGACGGATTTCGGAACTTGATTAATGAAACCGATTTTTTTAGAAATGTGTGATTAGCGATTGTAAATTATGTAGGGTTTAAATCTTAACTCTATGAGTTTTTCGTAAGTCTGATTGACAATGAGGAACACCTTAAAAGTTAGGTGCCTCATTTGGTATATATTGTTGGGTTATATGTAATAAGGATCTAAATAGGGGAAAAAAAAACACCTAGAGGGGGGTGAATAGGTGTAAACGTATAAACACTCAAAAATCGTTGCGATAAAACCCAATGCGGAAATAAAAAATAATACGCAAGATTTTTACGTGGAAAACTCCATCACCGGAGTAAAAAACCACGGGACCGATAACACGGCAGAAATCCACTAGAATTAAAACACGTACAAGGTGATTTACCGTACACAATTACGACTCAACCTTTTCCATACGCTCCTAGAGGATCTTCTCCGCTCGCTCCGCGACGCTTCTCGAATCCACGATCTACTGCGCCCAACGCCGAATCCACGGCGTCCAACGTCGAATCCACGACGTCCGACCGAATCCACGGTCTTCACCCAATAGCACCCTTCGAATCCACGAACGTGCCTCGCTCCGAATCCACGAGAGCGGTTGAACCTTGAATCACAAGGACACGCGAATCCACGCGCCGATTTTTGGGGTAAATCGTTGTTTTTGGGTGGTGATGATCCGCCGAATACTTAGATCAAAGATAGATCGGAAATACCATCTAAGTATTCATTAGTTTGATTCAACTCAAGATGTGAGTATGAAAACCTAGAATCAAACTAATCAATTAGATGAAGAAACATAGAGTATTCTCTAATGATTTCCTTTTCTTCTCTATATGTGGATCTAGAGGGCGTATATATGAAAATGACGGCTATTTTTATTTTCGGCCTCTTTTCGGATTCGCCTAGAAAAAGAGTCATAGGGTTTATTTATAGGTTAGAAACCCTAGGAAGGAGATAAGACTAAAAACCTAACATTTCTGGGAATTTTTACGGACGGCGATCCGGATCGGATTAGCTGTGATCCGGATCGTCCGTAACGAGTCAGGCAATTCTAGAAAAACGAAGGTTCGGGATCCGGATCGAAGTGCTTGATCCGGATCGTTCATACAGTTCACCAAACATCAACGTCGGGATCCGGATTGCGAATCCTGACCGGATCGTTCAAGGAAGATGGTAAACTCAGTGTTCGGGATCCGGATCAAGAGAGGCTACGATCCGGATTGAACTGGTGTATGAACGAACCACCTTCGGGATCCGGATCGAACAACCTGATCCGGATCCTGAACATGTCCCAAGTCCAGTTTTTGATTTTTATGCAATGAAAGATTCTTCCAAGTGTTTCTACACTACAAGAAGTATTCGGAACCTTTTTTTAGTTTACCTGATCCTTTTGAATT
>CM055061.1:6175444-6185444 GCA_029204045.2 Tillandsia leiboldiana
TTGTCGTTGTTGTCTTGAATTCCGGTGTCGGAGGAGGAGATACCGACTGAGGCACAAAAACTGTCTCACTCGAACTTGGACTGTTTCCAGTTTGAGTGTATCCGAGGCCGAACCGATTTGATTGACCAAGACCAAGAAGTCTATCCAACTTACTCCTTCCTGAAGAGAATCGCTGTAAGTCATTCTTGAGTTGGAAAATGGTCTTGTCATTTCCAGGTTTATGTCGAGCCTCGTTGTAGAGCTTTGAGAAGTGATTCGCGTATCCACCAGATTTGTATGTTCCTTCTCAAGTTGCTCATTGGACTCTTGAAGGGAAACATTTGCTTTTATCAGGTTTTCCCTTTCCACTTCAAGAGCGTTTGAGAGAGAAGTCGCTCTTTTTGCTTCTTCTTCGAGATCATGCACTCTCCCTCTCAAACTCTTGTTTTGCTTAGCCACTTTCTTTGAATCCCTCAAAAGTCTGTGGTAGGCTAGAGCAAAATCTTCACCTTCCGAATCATCCGATTCGTTGTCCGTTGCATTCTTTTCAACAGTGGAGTTGGACAACGACTCGGATGTACTTGCCATAAAGCACATGAAGGGTGAAGATATGGACGCGTGGAATGCCGTGGAGCTCTTTTCTTCATCACTCGAAGACGACTCATTTGACGTTGAGTTGTCATCCCAAGTGACGACTTGCATCGCCTTCTTCTTTGCCGGATACTTGTTAGGACACTCCGTTGCAATGTGGCCGTAGCCTCGACATTTGAAGCATTGTAGTTGTCCTTCTGAACTTTTCTTATCCTTTGAGAAGTTCTCTTGCTTTCTTGACTTGTAACTTGAAGTACCCTTGCCTTTGTTCGACTTTCCGAAGGATGGAGATTTGCTTGAATTACCCCTTCGAAAGTTGCGGCGAAACTTCCTTGTCAAGAGAGCGAGCTGCTTCTCAAATTCCTCCATAGAAAGGTTCTCGTCATCGTCTGAGGAGGATGTATCCGCGTCTTCTTCCTTAGTTGTTTTCAACGCATAACCTGAAGACTTAGAAGTGGATGCCTTTCCAGAAGAATTGTTAGTAGTAAATGTCATTTCATAAGTTTGTAATGAACCAACTAATTCTTCTACACGTATTTCGTCCGGGTGTTTAATAGTTTCAATGGCAGTAACCTTTGGGCGAAATCGTTCAGGAAGAGTTCTTAAGATCTTTCTTACAATCTTAAATTCTGGAATCTTCTCTCCCAGATTAGCACATGAGTTTACGATGTCTTGCAATCGTGTATAGTAGTCCGTGAAAGATTCATTTTCTGCCATCAAGATAGAGTCAAACTTGCTCGTAAGCATTTGCAGTTTCTGAATCTTCACGAGGTTAGTTCCCTCATGTGTAACCTGAAGAACATCCCAGATTTCTTTCGCAGTCTCACATGCCGAGACGCGAGAGAATTCAGTTTGAGATAAGGCATTAAAAATAGCATTAATTCCCTTGCCATTGTAAGAAGATGAATCTAACTCTTCCTTGGTCCATTTCGACCTAGGTTTTAAGGTGCGAACATCACAATAAATTCAGTTGGATTAGACCATCCTAATTCAATTGATTGCCACACCCGTTCGTCGATGGAAATAAAAAGGCTTTCATCCGTACTTTCCAGTACGCATAATTTGTTCCATCGAAGAAGGGGGTCGGTTGATGTTTCCACCTTCAACCATTGTTACAACCCTATTCCCGCTCTGATACCACTTGTTGGGTTATATGTAATAAGGATCTAAATAGGGGAAAAAAACACCTAGAGGGGGGTGAATAGGTGTGAATAGGTGTAAACGTATAAACACTCAAAAATCGTTGCGATAAAAACCCAATGCGGAAATAAAAATAATACGCAAGATTTTTACGTGGAAAACTCCATCACCGGAGTAAAAAACCACGGGACCGATAACACGGCAGAAATCCACTAGAATTAAAACACGTACAAGGTGATTTACCGTACACACTTACGACTCAACCTTTTCCATACGCTCCTAGAGGATCTTCTCCGCTCGCTCCGCGACGCTTCTCGAATCCACGATCTGCGCCCAACGCCGAATCCACGGCGTCCAACGTCGAATCCACGACGTCCGACCGAATCCACGGTCTTCACCCAATAGCACCCTTCGAATCCACGAACGTGCCTCGCTCCGAATCCACGAGAGCGGTTGAACCTTGAATCCACAAGGACACGCGAATCCACGCGCCGATTTTTGGGGTAAATCGTTGTTTTGGGTGGTGATGATCCGCCGAATACTTAGATCAAAGTAGATCGGAAATACCATCTAAGTATTCATTAGTTTGATTCAACTCAAGATGTGAGTATGAAAACCTAGAATCAAACTAATCAATATAGATGAAGAAACATAGAGTATTCTCTAATGATTTTCCTTTCTTCTCATATGTGGATCTAGAGGCGTATATATGGAAAATGACGGGCTATTTTTATTTTCGGGCCTCTTTTTCGGATTCGCCTAGAAAAAGAGTCATAGGGTTTATTTATAGGTTAGAAACCCTAGGAAGGAGATAAGAATAAAAACCTAACATTTCTGGAGATTTTACGGACGGCGATCCGGATCGGATTAGCTGTGATCCGGATCGTCGTAACGAGTCAGGCAATTCCAGAAAAACGAAGGTTCGGGATCCGGATCGAAGTGCTTGATCCGGATCGTTCATACAGTTCACCAAACATCAACGTTCGGGATCCGGATTGCGAAGCCTGATCCGGATCGTTCAAGGAAGATGGTAAACTCAGTGTTCGGGATCCGAATCAAGAGAGGCTACGATCCGGATTGAACTGGTGTATGAACGAACCACCTTCGGGATCCGGATCGAACAACCTGATCCGGATCCTGACATGTCCCAAGTCCAGTTTTTGATTTTTATGCAATGAAAGATTCTTCCAAGTGTTTCTACACTACAAGAAGTATTCGGATCACACAAAATCTTAGGTTAAGCATACCTGATCCTTTTGAATTCTTCTTTCTTGAGATTGAGTTAAATGATCCAACTTTCTTCACCTTCAATCTTCAAGACTTGAGACTTTCCACGAAACTACGCCAACTCAAATTCCGTAACATATATGAATATTTCGATTCGGATATTGATATAGTAAAATTTTGGTATAATTGTGTGTTATAATACTTATATCCTTGATTTAGTACGAGGAGAAGGAAATCGATCCCGCTTATGCTTTCACCAAATGAGGCTCATGCTTTTTGACTGTCAGGTTAAAAATAAGGTAAATGTAGTTAGGATTTTTGGGATAGGTCCCTCCCTTACAGGCAATGATTATCTGTTCTTCTTTTTTATTTTTTTTCCTTCTAATTTGTGATAATTTGGTCAAATTGAACTCGTGACTGATATTTGGCTCACAAAAAAAACCTAGATTGCTCCAGTAGAAATCGAGCCTCCGAATCTAACTTCAGTAAAATCTACACAAATATTTATTTGCGATTACTCCGTGCATACGTGGCGTTCTCTCACGCATTTTGCTGATGTGGCATTCTCTCGCGGTTCGTTCGCCTCCGACCTACCACCGAACCGCCTCCCTCTTTCTCTCTCTTCCCGAGTCTACCCCCGCACCTCTTTTCTCTTTTCTCTCTCTTCCCAAGCCTACCCCTGCACCTCTTTTTTCTCCACCCACCCTACCACTGAACCGCCTCCCTCTTTCTCTCTTTCCGAGCCTACCCCCGCACCTCTTTTCCCTCTTTCTCTCTCTTCCCAAGCCTACCCCCGCACCTCTTTTTTCTCCACACGTCGAATTGGCTCCCTTCTCTCTCTCTTCCCCAACCCTACCCCCACATCTCTTCTCTTTTCTCCAACCGCCGAACCACCTCCCTTCTCACTCTTCGCCTCTCTCTCTCTCTCTCTCTCTTCTCTCTCTCTCTTGCTAACCCTACCGTCGCACCTCGCCCTTTTCTATCTACAATGTAGTGGACATTTTATTATTTTCAAGATCCACTCTTTCTCTCTCTCAGTGTTCGACAACTGGCGCATGTTCGCGGACGCGGCAAGCGAGGAGCGGCCCGACTACCGCATCGACAAGGTGCGCATCCGCGTGTCGATGCTGGAGAGCAACCGCGCGTACACGGCGTCTTTCCCGTTGCTCATGCTGTTTGCGGTCGGGGCTGAAGAAGATGGGAGAGGTGCAGCTGTCGGTGCGGTTCACCTGCCCGACGCTGCTGCCCGACACCTGGGCCATGTACGCCCAGCCGATGCTGCCGCGCATGCACTACCTGCGCCCCATCGGGTGGGCCCAGCAGGAGGCACTGCGCGGGCCGCGATACGCACCGTGGCCGGGTGGCTGGCGCGGGCGGAGCCGCCGCTGGGCCCGGAGGTGGTGCGCTACGTGCTGGTCGCGGACGCTCATGGGTGGAGCGTGCGGCGGAGCAAGGCAAACTGGTTCCGGATCATGGGGGTGGTGGCGTGGGCCGTGGGGCTGGCGCGCTGGGTGGACGATGTGCGGCGGTGGAGGAGCCCCGTGACGACGGTGCTGGTGCACGTGCTATACGGCGCCCAAGAAGGCGAAGCACAGTGTAGAAACTCGAAATATTTTATTTTTAATAAATAGATTAAAAGCAGAATTGTAGTCGATTTCGGGTTCAAAAGACCTATGTTGATTTATTTAGTCAATTGCCAGTGTGTGAGTTGCACGATTTACGAGACAAAAAGGCTATTTTCCAATCTGGACATGATCTTGGAAATCCGAGTTGACCGTTGCGATCGTCTCGTCGAACTGAGCGAGATTCATATTCAGCACTTTTTGATCTGACGGTCGGATCTTCCAGAATTCAGCGAAGAAGTGGACGAATCTCGCAACCAATGTAACAGTGCCCTCTGCGCACAGTGCACTTAAGTGAGTTACTGTAGATGAACAGTAACCCTAGTTTTCGGGACCCGACGAATACAATGTTGACTAATTCACTGTTCGGAATCCGAATATAGTAATCCAGGTAGTCATTTCGAACGGTTTCATCGTTCTGGACACAATGGCACTGACGGAATTTCTGTTTGACGGTCCTAGAGCCTCGAAACGCGCGATAACTGTGTTTCGGTACAGTATAAGATGGAATTTAAAAATTATGGAGGCAAAATTTTAGCGAACCAAAATCGCTACCTGATAGGTTTCGTCGAGCCGGACGTCGTGGTGGTGTCAGATTTTCAGTGTTGACAGTCCGGTTGTCTCGAAAAGCGTGGAAAACAGTGAAAAATACAACAAATCGCGCGAAAACCCTTTGTGTTATGCTCCAAAGAGCGTTGCAAATTATTGGAGAGGGACTAATGTGTGAAATAAATATGCTGTGAGGGTTTGGGCTCCAAATATGAAGTAAAGAGGGATTAAATTGCATTTATGCAAATGCTATATATATAGGCGGGTAGGATTAGGGTTCTTTAACCCTAAGCTCCGCAGCCCGAGCCCTAGCCGCAACCCAACTGCATTGCCCCTCTACTGCCGCACCCCTCGCAAGCCGCGCACAGGCCGCCGCCACCCTCATCGCCGGAGAAGAAGGGGATCAAGAAACCACCTTATCTCGGGTTGTGGGTGAGGAAGCAACCAGAGGAGATTTGATTTCACCAAACCTCTTCTGGGTGTCCCTCGGTGTGGCCGCGACCGAGCCAAGTGGTCTCCACGGTCGCCGCCGCCGTGAGCCGCCGCTCGAGCCAACCCTAATTTCGGGTCTTTGAACACTTCGCCGGGGAGCCTTTTTCCGGCGCTGCCGCTCGACCTTGTCGCCGGCCACCACTGCAGGAAGGTCCGCAGCAACTAGCAGAGCACCTTGGACCAACTTGCACCACCCCGAACTCGGCCGGCCGGATTCCGCCATTAGAGTCTTCGTTTTCCCGGCGAACTCCCTTTCCGGCCAACCGGGGACTTCGCGCGCTGGGAAAACAACCCAGGTGAGTTCTATAATATCGTTTTGAGCTCCCCATTATTTTGCATGCGAAGGTTGACGTGTAGTTTTTGATTATGGAGGTCGCACCTTTCTCTCGGTCCGGGCATCTTCTCCGGCCGCCGCCGTTGACTCCGGGCTCCGTCCAACCCCCAGGTAGGTCTTAAACATTGTAACCTAGAGTTCCTATCCAGTTATTTTGGTCCAAAACCTCTGTGTAAAGAGTTCGTTCGAATCTTTTATTATTGATGTATTCGAGCTTGGGTCCGGCCGCCGCTGTTACTGGCCGCCGGCTGTGGCTCGGGCATGGACCAAACTTCATCTGGGAGGTAATATAATGCCGTGCTCCACCTTGTTTCAGATTTGAACGGTGTTGTTCCAAGTTGCTCCAAAACCGAGCTTTGTTTAAATTAAAGAGTTTTCCGGCGAACTTTCCGGCCGTTTTCCGTCGCACCCGAGGTGAGCCCTCAACTCAGTGGACTGTCCAGAGCATGATGCTCACGTTTAATTTGAAGTTGGTTAAGTGTTAAATAGGTATTAGCATAATGTATTTTTGAATGTTTGAATGACCTTGAGCCAACTTTGCCCTCGGACTTCGTATAAGTCCAAACCTGTGAGCACGGGTTTTGTCTCGCTGTCCCAGACACGCTGAAACTTACGGCGCTAATTTTGGACTCCTGGTTTTAGAGAACGGATCAAAATAGTAGAATAAATAATGATTTTATGTAAATTTAAAAGTTGTTTTGGATTAAGTCGCAAATGTGACTCTGTGACTGTCTTTAGACAGTAATTATACATGTAATAGATATTTTATATATATAAGTTCCGAAGGCTCCAGTTGAGCGAAAATCAGTTAAAGTTTCGTAAATCGGCAAAATCGTCGATTTTACGGATTTCGACGCGAGTTCGCTCTCCGGTTTAGATTTTGGATTTTTGGTTGATGCCTCAGAATACCTACGACACTGTCCTGGTTGGACTAGTGTCTTGGTATTATCGTCAGTAATCCCCGAAGTCCAAATAGGGCTCTAGATGGATTGCAAGGGCAATTTGGTAATTTAATCATCTAAATAATTCAGTTGACGACTCGGTCTATTTTATTATCTAAAACATGATGTTTAGAAATCAGTAACTGTAGTGGACAGTTTTCAGATTGTTTTAGTGTTAGTCGGGTTGGGTTTGAGCGGGATAGTCGCTGATTTCAGTTATATGGTCAGGGCCCAGCAGTTCAGCACCAGCCTCCCAGTAGCTGTGCGGGAGTTCGTGGATCGGCCTACATCCAGGTGGGTTAGCTTCGGTCCGGGCATGATCTATTCGGCCCTCTGGTTGCTTTAGTCCAGTCGGACACCATTTTTTTTGACCAGCCTGCGAATTATACCGATACGACCTATGATGACTGCATATATATCACATGATCCCCTGATAGACATTGATTCTTTTAGACTCATCATATATACCTGCTGATTTTATCTAGATTAGCCGTGATGATTGTATTGACATGCCCTATGATTAGTCCTGATAGATCTTGATCTACGTGAGACATATCTTACGTACCTGTTTATCAGTTTTTATATTTCTGATAGACCCTGATCTTCATGAGACATACCATATACATATCTGTTCATCAGCTTTTTCAGTATATAGATCTGCATGATTTGATGGCACCTGTTGATTCCTGTCAGCCGATTTATTGTTGATATTCCGATATGCATGATTGATAGGTACTACTTGATGTTCCGATATGCATGATAGATTCTGATCGACACGATAGATGATTCCCTGTTGGGATCTCGGCATGTTGCCGACTACCCGGTCACTAGACCGTGAGATTGATCATTATGATTTGCCCGCACTGCTGTACTTCACGAACATCAGCGGAGTCATGACCCGTGTAGATGTTCTTTACCGGTAAAGTGGTCTAGTGTACGACCCGTGACTCCCAGGTTAGTGCCCAAGGGTGCCGGAGTGTTGACTCCCAGGTTAGTGCCCGAGGGTGCCGGAGTATGTCAGCCAGGTTGGTGCCAGGTTTGGCGAGATATCCCTGAGGTCTTGTTGACCAATATGGTGGCTTTTGATTGGATGTTTGGTAGTCTCCTTATTGACGCATTACTGCTCAGTTTATTTCCAGTACTAGTTGGTAGACATACTTTGATCACCTGCAGTTCCTTATGCATGATTATTATGGATACCTTGATTTCCAGCATACATGATCTACCGCTTTTATGATTGATTATCACTGACATATCCTGATTTACAGTATTGCTTATCCGTAGTTCTTATGATTGATTACCTGCCTAGTTAGCCTATCTGTGGATTCTGATTATTAGTAGACAGTTATATTTTCCAGCTTTCCCTATGATTCTTACTATCCGCAGATTTTAGTACCCAGTAGGTACGATTAGCTACTTCTCGGCTCGTCGTGCCCACTGGGATACACTCCGGTGTGTCTCACACCCTCGGGTGACTGTTGCAGGTCTTTCGGGTGGTGAGATGTCGGGACGATCCAGTGAGGCTGTTACGATAGAGCTGTCCCCCTGATGATTGTGGTTTATGTTATTTCAGCTTTTCGATTATTTGGATATGTCAGATTGATGTGAGCATGATTATTTGGATTATTCCTGTTGTTTAGTCATTGTTTAGTTTAGATGTTGATTGATCTCTGATGGATGATTGGATTTGCCTAGCCGTGCATGTATAGGAGAGACCCTATCCCTATGGATAGGGGATTTCCTATATGTGTGGCGGTCTGTTACGCCCGTTTTGCAAACTCTGATTTATTTCAAAAAAAAAAATTTTCAGACCTGATTTTTAAACTCGGGGCGTGACACACAGGGGGAAGCACGAGTCGCCGCCCGCGCCCGTGCCGGCCGTGCCCGACGCGGCGCCGGCGGACCAGAAAGTTGCCGACCAGAATGCCGCGCGCGGCATGGCATCCCACAGTGCGGGCTGGGGCAGCAGGGGCGCGCGTAGGCAGCGTGCACCAAGCGCGCGCGAGCGGCAGCAACCGCGCTGCACGCGCGCAGGGCGCGTGCGGTTGTAGGGCCGCGCTGCGCGGGGCACGGTCAGCGAGCGGCAACAGGTGAGCGGCATGCGAAAATTTAGGTTTAAGTTTATTAATTAAATTAAAAAAAAAGTACAACCATGTGTTGACAAAAACAAGCAAAAAATAAATAAATAAATTATCAAATATTTATATTTATCCAGTAATTTTTTGAGTATAGTGAAAAAGATTCCCTCAAATACTATAGATAAATTATCTAATTTATTATCATACATAATAAATTAAGTTTTGTTTATTATATTACTAATTAGGATTAAAACTCACTAATAGTGGTTTTACTATTAATATGCCTATTTTAAATTATTATGTTTTTCACGCGCGAGCGGCAGCAACCGCGCGGCACGCGGGCAGGGCGCGTGCGGCTGTAGGGCCGCGCTGCGCAGGGCACAGTCGGGTGCGGGCTGGGTGCAAGACTGAGTGCGGCCAAGGCAGGGATGGCCACGATAAGGTACAAATGCAAGTTTAATAACACGGTAATTAGCAAGGTATAATTAACGAAGCTGATTTCAATTTTCCAATTTAAAATACAAATTCCTTAAAATTTAAATTCAAAATTAATATATTAAAATTTAAGTTTTTCAGATATGATTAAATTTCAAAAAAAAATACTAGATTATATATAGTTATTTATTTATTTATTTTACATATAACCTGATATTTTTAGATATGGTTAATTTTTAAAATTTTCCAACATATTATAGTTTTCTTTCTCTGTCGGTAAGATTTAGAAGTAAAAATATTATATATAAGAAATATAATATACCAATATTTTAAAATTAAAATTTTAAATTTTATGAATTATATAAGTTAATATTTGAATTTGATGTTGAATTTGAATTTTAATTTGAATTCGAAGTTGCGTTTAAGTTTGAAATTAATTTTTTAAATTTTTCATTAATTATAAATATATTTTGGCATAAAAATATAAAAAAATTTATTTACTATTAATTCATTAAATAGATTAGGATCACAAATTTTTAATTAAAATTGAAATTTATACTTTATTTTATTAAATATGATTTTATTTCAGATATATAATTGAAAGTCCACTTT
>CM055061.1:6187944-6323000 GCA_029204045.2 Tillandsia leiboldiana
TCTAGATTACTATAGATTTCCTTTTTCTTAGTCCCTAGGTTATTACTTGATTTAATGTTTACTAATTCCCACATATTTTACAGAGATTGTGTAAGATTCTCACAATTCACTATCATAGCTACTATAAAATTACTATTAAAATTGATTTGATTTGCTAAGATTTGATATGATAGCAAATCTTTTAGTAATATAGAGATTTGTAAAATTCCTTAAAATTTAAATTCGAAATTAATATATTAAAATTTAAGTTTTTCAGATATGATTAAATTTCAAAAAAAAAATACTAGATTATATATAGTTATTTATTTATTTATTTTACATATAACATGATATTTTTAGATATGGTTAATTTTTAAAATTTTCCAACATATTATGGTTTTCTTTATGTCTGTAAGATTTAGAAGTAAAAATATTATATATAAGAAATATAATATACCAATATTTTAAAATTAAAATTTTAAATTTTATGAATTATATAAGTTAATATTTGAATTTCATGTTGAATTTGTATTTAAATTTCAATTCAAAGTTGAGTTTAAGTTTGAAATCGGATTTTGTATTTTGTTATTTGAACAGATTGTCAGATTATGGCAGATTTGCTATCATAATTATTATTTTCTCCTGTCCCTAACAATTCTATAAATAATGATTCTCTCAGTATAGTATGTTCTTCTTTTTTCCTATTTCTAAAATCACTATCGTAGTTACTATTTTTTTCTGTCCCTAAGAATTCTATAAATAATGATTCTCTCAATATAGTATGTTCTTCTATTTTCCTATTTCTAAAATTATTATAGAGTCTGAGATTACTATAAATATATATAATAGATTTTATAAGATGATGACATATATTTTGACATATCGTTAATTTTTCTAATTGTATATATATTATTATATATAAGATTTTGTAAGATTAAATTAATATATGAAAATTTCAGTTAAGATTTAGAAATAAAAATATTATATATAAGATTTTGTAAGATTAATAGTTAAAAATATTTGATTTGATTTTATTTGATTTGATTCATATGATATTTTCGAAAGAATTCATCATTTTCAAAATATTTGATTTGATTTGATTTGATTTGATTGATGTGATATTTTCGAAAACTTTGAAATCTTATATATAATATTTTCGAAATAAATTACTATAAAATTACTATTCTGTCCCTAAGATTTTTAGATTTTGTCACATTATGACAGATTTGCTATCATAACTTTTCTTTTTCTGTTCTTAAAATTTCTATAAATACTAATTCTTTCGGTATATTTTACCTGAAATTTAAAGTAAATAAGGTAATTAAAGATAAAGAACATGATCCTCATTCCACTTACGTAAGATATCTAATCTAAATTAGTTTTGCTACTTAATTATTTACTATTATATATATAATTATAATTTAATTATGATATCAAATTATTTACATTGAATATCAAATTATTTATATTGATTATAGGTTTAATGAAGCAAGCCCATATAATAAAGAGAGTAAATGAAGAATTACCGGTTGTCCTCCATGCAGTTTACTTTTTTAATATTAGGTGTTTTATGGAGAAACTAATTTAAATTAAATGTAGTATGCCTAACTATTTCTAACTTTCAAATGTAATAAATTATGTCTAAATCATTTAAAATACTAAAAATTTTTCCTCTTAATTGTAATGACAAAGGGAAGTCTCCTATGGTACAAAATTTGCTCATCAAATGTGAAGAACAACTGCAGTCTCCTACTACTAACAAAGAAATCAACAAAGATTTATTTACAGAAACATCACCAGATGTGGAAATTTCTTCCAGGTAGTTTTGCTATTATTTTATATGAAGTAATATTTAGATAAATTTGTATAAATATATTTTTTTCCTTTTTTTAACTTTAGTAAATATTTTTATGAGCAGCTCAAGGCATTTTATTGATGATATATCTGAAATACATCATCCTAAGAAACTTCGCCTTACGTAAGATATCTAATCTAAAGTAATTTTGTTACTTAATCATTTATGATTATATATATAATTATAATTTATTTATAATATCAAATTATTTACATTAATTGTAGGTTTGATGAAGAAGAACGATCTGATAGAGAGACCAGATAAAGAATTACATGCTACAAACAATGTACTAATATAATATGCATCTTGCTCAGGGCATCACAGGGACTCAGAGGCTTGCCATTTAGCAGCCCAGAATTTGCTGGATCAAAGAGATCCCAACCCCTTGCTCTCTAACTTTACAACCTTGCTCCACACACAAATCCACACTGACCACATTTGATCTGAAGTGAGCATCAAGCTCAGGGGACAGCATGGAGCAACTTTCATATTATGCTCGAAGCCTGAAACAAACTTTTTCTTCATTGAGGCATTTTCACAAACACCTGTGCACATTTTCTCGAAACACAACCCAACCAAACCCAAGCTAGTTTTCTGCAGAGGAAGAACCTGGGAGCACCTAACTTGAAAGGAAATGTTCTATAAGACAAAAGGAGTAATCCCAGCAAGTATAGGTCCATCTTGCACCCACGGTTTGGCCGGAATCCAAGGTTGAAGATGAAGCCTTTGCTTCGAAAATGGTGACCATTCAACCGAAGATTCTGGGACTCAACCACTTGCACCAACAGGTGCAAAATCACTCCAAAAACTTACCTGAACCCATGCCCGGCGACAGGACACGACGGCGGCGCAGTGGGGCAAAGCTCGGTTTAAGCTTCACCACCTCTAATGGTGGATTTTCACCAAGGCTGCATGGAGCCCATGCATATGCATGACTAGGTTTCTCTTGGTCCCAGAAAACTTCCCGACTACTGCCCACCAGCCGGCGACGGCCGGAAGGCCGGCCACCGCAATATGATCCCAACTCGGGTCATCCATGGCACCCCCACATTTGGGCTGCATGGATGCCATGCAAACGCATGGATGGAACCTAAATGATCTCAGGAAGCTTCTTGGCCAAGTGGTCGGAGGTAGGGAGGCTCGCCGGCGCCGGAGCAACAAGCTCGGCCAAGGTGCAAAAACCCGAAAACTAGGGTTCAATTCTGCAAGGTGGTTACTCAACCAAACTCCACCAAATTTGGTGGAGATGTTACTTAGATCCTACAGTAAATTCCCATGATCTTAGTTTTTAATTTGATCCATTGGTTGTGGAGATTGGCCGCGACGGAGCTAACAAGGGTTCCGGCGAAGAGCTTTCTCCCGCCGGCAACCTACTGTGCATGGGGGCTCGGGGCTTGCCAGAGAACATCCTCACTACCTATAGAGGTTACTGCTAGGGGTCTCGGGTCCAGATAACCTTTGGTTTAAGGAGACTCACCTCGCCGGAGTTGGTGAAGAAGTGGAAGAAGCCGGTTCTCTCCCCCCCCTTCGCGCGGCCACAGAAAGCTCCAAGGTGATCCTCAGACGCAGGAAAACACCTCATGGACTTCAAGAACTAAGTTGGAGCAAGTTTGTTCCAAGCTTCACTCTCCTCTCTCTCTCTCGGATTTTCTTGGTGGTGTCTCCTCGGCCACCCCGCACCCAGGGTTATGAGGAATAACTCCTGGGAGTTAGGAATCCCAAGAGTCACCTCCTATAACCACCCCGGGGAGACCAAAAGCCATCTTTGTTTTTAATGCAATATTTGCAAAATTACAAAGAACCCCCCACACTACTATCCTAAAGCCTTAGGGTCCCTTCTGTAAGTAACATTTGCACCCAGAACCTTAACCTATAAGCCACACTTAATTTGGTACATAAAATATTAAGGTTTCTTAAAAAATACCCCCTTTTTCGACACTTTTCATGCATTTCGAGAAAAACGGTTCATCAAATTGCGAAACAGACTTCGCCACGACGTCCGGCTCGTCAAGACTTATCAAGTAGCATATTTGCTTGCTTGATACGGCGCTCAAATAAAATCTCAGGCCATAAAGTTCTTTATGTTGTATAACGACGCACGCATTTCGATGCACCCAGATCGCCAAATGTGAATTCCGTCAGTGCCATTGTGCTCAGAACGTTGGAAATAGCTAGAATTGACTACTCATACTACTATGCCTGGGGTCCAGACGGCGAAACAACCGACGTCGGTCGAGAGGGGATTTAAATCCGGAGTTACTATTCACAACTTAAGTTGTGGGGCCCGCTTTTCTTTGGCTGTTTTGCAGAAGATCCGACCGTCGGATCGAAGACATGTGAATATCAACTTTTCATGTTTCGACGAGACGGTCGCAATGGTGATCTCGGATTTTCGAGATCAGACCCCGATCAAAAGTCGATATTTTCGGGCCACCATTGCGCTACTAATTTATCCATTTTGCCATTTAAATAATTCAGAAAATTATTTAAGCTTAGATTTTGAATTTTAAAAATTACGGTTACTACAACCGCAGCGAAGCGCGGGTATTTAACTAGTTATCATTATTTGACTGCAGAATAAAACAGTCAAAAAAAACCTAGATTTTTCTAACTAGTTATCATTATTTGACTGCAGAATAAAAACAGTTGAAAAAAACCTAGATTTTTCTCACAATTTAGTAGGTAATTAAATTAAACACGTAACCCTAAGGCATTAATTGGAATTTCTCAGGAAATGATGAGAAACAATAAATATGAGATAATCTTTCTTTTCTTTTTTTTTTTCTTTGATGAGAAAGAGCATCTTAGTAGCTAGTTACAAAACTCTTTGGGAGAAAACCCATAAAAAATCAAAATAGATAATCCTTGTTTATATATATATATATATATATATATATATATATATATATATATATGAGAAGTGCTAGGTGTACACCCCCAAATGGGGTGTACATCCTACACCCACCCATCCTAGGGTGGGTACTCATCCACTCGTCACTCAATGTGATGAGTAGAATTCACCCACCTCTAGGATGGGGTGGGTGTAAGATGTACACCCCAAATGGGGTGTACATCTAGCATTTTCCTATATATATAGTATGAGATAATTTATTGAGGTGTGCTAACGCATATTATGAAGAAACAAGTAATACTCTCATGATTAAAGTTCTAATAAATAAAAAGTCAAACTTTGACTGCAAATGATCTAAAAATGCTCTGAAATTCATATCGACTAGTTTTTTTTTTTTTTTTTTTTTTTTTTTTTTTTTTCACGTGTAGAATCAATAATTGTCTCGATCGGAATTCGTATGTGATAGATTTCGAGCGATGTGAATGTCTCAATCATAGAATTTCAGCACTTGTTGAAAATTGAAGGTGGGAATAGACCTCCATCCCCTGTTCCCAGTTGATTCATTTACCTTGACTCGGCTTTTGCCCTCTCTTGTCGACGCAGAGATGCTCGATCTGTCCTCATCTAGTGGTTTGGACCTTGCGCTACAAATGCAGTTGTCCTGCAGTAATTCCTCTTTCTAGCTCCATGCGCCGCCGTCAGAAATAGTTCTTAGAATAAGTTCCTGAAAAACATTTTGTGTTTATCGTTCGCAGCGCAATCATTCTTCCATCATCAAGAGATATCAAAAAGTTGCCAAGAGCATGAGACATCGACGGAGAGAAAATGCTACCAAATGCCTTTTACTGACTGAACAAGTATCTGATTGTATATAATTCAAACATAGTGCTGGCTTTTCTTTCTTTCAGCCTCTGCCCTTTTTATTTCTTATCCTGATAAAGGCGAGATGTTATGAGCAAACATGTCAAAGTGAGGATGGCGATTTAACTGCCGCTGCCGACGCAGATTCTTTCTGATAAGAATACACGCCAATCCCCCGCTTTCTTCCCAGTCGACCTGCATCGACATACTGAACGAGGAGCGGGCACGGGATGTATTTGCTATCGCCGAGTCCATCGTGAAGAACTCTGAGTATGGAGAGGCAGACGTCGAGCCCAATGAAGTCTGCGAGCTCCAGCGGGCCCATCGGGTGGTTTGTGCCCAGTTTCATTCCTGTGTCTATATCCTCCTTAGTCGCCACGCCTGTGTACAAGGTGTAAAATGCTTCATTGATCATTGGCATCAGGATCCGATTGACGATGAAGCCTGGGTAGTCTTGGGAGCATATAACAGTCTTCCCTAGCCTGCACGAATGGAAAATTATTGGATTAGACACGTTCATTATTAGGTAGATATGTATGAAGACCTGCTTGAACTAGAGGCGCCCTCCATCTTTTGTGGCTTGATGACCCCAAACTTTTCTGCGATTTAATTTATATTATTCTGATTTGGTGATTGTAAATTCCAACAGCATTCAACAGCCCCATCACCTCTTTAGCTGAAGGAACGGTAGTTCTATGTAAGTTAAAAGGTTTAAAGTTAAAGGAACAGTTAATTAAGGAATCGAAAATCAGCTGACAAACTCATTTCAATTCAAAAAACTTTTACCCAACAATTGCAATCAAAATAGTATTTGAATCAGAAAACTATATGTTTAGCAAAAAAAAATTTGAATGCTGAGTAAATTAGAATATGAATTCCACAATTTTTTTTTCCTCTGAAACCTTTTTGGTCCAGCTGGAGTATCTGCAGAAATGCTGCATGTGTAAAGCTGCTCTGATAACTTTTTTTTTTTATTATTATTATTATTATTATTATTATTATTATTATTATTATTGAAATTCCCTCCTACGGTTTATTGCTACAACAGAAGAACAGTAAAATTCAGAGCTTCTGAGGCTAAGAAGCTCATTCGACCTTCTTAACTTAGCAAAAAATCTAGACTGCTTCTTCGCCAAATGCCCCATTGCTGCTTCTAGGAGAAGAGCAAATATTCTTGTGGCCACGCCAAGCAGGCACCAAAAATTTACTATTTGATGTACATTTTTTCGGGAAGCCAAAGAATTAAAAACTAGGTAAATTATGCAGACCTGGATAAGTCTTAGGAGCATACCTTTCCGCCAAGGATTTTATCATCACAAAGATCTCATCAGATGTATCTGCTCCTCTTACAATCTCAACCAATTTCATTATAGGAGGAGGGTTCATAAAATGCATGCCTATCACCTGAAATAAAAAGAAAAGGCTCCTTACAAATCTGACAGAAAAAGAAATGGACTCCATTTTGATTTCTCAGAAAAGTTTCCTCATTTACCATGTTCATGTTTGAGTAATCATATGGAAAACGACATATTGGAAATAAGTAGCGACTGCTACGGAATGTCACAAAACTTCTCCATTAAGTTATAACTCTGTGATTCGTCCACTTTATCCATTTAATGTTTAGATGATGATGTCTTAACAGAGGTCTATTGACAGATAGAAGATCTAAAAAAGAGAGGAAATTTTAGACTCTTATTTTAGCTAGTCAACCAGTAGTAGTCGTTTCATTTTGTAACAACTTACATTAGAAAAAGTTAAGAGGTCAGGATTGATAAACATATTACATTTGCTCAGCTACATGTATTAATGAGACAGAAATTCAGAGCGCGATGACTGCTAAACTAAAGTTAATCAGTCCCCAAATAATATAAATATAGACTAGAATCTCATTTGCATACCTTCATAAAAATGCTAAGATATGCGCTAAAGAATCAATTAGAATTTACAAGATTTTCATACAAACAAACCACCATCAACCGGCACATTCAACTGCATAGAATGAGGCCAGAAAAACAAAAAACTTAAGCAGTGCCAAGGTAGGCTTATGTTTGATGTACTCTGTCTCTATTTCATGTTTCTACTAAGAATAAAACTGTAATCAGTAAAAGCACTGTCAAGAGCAGGAATTAATATCACAATAAGCTGATCTAATGAAAAAAAAGGAATCAACTAAAAAACCTGGGACGGGCGGCTAGTTGCAGAAGCAAGGCGTGTAATAGAGATTGAACTTGTATTAGACGCCAGAATCGCGGAAGCTTTCGAGATCGTGTCAAGTTCTATAAACAATTTCTTCTTTACATCTTCAGACTCCACAATGGCTTCAATTATGACATCTGCAAACTGAAGCTCTTGCAAATTTGATGTGTACTTCAGACGGCTTATCGAATCATTACCTACAACCTACAAGCAAATAGAAGCAACAAAAAATTTAAGTGTGTTAGCTAATTGGCCGGTGACATGTTATGCAACAAAGTTAGGAAGATGATAGTTTCTGATATTTGTTGTTTTAGCTTCTAATCTATTTCATAATAGTGACAAACTTCTTTAGGCAGAGTTTCAACCGCTAGCATCCCCAAATATAAGCTTCATAAATGATATCTTTCACACAAAAAATTTCTGGGCAAAGCAATTAGTAACTGCAAGAAGCTCAATAACTCAATACAAGCAAGCTGTTGAACAGTAGAAACCGAGAATTTTAATGGTTTAATTGTATCAAAATTGAATTTTTGCATAGTAACTTAAAGTGAATAGTAACTTGACGTTTTTCTGGATCGATTCTTCGAACTTGCCCTTTTTAGCCGATCTGGACCCGAACCTATTGACGCGTATACTCGTTTTGATTGGTCTTAGCGAGCTGAGCATGATGGCGCGATCCGATTTTGATTTCGATGAGCCTAAGGCCTCAAAAAGCGTGCCAGACTGTGTTAATCCTTGTGGTTGATTTTATAATTTCTCGAGACCTATTTTTGGCGAACCAAAATAGCTACCTGATAGGTTTCGACGAGCCGGACGTCAGGGCGTCGTCCGTTTTTATGTTCGTCGACCCGATCACCTCGAAATGCGTGAATCACTGCAAAATTCTAGTTTTTCTTATTTGAGTGCTAGTATTTTATATATGGTTTGGGCTGGCATGAATTCTGAAGGGTCTTTACAGCATTTTTCACCCAAGGAGCTGGACCATACTGTAAATAGCTGTGTTGGAAGGGCCAAGTAGCAAATGTTTGGTCTTAGGTTGTTAGAGTTCAACAACCCTTCACCCGACTCCCTGGTCAACCGCAGCCCCCATCTCCACGTTCAACCTCTTCCCTCTCTTCACTTTCCCGAGCAGTTGCACCCTAGGCTGGAGAAAGAGAAGCCATCTTCTTCTCCTTGATTGGACTCGGCTTAGGAAGGAGAACACCGAAGCTTCCCATTTCTTCTGGCTTCCATTTCCTCCTAGTATTTTCTGCAGCCCTGTGGGAGTGAGCTCGAAGAGCCTTGGCATCAGACTCCACCGTGTGTGGCCGTCGGGGTAGGTCATCTTCTTCCTATCGTTTTCCCGGCCTGAGGTGAGTCAAGCTTTTCCTTTCTTGGTTTTCTTGCATCGAGACCACCGACAGTTTTCTTCTGACCCTCTGGGCATCACCCGGGTGCAGCTGCGTCGGCCGTGGATTACCGGGTTGTCGGCGGGGTCATAAAAGCTGCCGGAACCCTAATCAGGCCGAGCCTTCTCGCGCGTCGGTTTCGGTGGGGTCGCGGGTGATCAGGATAGTTGGGCCTTCTCTGTTGACGCCCAGGAATCTACCTGTGAAGTTTGGGGGCCCCTGGTCTTGTGTGCTAGCCGCGAAGCGAAGCCCTAGGTTTCTTGTTCTTGCGTGGAGCCAAGCCTCGCCGCCGGCCGCCGCCGTCGCTTCTCGACCCCGGCCACCCCCCGGTAAGCTTTCTTACATCTTGGCAGTCCCTCCAATGCCTTTGCATGCAGTCGATAGCCATGGGTTACAAATCCGCCATTAATGCCCTTAGGTGAGCCGCAAGCTCGGATCCCGAGCAACCATCGCCCCCGACGCCTGTGCTGGACTTGGTGGAGCTTCTGCTACCTTCTAGGAGCTCCTCTTATTGCTGCATGCCCTTTTGTGGAACTCCCTTTCTTGCTCGACCAACTCGAGCCTTGGTGCAACTCGGTTGGGCCAAGGCATGCTCCGGCGTTGCCTCCGGCCACCCCACAGTATTGGGTAAGTGAGCCTGGGTCCCCCCTTACCCACAGGTGAATGATGCTCATCCTGTTTATGGTTGGTTTGGCCGCAGTGAGAAGTGGGAAATTGTTGGGCTCTAGCTTAAGGTTTCTTGGCCGAGGGTGCTACTGCTACTGTTCCGGCGACCTTTCGGCTCAGGCAAGGTGAGCCTCTGAACCTCCAGGGCATCCTGAATATGGTGCTCTTTTCAGTTTGTAGTTTGGTTGAGTGGTTGCTTTGGAATCTCAACTTAGATAATTGTTGTTTTTGGTAGGTTGGGTTTTATCTCTTCTTGGACCTCGTGCCACCCTCGGACGGTGAGCACGGACTCCAGCAAGTCGAGGGCCTGTGATTGGAACCTGTGGATTGAGTAAAAACACTTTGGATTCAGGTATCGACTTTAAACTTGAGTTATATGTTGTATTTATGCAAATTACGGAAAGTCTAGGGACCTTGTTGCAATTGTGACATCGTGTACTGTTTTGGGCAGCGTATGGATGTTTTATGAACTCTTCGTTCATGATCTAAGACTCCCGTTGATCGAGAATTGATTTTAAACTCGTAAAGCGATAAATTGGCGGTTAGCGGCAATTTGGCATTTTTGAACTTTGGACCTTATCTAGGTTTAGTAGGTTGCCCAGATATCTTAAGTAAAGCGTTCTGGGGCAACATGCCAAGTTTCATTTAATTTGGTAGCCTGTAGGCTCTAATCGGATCAATATTGATCGATCGACGGATTATCAGTTTTCCGGCGGATCCCGAGACCTTGAGTGACCTAGGTGTTGTTACAGCTGTGTTGTCTGTGGTTTTGGTATTTGTGAGTCTTTCACTGATAGATGACTATGATTCAGGCCCGAGTATCCAGGAGCCGCCTCGCCAGTCAAGCAGCGGATAACAGGAGTCGCCTCGCCAGTTCAGCAGCGGATATCAGGACCGCCTAGGTTGAGGTGGGTACTCCGATCCGGGTATCGGTATAGTGTAACCTTGGTTACCGTGTTTGACTGGTCCCACTGGTTGCCATGCTGACCCTACTTGATATTATTTGACTGTTTGATTCTATATCTATTTTCAGTGTACTTGACACTCTTAGTAGGGTTTTTATTGGTTCTTACTACATCATGCCATGCTCAGTGTTTTAGACACACCTAGACTCTGTTGTTATATATCACCTACTGCTAGACTATATGTGCCAGTATTTACAGTTTTACATTGCATGATAGAGTATGTGGATATCTTGTTATTACGGCATATTTATTGATACACTGACATACTTGATCCCGATTAGAAGTTCTCGGCTGTTTGCCGTATTTCCGATCTCCTGACCGCGAGCTTGAGCATTTACATTGAGATCGCCATACACCAGTTGGACATCTTCACGTAAACCAGTGGGCTGATTCCCTACAGTAGTGTTCTTTACCGGTAGAGTGGTCTGAGCGACCCGTGAGCTCGTTTATATGGCTGCACCTGTGGGACCGGATGATATTGAGCCCCTTTGATAGTCAGCAGGTGTGGGGTTCATGTCAGATTTGGTTTTGGCACTAGCCTGAGGTCCTAGTGACCAACAGTGGCATATGGTTGGATATAGCAGATTATTGATGATGCATTTTTATAGTTGGTTTATATTAGTCCATTCACATGCTTTCATACCTGCTGTTATACCTGCTTTCATATCTACCAAATATTTGTTCTTTCTACCTGCGTTTTATTATGCCATATTTGCTTTACTGCTTACACCCACTGAGATACATTCAGTTGTGTCTCACACCCCTGGATGACTTTTGCAGGTCGGTCGGGTAGTGGGCATCGGGACGATCTGTGAGGACACTGCGTTAGTACCGTCCCGTGGCAGAACATTTTCTTGTTATTTCCAGTTGTTTTATAACATGTTTAGAACATTAATTTGTTGGATTAACTGTAGTAGATGTTTAATTGTTATGCTTTTTCTAGTAAACCTTGCTTTAAAGATTATGTAATTATTCTTGCCGAGCCGAGTGTGCGTAGAAGAGATCTTGGTTTTGGACAAGAGATCTCCTATTCGCGTGGCGAATCGGGTCACGTCCTGGGGTTACCTTTTGAACTCTGACTTATAAAAAAAAAAAAAAAAAAAAAAAAAAAGACCGCTTTTAAAACCCGGGGCATGACATGAACACTGTACTAAAAAACTGTTAATAGACTTCAGAGCAATTGGAAAGTTGGTTTCACTATTAATTCTATTGGGAGGTATACACAGTTAGGTCAATTTGGCAGATTTGATCAGAAAATCTTGAGATAAAACAACAATATAATTTGAATAATTCAAGAAACCTTATAATGCTGTTACAATCACGTCAAACACTGCTGGAAACTGAGAGTATGAAGACCAAGATTATGATATTCAACCGGTCAAGGACTCCCAAATTCAATCAACATATGCAGCAATTTCTCTATTAAAGGTATCACAGCTCTTCCAGTAAACCAAGAATTTGTCTCTTTCTACGAGCGCTGATCACAATAGAGATTTATTAGAGAAAAGGTTTAAAAGGTAAACTACCCTTCCCTGTGATTGAAATCTATATGTTAGAGATTTCTGGCGTAATATCTAATCTGTATGTTACAGTTTAATTTGAAGACACTTTCCATCTCCTTGTAATAGTACTTTAAGTAACGAATTGATTACGTCTAGTGGAATTGTTGACATTCTGCTTTCCCATTAGTCATCTATCTTATATATTTTATCTGGTTATAATCAATCAAAGAGGTCAGTTAAAGAAAATACAATACGAGGTTATGGGAACTTACTGAATGCAGATTAGAAAGATAGAGGCTAGTCCATTCACACTCATTTTCCATTCCCCAGTAGGAACATGTGTACAAGAGATTGAAGCTATATGAAAACAAAGTAGATATTGGACATACCCACAATTGTCCATTGATATATATAAAAGAAAAAAAAAACCAGCATAACTTTATATTTAACACACCGAGGGAATCAATAGAGAGCAAATAAATATGCGAGCAATAAAGTAACACGGACATTGTACTTATGATGTTAAGCTACTGTGTCGTGGTACTTTACTTAAATTTCAAATGGGTAAATTGAACTAGTCCCTGAACTTCTGGTTTAAGTTTTTACTTTAATACACAGACTTCTAAGTCAGTCATTCAGCACATGAAACTTTAGAACGCGCTTCACTTAGTCCTCTCCTAAGAGAAAAGATTACTGCTTGCACTCATTGCATCCTTCCATCCATGCGCCACGAACCCATCGGGCCTCCATCCATTTAATAAATGCAATATCTAAGCAGAGAAGATGTCGACGCTAAGGACTAAAATATCAGGAGTGATCGAGGAATGATAGATGTGCGGTGAACAAATGTACAAATGCACCAGGTGCATGCTATAGTTTTTCCTCTAATATTGCTATGCTCCATTTTGGATGAGGAGAATATGATAAAGAATGGAGAACAAAGTAAAATAAAAGATACGAAAGAGAAATGGATTTCTCTTGTTATGTTTTGATGTATAGTAGAAAAAAAAAGAAGAAGAGTTTTTGATACTTCCAAGATAAAAATAAATCAACTGTTGCGGAAACTAATTTCGTTTTTTTTTTTTTTTTCTCTCTCTCCATTTCTCTACCTTTCTTACATCTAGTTCGATTCTAAATGAGAGAAAAATAACTTTCTCCTTTCATTTTCTTTTCTCTTTCTCTTCATCCAACCAAACAGAGAGGACAAAAACTATCAAATGTTCAACTTAAGGCTGTGATCGGACATACGAATAACATATTCAATAATATTTCATTCAGTATATAGATTTTCTTGCGCGATTGATTAGATGATAAGGAGTTTGAAGTTTTTTTGCTTCTCTAACGATTTTGGCATCTATGATTTGGTAAGATATCATATTTCACCGACGAGTAAATGATTCGAAGGACGAATATAACATTCATTCTAGACAATTGACAATTGATGACCCTCCTAATCTATAAAATATAACATGCTTCAGGAGTAAATCAAAGGAATTATATGAATAAGATGTTCATGCATCCAGCCGAGTGGAGTGGTGCAATTTACTCAATTCTACACATATGAAAACAAGGCTCAGGTCCAGATCTCTAAATTGCAAATTTCCAAATTAATTTTCGGTTTAAAAATTAGTAAAAAAAAAAAAAAACTTTTCAAAATCAAAACAGAGGGATAAAACTTTTTCAACCAAAAGAAATATTTTCTGGAAAAACAAACTTTCCTAAAAAGGAAATCGAAGTTTTGTTTCGGAAAGAAGAGAGAGGGGAGAGACCTGGGAGAGGAGGCCCTTGGAGACGAGGCGGAGGACGGAGGCGGAGATGGAGTGGGCGGCGCGGGCGAGGGCTGCCGGATCGGAGTCGTGGAGGACGACGTCGAAGCCGGCGGTGGCGGCCAACTGGGCGATGCCCGAACCCATCTGCCCCGCCCCCACCACCCCCACCATCCTCATCTCTCCCTTCTCCTCGCTCCCCATCCCACCCTCCTTCGCTCCCTCGATTTTTTTTTTTTTTTTTTTTCCGATAATCACAGTTGTTCTGACATACTGTCCATCAAAGATATATTTTATTTTAAAATAAATTAGTATACGATAAATTAAAATTAATATATACTAATATTCCTACTAAAATAAAATTTAGCAACATCAATCAATCATAACTAGTGAAGTAACCCGCGCGATGCGGCGTTGAGTAAATTAAAAAAAATAAAATAAAATTACTAATTAAAAAAGTATAGAAAAAAAATATTTAATATGATGTAGGATTACAATGAGTAGCAACTAAATTTTAATTGAAAAAATAGGTAAAATTAAAAGAATTGGTATTGTAGAGGAGAGTAGAAATTAAAGAGGTGGGGGGAGTTGAAGAGACACTGGTATAATTAGAAAAATTAAAGAGATGGAGAGTTTAAGAGGCAGCTGGGAAGTCGAGAGGATGCATTGTATAGTGTAGGACCCTGCGATGCGGTGGATAAAAATTACTTTATAAAAATTTATATATTAAATAAATAAATAATAAAATTGTAACAAAGAAACAGAATAATATAATCATGTGTGATTGGATTTAAAAAAATAAAAAATATAGTAAAGATTTTTAGAATCAAATTACAAGCAAACGAAGAACAACAAAATAAAATGATAAAAAAAAAACAATCAGAAAAGTAAATTTATTATATAAATATTTTAGAGAACTGTTTAAAATATTATGAGAGAATAATAATAAATAATAAAGATAAAATTGAAGAGGCACAATTTATATTTAACTAATTATATAAAAAGATTAATTTGTCCTACCCTTTTAGAATATCTTCTAAATCTCTCATCTGTGCAATTCTCTTTCTTTGCTCTCATCTTCTTTGTGGCAAAAAAATTTTATCAGTTACTGAAAATGCATAATTATTTACTTTTAATATTTTTAACGAAATTTATTTATAATTATATTTCTTTTTAGATCCCATAATGTCTCCATCATCGATTATAATCAAATAAATCGAATTTGATGTACATTTTATTTATATTTGTTTCATATAAAGTTTACAAATTATGTGAGATTTACCTTCAGGTTGTAAAGGACCCCTCAACTATGGGACACTTCGAAGTAGAATTATCTATGATGAAAATGAGAATCGTGGGTTTTTCTATGCCAAGTGTGTGTCATGAGATAAAATCAAAAAAGCAATGGAATAATTCTTTTGATAATTTAGTATTTATATGGATAATATATTTCTTGATAATAATTCTCTTGTTTATAACCTTGTGGTCTAACTCCTTATTTTTTATATATAGCAGGGGACTTTACTCAAACAATTTGACTTGGTTCTATTTCGTCGGTGATTATGTTTTGCTGTTCAGATTTGAATACTACTTCTATTTTAGAAGCAGTAAAACTAATTTGTGACTGTAGTTCTCTGTAATTAAACATTTGAAACATACAACAAAATCATATTGAATCTGATACCACAATGAGATTTTGATGAGAATGAAATTTATTATGTAGAAAAAAAAAAAAAAGTTCAACCAGAAGAGAAGGAGATGCTGATTACCTGATAGAGAATTCTAACTTCTGACAAAATAAGAATAGTCTTTCTATGAAAGTGAAACAACATAACCAGCTTCAGTTGGGAGCTCACGAAGAGCAATGATCCACTCTTGTGCAAAATAAACATATCAACTCTAATCCAAATTTTTTTTAAAAAAAAAATGCCCACAATTTGCAAACCAAATTAACTACAATGCCCAGAGAATAAAATAAATAAAAAAATATAAATCGGCTAATATTGTCAAATCTTTTTTCAGAAATTAATTTTTTTAAAAAAGAAAAATACCCTGTAGCTTAATTCATCTATTACTACTATTTTCTCAAAGAAAAAATAAACTTTTTCCAGAACCACTGACTACAAAAATAACCGAATCATAAAAAAAGCATCACCCAACGAATCAGATTAATTGGAAAATTATAAACAAACAAAAAAAAAGTTCTCTAGATAAACAAAAAAAAAAAGACGAAGATCGTTAATTAGGGTATTTGATGAGAATTTACTGTCTTTAGGGCCAAAAAATTTGACGAAGAACCTATGCATCCCATCAATGTCCATCTTTACCTTGTAATCACTCATCATCCTGGAAAATCCAACAACAAATTACCATAAAACAAAAAAGATCATTAAAATCCAACCGAAAAAAACCTCCCCAAAAAACTCTGGTAAATTTATAGTAATCGAAAAAAACATGGGATCTCATAAGAGATTCATAGTTTCATCGTGTGAATTTCGCAGCCCTTGCTTGGAGAAGACATAGTTTCCTCCGTCTCTCTCTCACATGGCGGCGGCGTTAAGAGGCGGAGGTTCAGGTGAAGGAGAGACTGGGAGGGTGTGGAGAGGACCTAGACGGACGCTTTCGACATTAGCGTCAACGAAATCCGTCTCCTCATCAGCAGAACCGGCGCAGATTTATCAATTCTCACATCACCTTAGACGCTTGAGAGGGGTGGGGGGGTTACGGAGGCGGAGGCGGAGGCAAGAAGTTTATATGGGAGAAGTTTCGAAAATGAATTTAGAGAAAGATGAAGAGACGCGAGGAAGGCGAGAAGTTTACGGGAGAAGTTTCGAAAAAGAATTTAGGGGCCGGAAGATGAAGGGAGATCCGGTGGGAAGGAAATGTTGCCACGTGGTAAGAAAATAAGAGAAATAATAGAAAATTATAGATTATAGATTATAGATAGATAGATAGATGAGATTCTTTTTGTTTATTTGAACAAATATTATTATTATTTTTTATTTGTTGGAACAATTTTATCAATTTTTTATTTTTAATTTTATTATTATTATTATTATTTTATATTTGACGGTGCTTTTTTAATTTTATTTATTTGTTTATTTATTTATTTTCTACATTATCTTTGATAATCCTACGAATTAATTAAAATAATTAACGAATTAATTAAAATAATTAAATATAATATAAATAGCGTAATAATTTTTTTATTAGGTATTATATTACCCTTATTCCGATATTTGGATTTGAGTTTGCACAAGAAACCTTTTTCTTTTAAGTATAAAGAAATTAGTGGAACCGAGCCCTTGAATCGAATTTAGCTCATTTCTTTGAGAATTATAACTCAACTCAAGGATCAAAGTCCTTCCTTAAGTTAATTTTTTTCATATCTTAAATTTTATAAAAATTAAGATAGAGTTGTTAATAAGAATATATATAAAAGTTAGGAGCAAATAAATAAATATATTTTAATAGGATATTAAGAAAATTTTATAAAATATTGAACAAATTTTGTGAGAATATTTTATAGAATATTGAAAAATAATTATGAGGTTTTATTAGATTTTATTAAATTTTATTAAGAAAAAAAAAAGATAAAAGGATATTGAGAAAATTTTATAGAATATTAAGAAAATTTTATGAGATTTTATAAAATTTTATAAAATTTTATTAAGAAAAAAGATAAAAAAAAAAATTACAGTAAAATTTTATTAAGAAAGCGTAATAAAAAATATTTTATTATAAAATATTATATAAAATAAATATAAAATATTTGTCTAAGGGAGCTTTTATAAGATTTTAAAATTTTCTAAGAGAGATTTTGTAAAATATTTTTACAGAATATTGAGAAGATTTTATAAAAGATTTTTATAGGATACTTAAAATATTTTATAGAATATTGAAAAGATTTTATAAGATTTTATGAGATTTTAAAAAAATTTATTAAGAAAAATTGATAAGAGGATATTGAGAAGATTTTATAGAATATTAAGGATAATTTATGAAATTTTATAAGATTTTATTAAGAAAAAGATGTATGAAATTTTTATAAGATTTTATTAAGAAAAATAAAAAAAGCTAAGAAAAAAATTCTGTAAAATTTTATTAAGAAAAAGTAATAAAAAATATTTTATTATAAAATATTATATAAAATAAATATAAAATATTTATCTAAGAGAAATTTTATAAGATTTTAAAATTTTCTAAAAAAATAAATCTTAGATTTTTTATATTTATAAAATAAAAATAGAAGAAAAAATTTAGAAAAAAATTTTTAAAAAAAAAAAATTATCCTTTTTGATGTGATATATATATCTTATATAATTTATTTCTATCTCTTTCAATAAAATATTACTGGATCTCTAGGCCATATGATATAAAATATTTTCGATATATCTTATGAAGAAAAGAAAAAAAAAAAATTATTGAATCTGTCTTTGAAAAATGCAAATCTTTTAAAATTAAAATATTTAGGCAAAACAGTAATATATATATATATATATATATATATATATATATATATATATATATATATATATATATATATATATATATATATATATATATATATATATATATATATATATATATATATATATATATTATGCAAAACTTGTAAAATCTCTCCGTAATTTGCATAAATTACAAAAAATATTGCAAAAAATTGTAAAAAATATTGCGAATGCTATAAAATATTTTGTATAAAATATTTTGAAACATTTTATGCAAAAGAGAAAAAAAATATATTTTATGCAAAAATTGTAAAATCTCTCTTTTGCATAAATTGCAAAAAAAAATTTCAGAGCCCATAAAATATTTTGTACAACACTTACTCAATTGTCTTTAAGCATCTTTGGGAGTCCGGCTACTCTACTATTAATAGTATCAAGTTATTGGTGCTATCAAGTTTTCTACCCTTAAATCAAGTTCTTTGATTATTTTCATCCGTTAAATTTTACTATTTTTCCAACCACTTATTAAATTCAAGGGGCTCACTATCATCTCAACCACGCATCTTTTAATAACTTGGTACTATTAATAGTATTCCAGCCTAGCTCACATCTTTGGACAAAAACATAATATGGATTTGTAATTTATCTGTGCAGAAAATAAAGTAAAAGAGGTAGTAAAATGATTCTGGAAGTTGTATGGCTATTCTACCTACATTTTGCAATTGCACAGGGAGATTTTCTTTCAGGATAGGAAAACAGTATAACTGGTGGAGTGGATCCTAACAATAAGTTGGCTATAAAAAAAAAATGAACTGGATTAAGACACATCATGAGAAGAAACAAAAACGAGAATCATCTGGACACAAGACCGACAAAAATAAATCAATCTGCTCAATGAATATACAGATGATAACATATTTTAATGCTGGGTCGGAAAATCCATTGATCAACATAAACATGAGACTTGTGATATTTAAATGTTCACATTAATATGTCCAACCATCCAAGCCAATAGCCAAATCTCATCAAATAAGATCCAACCATCCAAGCCAATAGCCAAATCTCATCAAATAGGATCGTAAAATTCTACCAATGCGATTGGATATAAAGAAAGAAATGTTAGAATAATATTCAAAATTTTTAAAACCCTCAATAATTATTTTTATTATTTTATTGTTAATTTTAATTTATTTAATTCTATTGACTCTCATTTATTATCATTTAATTACTATTAATTTTTTAATTTAGTTTTGAACGTTTTTTACATTCATGGACTCTTAACTATTCTTTATGGCTAATGTGAAGGTTGAGAATTCCAACTTTCACCTACACCTTACACCTATATAAAGAATTGTTGTGTACATGTTTACATACACACATTTATTACACAAGCAAGAGAAAATAAAGGGAAAAGCTTTAGAGATATTTTGATTTATATTTCTATTTTATTTTCTTATATTGTTTTATTATCGGGTGTTGAAAGAAACTTCGTCAAATCTCTTTCGCGGTCATGCTCGTAGGAAGGGGAGTTCCGATCGTACCTTGGGGTGGTATTTCCGATTAATCCGCACGAAGGACGGAAATACGTTATAGGGCAGTGCCTCACACGCTTCTGGATCAATCTTATTTGGTTCCTTTATTCTACAATTTCTGAAATTACCGTAGCATTTAAACTGTGAGTATTACAATTTTATTTATTTACAATATTGTTAGATAATTTAATCACAATCAGATTTAGGGCGAGAATTTTTCTAACAGTCTAAGACTATTCCGATTTGATTGCGATTAAAATCTAACGAGTGCTAATCCGAAATTTTTTTTTTTGCATTTTACATATAATTTTGTTGTCAACTTATTTGGAGTCCGGCTAGAATACTATCGATAGCACCAAATAATTGGTGCTATCAAGTTTTCAGTCGTTGGATGAAAAGATATGTGGTTGGGATTATAGTGGTTTCCTAAGATTTTTACTATTCAACCAACCACCTAGTAAACCCTAGGGGACCACTATAATCCCAACCGCATATTTTTTCATCCAACGGCTAAAAACTTGATAGCACCAATGGCTTGGTACTATCGATAGTATTCTAGCCTAATTCACTTATTTGTATATTTAACATTCAAAATTTAATATACTGGAATTAACTTTTTAAAATTTTAATTGCATATAGTTTCTTACAATTTTAGTTAATCTGTTAAATTTAAAATTAATTTTTAATTTTTAATTAGAGTGTAATTTTAAAGAATAAATAAATAAATAAATACTGATATAGTAAAATTTCTTTCTCTACAAATATATATATATATATATATATATATAATTTTTTTTTGCTACAGTATATTTATTTCGCTACTGTAATAATAATAATAATAATGTGACGCCCCCAATAGTCCCACATCGGATGTGGATGGAATTGTGATTGGATTTATATGAGACTTGGACACTAGTAATAATAACTGGGCTTAAGCATTTTAGGCTGTAGTTTGGGTCCAACGAGTTATTATTGCTAGTGGGCCGGGTCGTTACATTTGGTATCAGAGCCAATAACCAGCCGGAAGTGTGTGGCGAGTCTCGACTGAGTCTGGGTCTAGATGACAGGACTAGCGAGACGAGTCTCACATCGCCTGGTGATCTTGGGCTGCTGTGTGTGTGTTTGGGCTGACGAGGATGTGTGTGTTTGGGCTGACGAGGACGTCAGGCCTAAACGGGGGGAGTCTGTGACGCCCCCAATAGTCCCACATCGGATGTGGATGGAATTGTGATTGGATGTCAGGCCTAAACGGGGGAGTCTGTGACGCCCCCAATAGTCCCACATCGGATGTGGATGGAATTGTGATTGGATTTATATGAGACTTGGACACTAGTAATAATAACTGGGCTTAAACATTTTAGGCTGTAGTTTGGGTCCAACGAGTTATTATTGCTAGTGGGCCGGGTCGTTACATTTGCTAGTGGGTCGGGTCGTTACATTTGGTATCGGAGCCAATAACCAGCCGGAAGTGTGCGGCGAGTCTCGGCTGAGCCTGGGTCTAGATGGCAGGGCTAGCGAGACAAGTCTCACACCGCCTGGTGATCTTGGGCTGCTGTGTGCGTGTTTGGGCTGACCCACATCGGATGTGGATGGAATTGTGATTGGGTTTATATGAGACATGGACACTAGTAATAATAACTCGGCTTAAGCATTTTGGGCTATGGTTTGGCCCAACGAGTTATTATTGCTAGTGGGCCGGGTCGTTACATTAATTTGCCCAAACTAGCACCAACCTAGCTGACATTCTCCCCTTGGGAGTCACGGGCCTTTCAACAGACCACTTTACCGGCAAAGAACAAAGCACACGAGGAGCGACCTCGGATATGTTCGTGAAGTACAGCAATGCGGGCGATCAATGCGAATGCTCAAGCTCTCGGTCTACAGGCCGGGTAATCGGTACAGGCTGTGGTGACCCAGATCTCCGCAGGGCTTCTACAGTGCGATTAGCAGCTTCTGGGGGCCTATGTGGCATGTCGACGGTGTTTCTGCACCAATTTGGACTCAAGTGATGGACTCCGGGTGTATACTGGATCACGTGAGTGATCGGAGGACCCCGTCGGATGTTTTGATGTGGTTTCGCGCGAAATGGTTATTAAAATTGGACTCAGCGCGAAATTTGAGTAAAGAACACTTCTCCGGGAATTTTCGGCAAATTTTAGAAGAGGAATTTGGCAAATCGGACTTCGGATTTGGATTCAGCGCGCGAAAACGGTCAAGATGGACTATTTACTTGTATTTTTCGGAGCCCGGATGACCCGGCACGGATTTCGAGGTGGTTGGTACTGTTCCGGCCGCCGGAGGGGCGCCGGCGGCGGCGGCGGGCGGCGGAGCGCGGCGGCTGGCGGCGGCGGAGGCGCGCGGTCCACCGCGGAGGCGTGCACCCGGGGGGCTGGCCACGTGGCGGCTCCCAGTTGGCGGGCGCAGCAGGCGCGGTCCACGGGATCGTCGCGGGTGCACGGTGGACCGGGTGTGGACACGTGGCTGATTTTGGTTGGCGGGTTCTGGTGCGCGCGGTCCACGCGACGGGAGGCAGGTGCCTCGGGGCGCGTGCCCGACGTGCGGCAGCGGGAGGCGCGGTCGCGCACGTGGGCGCGGCGTGGGCGCGGTCGGGGGCGACGTGGGGGCGCCACGTGGCACCACGTGGTTGGTCGGGCGCAGCGGAGCACAGCACAGTGCTTGGACACGTGGCGCTGCGTGGTTCGCTGGCTCAGGTGCGCCGGGCGCGGGGAGCAGTGCTGGGCCACGTGGCGGCCCGTGAGCGTTCCGGGCGCACACAGTAACGGGCCCGGCCCGTTACTGTAGCAGCCCGGAAGTACCGGGCGCCCGAAACTTTGGGCCAAAAGTCCAAAGGTGGATTTTCGGGCTGGGCCTATTAATAGCTGTCTTGTGGGGGAGTTTTGCCCCCTTTCCCGAGCTCCCCTGCCCATGGCCCCTTTAGCAAAGTTGGAGATCTTCATCTTGCGCATCTTCTGGCAGAGGCCCGGATTTTTTGGAAGCCGCGGCGTCGACGACTTCGGCATCGGAGCGCAGTGTGGCGATTTTTCATCGGAGGCCCGTTATCGTCGCAGTTTGATCTGAGAGGTCTACCGAGCTACTCCGTCAGTATTTTTGGACGATTTCTGCGGCGTTGGAATCACGAGAGGTACGTCTTCGACTTTCGTGTTGATCATCTTGCTGGATTCAGAGTTTATGACACGGTTTTCGAGGCATTTCTAAGCCGCTGTTTTCTGGTGGAGTTTTTGGACAGCGGCCCCTTGCCGGAATTTTATCTCCGCACCCGAGTGTCGGATCGAGATGAGCCTATACACTTTTTGGATCTACTCGTCGCAAGGATTATCATTGTATTTTTCTGGGATTTTTCTGAGGCTTGCCCGAAGGTATACTATTCCCCTTTTATCTGTGTTTGAGTTTACAGTTGTGTGGTTGTGAGTGTTTGCGCACCTGTACTGTGGAATTTGTAACTCGGCCTACGGGGCTCGGATTTGGGCGTGCAGGTACCCATTTCGAAGGTCTCGACGAGACGCTCGCTGTGATATTTTTATTGGAATTTTTGGAGTTCGTTTTACAGGTGAAAATTTCACATTAAGGGGACTGTTCCCAGCAGATTTGTGATGCTTGGATTTTATGGAATTAAGTGTAACTTTGGGTTGTGTTTTTGTACCCAGGAGGTATTGATCACTGTTCCTGTATTGTTGGATTGGTGGGTGTGTAGAGATATCTGTTTCTGGACTTTCTCAGCTGTGCGACTCCGGACAGTTAGCATTTTCAGGTGGGTGGCCTTGTCTTCACGACCTATGGACTGTGCATTAATTCTATCTGTGTAGGGACTTGCATGTTATAGATGTGTTTTATATAGCATGCTAGATTATAGGAATTGATGTTCCTGATGTTGATAGATCATCATGTATTTATTGTCCTTCCCTACAAGCTGTTGATTATTGTTATCTTGGAATTTGACCTAGCACCCCTGTCATATGATTGCATGTGTAACCAGACTGGTAGAAAACCCTCACTTGGGCTAGGGTTATTTCTGCTTTAGACATCCACACTTCTATCTTTCCTGGACATAGTGTTCTTCCTCGCCCGGGTAGTGGGCCGAGTGGTCAAGAGTTATCTTTTAGTGTGGGATGCATGTTACACTCGTGCTTGGGAGCAGAGTGGCGTCTGGTAGATGTAGTTGGTTGTTCATCTGTAGCGGGAGCCGTTTGGGTAGACGGCGGTCCCGAGATGTTTTATTTTTCTTGTTTTATCTGTCGCCGCTGTGCTAGTGGCAGCGGTAGATCAGTGTTAGCAGAACCTTAAACCCAGAACCTTTTTGGACACACATATGATTTTTGTCAACCAAATATCTTCTTCCAAGCATCGTAGGGTCGCCTGAGTCTGTTCCTGTTTGATTGGACGAAGGCATTAGCCCTTCGAGGCTTAGATATAAAACTTGGTTTCAACTGTTTTCCTAAGCAGAACTAAAAATCATTAAATATGGGTTTCTTACAGATCAGATGGCTTCAGTAAGAAATGTCACAGTTTTTCCTATAAATTAACCACCGAGATGATTCGAGTGGTCTGGGTTCTAAGGTCTGCCTTTTCTTGGGACGAGAACAACGAGAGGCTATGCCTAGAGCCTGTTCTTGTTTGATTTGGGTTGTAGGTTCTAGTCTTTCGGTGTTCCCGGACCCTTCATTGGGTCAGTGGTTGAGATGTTCGGCCTGTTTGGCCTGTTGAGTCAGCTGTTCGCAGTGGATGCGATGTCGGCCTGTTGAGGCAGTTGTTCGCAGTAGATGCGACGTTTGGCCTGTCTGGCCTGTTGAGACAGTTTCTCGCAGTGGATGCGACTTGGTGCCATGAGTTGGCAGAGTGTGATCTAGAGGTTGTTTCTCTGATTTAGTGGTGGAGGTGGTTCTCCCACTTAGCCTTGAGGATCTTGGGGTTCTGGCAGATCGAGTCGTGGAGGTTTCCCGACTCAGCCATGGTCGTGCATTTATCAGATTGAGTCGTTGAGGGTTCTCCGACATAGCTGTGAGAGTGTGTTGGGCTATTCCTGTTCGAGTCGAGGTTCTTTTTCCGACTGAGTTGTGCTTTGAGCTTGGAGTTACCGATCTTTTTGATCGTGGATCATAGCCTGCATGAGCCACATTTGAGCTTGACAGAGATACTTTACAGAGGTACTTGAGATGGGTTACTTTGACTCGAGCGGGTCGCTCCCCTCGAGGGCCACTCCGGAATAGGCGAGACCGGGTTGTTATACCGGCGTGAGATTGAGCTTTTCTATCGCGACTTGTCGTTGCATTTGTCCCTCTGGCTGTGCTGGTGTTGGCAGTCATGGACGCCCTACGTAAGTCCGCTCCTCCGGGACGTAACGGCAGTAGATCCTACGTAAGTCCGCTCCTCAGGGACGTAACGGCAGTAGGTTAGCGCAGGCTTGACTGGACCCGAGGAGGCAGTCAGTTCAGATTGAGTGATCAGAGATGAGAGTTAGTTGTGGCATCATGTTCTTTCTGTCCCACTCTTTGAGCATCTAGATAGAGGCATAGTAGCTGTAGAGTTTACTTTTCCCAGCTTTCCTTACAGCACTGCTTTTGTTACTTTATGCCTCTAGTGGACTTAGTGGGCAGACCGTCGGGCTTGTTGGCGGCACCCACTGAGAACTACTTGGGACGTAGTTCTCACACCCGTCGTGGTGTCTTTTCCCACAGGAACTTCTACTCCAGTTCCTGTTGTTCCTGTTGCTGATCCTTCTGACCGAGGCGAGGGAGTCGCGAGCTAGTTCCCTACCCGTCGTTGGAGTGTAGCGGTACCCCTTCAGAGGAGAGCTTCAGTAGATTAGTTATTTTATTTTCCTCCTTTGAGAGACTGTTGTAGTGAGGATTGTTATGTATTGAGAGCCTGTACACTGATGTATTTATTGGAGATACCTCCCGGTTGAGTTCTGAGTTTGTATATGAGGATTCTGCATGATTATCATTTTTGGGAGACGGATATTGTTGTGTTATTTCCAGTTGTACAGTGATTGATTTAGTTATACAGCAGATTTTTATTTATAGCTCTGATATCTGTTTAGCTGTAGTACTTTTCTTGCAGGTAGGACGCTTCACCTATGCGGGTTTGGCATAGGTGGCGGATCTGTTGGCGAGCCGGGTCGCAGTTTCGACCCCGGGGCGTGACAGATTAGAGTGGTATCAGAGCCAGGTTGTAGGTCATTGAGGACTTAGAAACCCTAGGCTTGTGGTTGGACATTAGGATGACCACGTGAGAGTCGTGACTTTTAGCGAGAGTCCTGATCGAGTTTTGTACCTCTCCCAAGAGACGGGATGAGTGATTGGCATGTTTATGCTCCTAAGCGATTATGTTGGCTGCAGACAACATAATGCTGTGGAATTGATAACATGTCTTAGACTTTCGCTGGATTGGGTCGTATGGTTGTTGTGTCCTGATGTTTGTTATTGTGCAGTGGTCTACGATGCCCCTGAGACGTCGTGTAGCGAAGAGGGCACATCCCGCATCTGATGAGTAACCCGAGCAGCGGGAGACAGAGCTATCAGAGCAGAGCGAGACCCAGGAGTTATGGATCCAGATGGCACAGATGTCGGAGGCTGTCTGATGCCAGGAAGAAGCCATGGAACGTTTGATGCGCTTGTTGGAGCAGAGAGCATAGCCAGTGGCAGTACCGCTTGAGTGTCCTCCAGTACTCTCTTCCTATGCAGTGGTATCTTCAGTTGTACCAGTGGCGCCGATGGAGCGAGCAGCCCCCTCCGTGCCGACGAGCAGTGCCGAGGCACCGAGGCAGGGTGGATAGTGGATAGTAGCTGAGCTTTGGGACATCATTGATCGATGGAGCCAGTCCCGGCAGTCTGAACCATCCCGATTCATAGGTTTGAGTTGGAGCCTTTGTAGGCAGAATTGGGGTTGGTGGTGATGGAGAGACTCTCGGAGAGCCTTCCTGTGCTAGGGAGTTTATGCAATTGTTGAACTGCACGCTCCAGGTTTCGAGGGTTGAGGCGCATAGGATATGTTTGACGGGGAATGGTTTGCGCTAGGATACATTTCAGTGTAGTTGGTCCCTCCGTTTTGGATTATTGACGCTTCGATGGGTAGGCATTGTGTATGGAGCATGGCGCTGCAGTTCCTTGGGATAGGGATCTGCCGCCAGAGGCGAGTTCTGGATTTTGGTGCTTGGCGCCGGGTGATGGAGGACAGATCGGCCGGCAGAGATATTTCTGATTTTATTTTTCCTGGATAACGGGTTCCCGTGATGCCAGAGATCGGGTGGACCCGATGGCAGCATCAACCTCTATATCGGAGTGGCGCAGCGGTAGCGTGGATTTGTTAGACTGCGGAAGGTGGGGACTTTGACCTTCTGCGAGGCAGACGAGAGGAGATTTGGTTGTTGAGGTCGTTAGAGCACACTGGTTTTAGCGACAGTGTGAGAGGTGCTTACGGCGGCACCGGGACCCAAAGATATCTCTGTTGCCACGAGATTCCGGGTGTGATTTCACCTGAGCTGCTGATAATGCCGCCGGTTAGGGAGATAGAGATTGAGTTTGGCGTGGTTCGGGGAACCGCGCCACCCTCGGCAGCACCTCATTGGATATTGCCAGTAGAGCTGTGAGAGCTGATGGCGCAGTTGCAGGATCTGATGGATCGAGGGGTCTGTTTGACCTAGTGCCACGCCGTTGATATACGGTGGTGATGCCACATCGTTGATACACGATTGTGAGGGCCTTTTATGGGTCGAGTGTAGACAGGTCCAAGTATTATTCTGGACCTTTTGATGGAATTATACTCCGGCAGTTGTACGATTGATGCAGGTACAGATTTTGGAATCTTACGGCTGAGTATTTCGCCAAGATGGTGTTCAGGTCACGGTAGGGGCATTATGTTTTAGTAAGGCCAATTGGATTGATTAACGCCCTACCACTCTTTTGGTTTGAGGAATTGTGCTCCAGCTGTACTTGATTGCTTTGGTAACTAGATCCTCCAGGGATATTATGATCTACTCCCTGAGCAGCTGGGAGCATGAGGAGCACTGGTGGATGTGTTACCATGCTGTGTGGATGAAGCTGTATGCCAGATTATTGAGATACAAGTTTTAGCTTTAGAAGCTTACCTTCTTGGGTCACATTGTGTTAGCCATAGGAGCGGCGGTGGAATTCTGGCCAATGTGGATGCTATTTGAGTTTGGCTGAGATCAACATTTATTGCTGAGGCGAGGAGTTTTTTTTTGGTGTTGGCAGTGCCAGGAGAGCATGGCGAATGGATGATGTGACTGGTACTAGCGCCGATTACAGCTTTGCCAGAGATGGGGGATGGACTTTGTGTCAGTGATGCCTCCCATAGTGGCTGTGGAGTTACCATTGGGTTATTCTTGAGCATTTTGTATCACCCCGCTAGGGCCACTGTGGTGGCGGATACCTGGAACCGGAGAGCTATTTGGGGTTGAGTTTGATGATTCCGTTGCTGGCGCTGGGTGGGACCGTTGCGGAACAGGGCTCGAGGTTGTGTCCCTGAGGGTCCCTTTTGACGGTACACTGCGGTGAAGCAGTCCCTGCGGTTGGTCAGGATCCGAGAGTGTTTGAGCGGGGACCCTAGCCGATTAGGGCTTCTTTTCTCTGGACGACCGTATGGGGTATGTTTCGGATCGCCTGGTTGAGCTGGCACTAGGGTGCGGTTTTGGTGCGTGCTACATTGGTTGTTCTCTCTTTTCCCCCAGCCTTTTCCTTCCACGTCTCAGCTCAGGAGTGTTAGGCTTGTGGATTCCTCGCCCGTGATGACTCGTTTCCTTTGAGATCTGCGAGTACTTGTGGTACGAGGGATGCCGTTGCAAATTCTGGCTCATGAGATGAGAGAATTATGCAATTTGGGCCATGCCGTACCGATTGTTGTTGTTGTTGTGGAGTAATCACGGGGAGTGACAGGTGACTTGAGAGCTGGAGACGGCAGTGTTATGTACCTACCCTTGTTTTGTGGCACCTTTTGGGTTGAGCTAGTTTCGAGGACGAAACTTTCTTTTAGTGGGGGAGGATGTGGTGACCCAGATCTCCGCAGGGCTTCTACAGTGCGATTAGCAGCTTCTGGGGGCCTATGTGGCATGTCGACGGTGTTTCTGCACCAATTTGGACTCAAGTGATGGACTCCGGGTGTATACTGGATCACGTGAGTGATCGGAGGACCCCGTCGGATGTTTTGATGTGGTTTCGCGCGAAATGGTTATTAAAATTGGACTCAGCGCGAAATTTGAGTAAAGAACACTTCTCCGGGAATTTTCGGCAAATTTTAGAAGAGGAATTTGGCAAATCGGACTTCGGATTTGGATTCAGCGCGCGAAAACGGTCAAGATGGACTATTTACTTGTATTTTTCGGAGCCCGGATGACCCGGCACGGATTTCGAGGTGGTTGGTACTGTTCCGGCCGCCGGAGGGGCGGCGGCGGCGGCGGCGGGCGGCGGAGCGCGGCGGCTGGCGGCGGCGGAGGCGCGCGGTCCACCGCGGAGGCGTGCACCCGGGGGGCTGGCCACGTGGCGGCTCCCAGTTGGCGGGCGCAGCAGGCGCGGTCCACGGGATCGTCGCGGGTGCACGGTGGACCGGGTGTGGACACGTGGCTGATTTTGGTTGGCGGGTTCTGGTGCGCGCGGTCCACGCGACGGGAGGCAGGTGCCTCGGGGCGCGTGCCCGACGTGCGGCAGCGGGAGGCGCGGTCGCGCACGTGGGCGCGGCGTGGGCGCGGTCGGGGGCGACGTGGGGGCGCCACGTGGCACCACGTGGTTGGTCGGGCGCAGCGGAGCACAGCACAGTGCTTGGACACGTGGCGCTGCGTGGTTCGCTGGCTCAGGTGCGCCGGGCGCGGGGAGCGGTGCTGGGCCACGTGGCGGCCCGTGAGCGTTCCGGGCGCACACAGTAACGGGCCCGGCCCGTTACTGTAGCAGCCCGGAAGTACCGGGCGCCCGAAACTTTGGGCCAAAAGTCCAAAGGTGGATTTTCGGGCTGGGCCTATTAATAGCTGTCTTGTGGGGGAGTTTTGCCCCCTTTCCCGAGCTCCCCTGCCCATGGCCCCTTTAGCAAAGTTGGAGATCTTCATCTTGCGCATCTTCTGGCAGAGGCCCGGATTTTTTGGAAGCCGCGGCGTCGACGACTTCGGCATCGGAGCGCAGTGTGGCGATTTTTCATCGGAGGCCCGTTATCGTCGCAGTTTGATCTGAGAGGTCTACCGAGCTACTCCGTCAGTATTTTTGGACGATTTCTGCGGCGTTGGAATCACGAGAGGTACGTCTTCGACTTTCGTGTTGATCATCTTGCTGGATTCAGAGTTTATGACACGGTTTTCGAGGCATTTCTAAGCCGCTGTTTTCTGGTGGAGTTTTTGGACAGCGGCCCCTTGCCGGAATTTTATCTCCGCACCCGAGTGTCGGATCGAGATGAGCCTATACACTTTTTGGATCTACTCGTCGCAAGGATTATCATTGTATTTTTCTGGGATTTTTCTGAGGCTTGCCCGAAGGTATACTATTCCCCTTTTATCTGTGTTTGAGTTTACAGTTGTGTGGTTGTGAGTGTTTGCGCACCTGTACTGTGGAATTTGTAACTCGGCCTACGGGGCTCGGATTTGGGCGTGCAGGTACCCATTTCGAAGGTCTCGACGAGACGCTCGCTGTGATATTTTTATTGGAATTTTTGGAGTTCGTTTTACAGGTGAAAATTTCGCATTAAGGGGACTGTTCCCAGCAGATTTGTGATGCTTGGATTTTATGGAATTAAGTGTAACTTTGGGTTGTGTTTTTGTACCCAGGAGGTATTGATCACTGTTCCTGTATTGTTGGATTGGTGGGTGTGTAGAGATATCTGTTTCTGGACTTTCTCAGCTGTGCGACTCCGGACAGTTAGCATTTTCAGGTGGGTGGCCTTGTCTTCACGACCTATGGACTGTGCATTAATTCTATCTGTGTAGGGACTTGCATGTTATAGATGTGTTTTATATAGCATGCTAGATTATAGGAATTGATGTTCCTGATGTTGATAGATCATCATGTATTTATTGTCCTTCCCTACAAGCTGTTGATTATTGTTATCTTGGAATTTGACCTAGCACCCCTGTCATATGATTGCATGTGTAACCAGACTGGTAGAAAACCCTCACTTGGGCTAGGGTTATTTCTGCTTTAGACATCCACACTTCTATCTTTCCTGGACATAGTGTTCTTCCTCGCCCGGGTAGTGGGCCGAGTGGTCAAGAGTTATCTTTTAGTGTGGGATGCATGTTACACTCGTGCTTGGGAGCAGAGTGGCGTCTGGTAGATGTAGTTGGTTGTTCATCTGTAGCGGGAGCCGTTTGGGTAGACGGCGGTCCCGAGATGTTTTATTTTTCTTGTTTTATCTGTCGCCGCTGTGCTAGTGGCAGCGGTAGATCAGTGTTAGCAGAACCTTAAACCCAGAACCTTTTTGGACACACATATGATTTTTGTCAACCAAATATCTTCTTCCAAGCATCGTAGGGTCGCCTGAGTCTGTTCCTGTTTGATTGGACGAAGGCATTAGCCCTTCGAGGCTTAGATATAAAACTTGGTTTCAACTGTTTTCCTAAGCAGAACTAAAAATCATTAAATATGGGTTTCTTACAGATCAGATGGCTTCAGTAAGAAATGTCACAGTTTTTCCTATAAATTAACCACCGAGATGATTCGAGTGGTCTGGGTTCTAAGGTCTGCCTTTTCTTGGGACGAGAACAACGAGAGGCTATGCCTAGAGCCTGTTCTTGTTTGATTTGGGTTGTAGGTTCTAGTCTTTCGGTGTTCCCGGACCCTTCATTGGGTCAGTGGTTGAGATGTTCGGCCTGTTTGGCCTGTTGAGTCAGCTGTTCGCAGTGGATGCGATGTCGGCCTGTTGAGGCAGTTGTTCGCAGTAGATGCGACGTTTGGCCTGTCTGGCCTGTTGAGACAGTTTCTCGCAGTGGATGCGACTTGGTGCCATGAGTTGGCAGAGTGTGATCTAGAGGTTGTTTCTCTGATTTAGTGGTGGAGGTGGTTCTCCCACTTAGCCTTGAGGATCTTGGGGTTCTGGCAGATCGAGTCGTGGAGGTTTCCCGACTCAGCCATGGTCGTGCATTTATCAGATTGAGTCGTTGAGGGTTCTCCGACATAGCTGTGAGAGTGTGTTGGGCTATTCCTGTTCGAGTCGAGGTTCTTTTTCCGACTGAGTTGTGCTTTGAGCTTGGAGTTACCGATCTTTTTGATCGTGGATCATAGCCTGCATGAGCCACATTTGAGCTTGACAGAGATACTTTACAGAGGTACTTGAGATGGGTTACTTTGACTCGAGCGGGTCGCTCCCCTCGAGGGCCACTCCGGAGTAGGCGAGACCGGGTTGTTATACCGGCGTGAGATTGAGCTTTTCTATCGCGACTTGTCGTTGCATTTGTCCCTCTGGCTGTGCTGGTGTTGGCAGTCATGGACGCCCTACGTAAGTCCGCTCCTCCGGGACGTAACGGCAGTAGATCCTACGTAAGTCCGCTCCTCAGGGACGTAACGGCAGTAGGTTGGCGCAGGCTTGACTGGACCCGAGGAGGCAGTCAGTTCAGATTGAGTGATCAGAGATGAGAGTTAGTTGTGGCATCATGTTCTTTCTGTCCCACTCTTTGAGCATCTAGATAGAGGCATAGTAGCTGTAGAGTTTACTTTTCCCAGCTTTCCTTACAGCACTGCTTTTGTTACTTTATGCCTCTAGTGGACTTAGTGGGCAGACCGTCGGGCTTGTTGGCGGCACCCACTGAGAACTACTTGGGACGTAGTTCTCACACCCGTCGTGGTGTCTTTTCCCACAGGAACTTCTACTCCAGTTCCTGTTGTTCCTGTTGCTGATCCTTCTGACCGAGGCGAGGGAGTCGCGAGCTAGTTCCCTACCCGTCGTTGGAGTGTAGCGGTACCCCTTCAGAGGAGAGCTTCAGTAGATTAGTTATTTTATTTTCCTCCTTTGAGAGACTGTTGTAGTGAGGATTGTTATGTATTGAGAGCCTGTACACTGATGTATTTATTGGAGATACCTCCCGGTTGAGTTCTGAGTTTGTATATGAGGATTCTGCATGATTATCATTTTTGGGAGACGGATATTGTTGTGTTATTTCCAGTTGTACAGTGATTGATTTAGTTATACAGCAGATTTTTATTTATAGCTCTGATATCTGTTTAGCTGTAGTACTTTTCTTGCAGGTAGGACGCTTCACCTATGCGGGTTTGGCATAGGTGGCGGATCTGTTGGCGAGCCGGGTCGCAGTTTCGACCCCGGGGCGTGACACAGGCCGGGTAATCGGCAAAAAGCCAGAACAATCCCCTCTGGGATGCAACAGTGATATCAACATCTCAACTCAATGCAGAATCAACAACAAATCTCAACTTAATGCAATATCAACAACAGCAACTATGAAATATGAATCAATAATGTTGATAGACAGATATGACATTATCCAGAAATCAAGTCATGGTACTTAGGAAACAGCTGATCATCAATCTAGCAAACAAACCAACCATACACCACTAAACACACATTTTTGGAAAAATCATTTTAAAAACAGGTTTAGATCCAAACCTCGAAGAGCAATGCCGTTGTCCTATCAAACAAGAACAGACTCAGGCGACCCAACGATGTTCGGTAAAATGTAATTTAATTAAAACTATGTGTCTAGCAGTGTATCGAAAGATCAACGGATAAACAGGCTAAACGTCTAATGCTAATCAACAGGCATGGCAATGTCCAGAATAAGGATATGAAATATGAAAGCAACAACTAGAATCAAATATACTTTGCAACGGATACATAGAGATCATCAATCAAGCGTAAAGCATTCAAAGAAATGATAAGCTCAAAGTAGAAACTAAGCTTCAAAAACAGGGGTCCAACTAATACTGTACCCCAGAGGGCCGAAATGATAAAGCCCGGACCGAAGATAAACCCACCTGATAAATCGCAGGCGACTAAACCAAATCGACTGTATGCTCAGAACCAGAGTCAACTGAATCAACCTGAATCAAACATAGTTCAGGAACTTAGTTTAATTCTAACTTAACCTAAACTATCCCAATCAACTTAAATCTTTTAACAATGTTTAACGACAACATCTAGACCAACATGCTGTTTTTAACTTTATACAATGTCATTTCTGCATTTAGACCCCTAGAGTTTCCGAAAATCGCACTTTTAGTGACTTTTGAGCACTTTACCTGTGACGCCCCACTTCCCAGGGGGTCACCCATCCTAGAACTACTCTAGCTCTAGCACGCTTAACTCTCATGTTCCTCTTGGATCTTGCTACCATCCAAAATGCTATAGCCGGGTTAGAGATTTAGTCCTATTATATCATTTATATAGAGGACTAATCCAAATTCCGGGGGTGTCACATTCTTCCCCCCTTTAAGCCCTGACGTCCACGTCAGGCTCAAGCACACTCACAAGCACCAGGCGATGTGAGACTCGTCTCGCTAGCCTTAGCCGACCTTGTGAGGAGCTGCACTCCACTCACAACGGTCATTAGCCGGGGAGCCTCGCTCTACCCGCTATATAACCCTGGCTCAGCCGAGACTCATCTCACATTTCCGGCTGGTGAATGGCTCTGATACCAACTGTGACGCCCCACTTCCCAGGGGGTCACCCATCCTAGAACTACTCTAGCTCTAGCACGCTTAACTCTCATGTTCCTCTTGGATCTTGCTACCATCCAAAATGCTATAGCCGGGTTAGAGATTTAGTCCTATTATATCATTTATATAGAGGACTAATCCAAATTCCGGGGGTGTCACATTACCGGCAAAGTACAAAGCACACGAGGAGCGACCTCGGATATGTTCGTGAAGTACAGCGATGCGGGCGATCAATGCGAATGCTCAAGCTCTCGGTCTACAGGCCGGGTAATCGGCAAAAAGCCAGAACAATCCCCTCTGGGATGCAACAGTGATATCAACATCTCAACTCAATGCAGAATCAACAACAAATCTCAACTTAATTCAATATCAACAACAGCAACTATGAAATATGAATCAATAATGTTGATAGACAGATATGACATTATCCAGAAATCAAGTCATGGTACTTAGGAAACAACTGATCATCAATCTAGCAAACAAACCAACCATACACCACTAAACTCACATTTTTGGAAAAATCATTTTAAAAACAGGTTTAGATCCAAACCTCGACGAGCAATGCCGTTGTCCTATCAAACAAAAACAGACTCAGGCGACCCAACGATGTTCGGTAAAATGTAATTTAATTAAAACTATGTGTCTAGCAGTGTATCGAAAGATCAACGGATAAACAGGCTAAACGTCTAATGCTAATCAATAGGCATGGCAATGTCCAGAATAAGGATATGAAATATGAAAGCAACAACTAGAATCAAATATACTTTGCAACGGATACATAGAGATCATCAATCAAGCGTAAAGCATTCAAAGAAATGATAAGCTCAAAGTAGAAACTAAGCTTCAAAAACAGGGGTCCAACTAATATTGTACCCCAGAGGGCCGAAATGATAAAGCCCGGACTGAAGATAAACCCACCTGATAAATCGCAGGTGACTAAACCAAATCGACTGTATGCTCAGAACCAGAGTCAACTGAATCAACCTGAATCAAACATAGTTCAGGAAGTTAGTTTAATTCTAACTTAACCTAAACTATCCCAATCGACTTAAATCTTTTAACAATGTTTAACGACAACATCTAGACCAACATACTGTTTTTAACTTTATACAATATCATTTCTGCATTTAGACCCCTAGAGTTTCCGAAAATCGCACTTTTAGTGACTTTTGAGCACTGTTTTCGCTCGTTCTTTCAACTGGAAACTCATTTTCACGATCCGTCACTTCTAGCAGGTGACTTTTAACTTGCTGAACACCGTGCTCACACATTTGCGGCAGCACGAAACCCGAGAAAAACTTCGGGCCATAAAATACCATTCTAACATAGCCTAATTGTATTTTTGTTTCGAATTTAAATTTCACGAATCTTACATCACTTACAACTTAAAAGAAGTTTCGTCCCCGAAACTTACAACTTAAAAAAAGGTTTTGTTCCCGAAGCTTAAACTTAACTAAGCGACTATTAAGCCTCTAACAGGTTTGCAGTAGTGACAATCAGTCACAAAATATCGGCAACTCTCGGTCTACTCTTTTAGACCCAATCTGATACTCCCCATTACAGGGCAGAGTATTTCCTCAGTTCTTTCGACAGTACGTTGTCTGCAGCCAACGTGCTTACCAAAAGAAAGGCGAAATACCCTAGATCTGTCGCCAACAACTAGTTGGAGACACAACTCATATATGAAAGTACATCACATACCTCTCATCACAGTCTCTATGCCAATGACATAACCTCTACCAAGGATCACTACATCTTGTGGTCATGAATGCCACCATGACTATGCACAAAAATCTAGAACCATATTCTAATGTTTACCAACACCTTATTAGAATTTACGCATAGGCCAAAATTTAAATCCTACCCAACTCAGGATTTACCATCGGGCACATAGGCCACTGAATTATGACACGGGAACACTGAAGGATCAACAATTTGTTCAAAATGCCTTAAAAAGCACAGGGCTTGCCCTATTTGCAGCCCTGCATTGATGGATCAACAAGATCCAACATCTTGGTTACTAACAACATACACAATGCCCCAAACACTATTCCACAGTATCAGAGATAGGTTTAGATCCAAACCTCGAAGAGCAATGCCGTTGTCCTATCAAACAAGAACAGACTCAGGCGACCCAACGATGTTCGGTAAAATGTAATTTAATTAAAACTATGTGTCTAGCAGTGTATCGAAAGATCAACGGATAAACAGGCTAAACGTCTAATGCTAATCAACAGGCATGGCAATGTCCAGAATAAGGATATGAAATATGAAAGCAACAACTAGAATCAAATATACTTTGCAACGGATACATAGAGATCATCAATCAAGCGTAAAGCATTCAAAGAAAGGATAAGCTCAAAGTAGAAACTAAGCTTCAAAAACAGGAGTCCAACTAATACTGTACCCCAGAGGGCCGAAATGATAAAGCCCGGACCGAAGATAAACCCACCTGATAAATCGCAGGCGACTAAACCAAATCGACTGTATGCTCAGAACCAGAGTCAACTGAATCAACCTGAATCAAACATTGTTAAAAGATTTAAGTTGATTGGGATAGTTTAGGTTAAGTTAGAATTAAACTAAGTTCTGATTTGACAAAAAAAAAAAAAAAAAAAAAATTAGACACTGATTGCTGAACTCGGGGCGTGACAAATAATAATAAAATTATTGTTTTAATTATTTTGCTATAGTATTTTTTAACAAAAATATATTACTATTAGTTATAGTAAAAATTAATGTTTTAATTATTATTATCCTACAAAAACAAAAAAAAAAGAAAAAAGAAAAAAGAAAAAAAAGGTAAATAAAATAAAATTTATTTGTTTCAAGCAGGATTCAAACGCACAGTCAAAACCTCTATATATATATATATATATATATATATATATATATATATATATATATATATATATATATATATATATATATATATATATATATATAAAATTTAACCAATAAACACAAAGCATACTTTTATACACTGTAGTTTAATTTTATATCTATTCAGTGCGTTTTTCGAGTTGCAAGTTGATTTTTTGTAAAAAGAAATTGATAAATTCTAAAACTAGTCGACATATTAAATTAAGACAAAATTTGTTAGGTGGCTAACTTCTCATGATATTGTTTCTTTGAGTTTTATCAGATCTGAACCGAATCTTGCAGATTGTTTGACGAAAAGCCTGAATATGACTAAGGTTCTAGAGTCATCGAGGGGGTAGGACTTTGCCCATAAAGGGCCTTCCTACAGTGGGAACCCAACCTTTGTGATAGGAGATCCCTTGAAGAAGGTTCAAGTGGTAAAAATAAGCTGTCAGGTTGGTCAAAGAGCACTTTCTATAGTTTATTCAGAGGAACTTTAGTTCCAATTCCATTCCTATGATGAGTAATGCTCTGTGTAGTGGTTGAGCTTGAGCTTACAGCTCTTAATGGAATCTGAGGCGATAATTTTCGCGAGATGTGACTTTACACACATCCTTGGAGGAGACCACCCATATAAGAATATTCGTATAAGGCCGCGACTATGAGATGTGGGCTGTCCATAGAATTTCTTATGAAAAAATTAAGGTATTGTGCATGGCTTTTAACACACAGACCCGCGACGGAGAATTCTATACTATGTGTGTGGCAGTTGAAGTCAGGGTCAAAGGAACGTAGTTCAAGATCTGGTTCACTCCGATTCCTTCTGATGAAAATTGCTTACACTAAGTGAGGTTAAGCCTCTTAAAGACACCTAACCTATTACATAGTATAAACACCCGATAATCTTATTTTATTTTATTTTAATTATTGAGTTTAATTCTTATTTCGAAATTTTAAATTTTGTGGGGGATTGTTAGATCAAAATTTCTAAAATCCTCAATAATCATTTTTATTATTTTATTGTTAATTTTAATTTATTTAATTCTATTGACTCTCATTTATTATCATTTAATTACTATTAACTTCTTAATTAAGTTTCGAACGTTTTTTTGCATTCATGGACTCTTAACTTTCCTTTATGGCTGATGTGAATGATGGGAATTCCAACTTTCACCTACACCTTACATCTATATAAAGAACTGTTGTGTACATGTTTACATACACACACTTATACACAGGCACAAGCAAGAAAAAATAAAAGGAAAAGCTTTAGAGATATTTTGATTTATATTTTTATTTTATTTTCTTATATTGTTTTACTATCGGGTGTTGAAAGAAACCTCGTCAAACCTCTTCCGCGGTCGTGCTCGTAGGAAGGAGAGTTCCGGTCGTACTTTGAGGTGGTATCTCCGATTAATCCACACGAAGGACGAAAATACGCCATAGGGCAGTGCCTCGCACGCTTCCGGATCAATCTTATTTGGTTTCTTTATTCTACAATTTCTGAAATTACCGTAGCGTTTAAACTGTGAGTATTACAATTTTATTTATTTACAATATTGTTAGATAATTTAATCACAATCAGATTTAGTGAGAGAATTTTCCTAACAAGAAATAAATCAACTGCATTTTATAGTTACCCAAGAGAGGGAAGCCTAGTAAGGAAATTACATCAGGTATGCACTTTGGATGCAGAAAATTTGCCTTTTCGACATTTCTAAGCTACAAACAAAAGCCAAAAGAAAGTAAATTTTGGGAGGCTTACCTAATATTTTTGCCTTTGTAAGATATCGATGATCTCGGAAAACTTAGGGCACTTCGATAGAGAATTGTTCCAGCACTCAAGCATCAGTGATCTCAGAGCTTGTGGGCAATCTTTAGAAATTTCACGCTTCAATCCACAATCGGTGACTCCCACTGCAGCTTGAATCGGGGAGTAAGAACAATATGCTGCCTCCCCCGTTACCATCTCCCATACCACCATACCACCATCCCAGAGCTATATACATTGCTCATCCAAGTCTCTGACACACTCTTTGGAACACCAGCAATAATCTGTATGAGGAGGAAAATTTGAATTTATTCAATTAGCTACTATATCATTGACTTTCTGAAGATAAAGCCAAAGAAAACCAGAAGAACCAAATATTCATATTTAGAATAACAATAAGCATCCATTTATAGAAAGGGTTGAAATCATATAAACTCAAATTAGCTTTTGCCTGATAGCAATTGTACCCAACAAGTGTACTCAACACTTTCTTGGATGTAATTTCACCACGAAGTTTGTTTAATGCGAAAATACCTATGAACTATCTGATCGTACTGTATCAACTAAGTACTTTTTTAAAAAAATTTGCAACAAAAATAACATATTTCCTATCAACTTACAACCAACGATTACAACAAACTGCTCACATCTCTAGTTCGCACAATATCGTTCATGTCTAGAAAGACATTGGACAAGTAATGGCCTACTGCCATATTGTGATCTTTTATGATCCTAAAGTTCAAAAGAATGTCATATTGTCAAATCACTATAGTAATATAGAAGATTCAATAGACCAATGAATCAACAAAGAAAAAGAACAAAAATATACTAAGACCATCAACTAAAGTAACCTCGGGCAACACCAAGACGGTTAATGATACCATGACATTCCTCAATAGCAGGCCGGATTTTGACACGTTCGGCAACAAACTGCTTATTTTGTGCAACTAAACAACTGTGACATTCCTTCAACATGCCAAACTCCCATTTAACCCTACCATATTTTGCGAACAAAGTCGCATACTAGTTAGTGAGATGATTGTATATATTCTTGTAATATGACCGGTTTTCATAATTGGCATCCTTAATATGCAAATCGAGTTATTCTTTCAATCTTTTAATGGCAACATGAGCAGCATCCTGCTCGGCCACAGCAGCAACTGCGAAGGGACAACCCCAGCAACGTACAACCTCAGCAACAGGTCCTTCGCAGGGAATTTGTAAATTAACATACGCAACAAATTGACCCTCTACATTTGTGGTCATCCCACATTGAGGAACATCCATACCCAATTTTTCGGCAATTTCATGAAGCAAACGAACGTATGATAACTCAATAATCGGCATTACTGTAGATGTAGGAGGTGCACATTGGGAGGGAGCGAGAGGGAAGGGGAGGAGAAGGAGATGCAAAAAAAACTGCAACAAAGAGGTGGGGGGCAAAAAAAAAAATAATAATAAATAAACCAATCTGAAGGAGGTACAGTAAAACTAAAAATAAAAATATAAAATAATACAAAATTCTCCAAAACCTATTGCTAAACACTTCATAATTATTTTAAAGAAACAAAGCTTATTGTGTCCCAACTATCAACAACTTTTCTCATGATTATGTAAAAAATTAGAGATTCTTTTGATATAAGGAAAAGCAAAAACAATCATAGATATATCACAACTTTTCTAATGATCATGTAAAAAATCAGAGATGCCTTTGATATAAGGAAAAGCAACAATAATCATACATACATCACAGGTAAAAGGATAGTATCAACTAATTGTGTTTCAAACATCCACAATTTTACTGATGATGATGATAATCATGTAAAAACACATGTATATCACAGATAAAGATAAAAGTATATAGGAAGAGAAACAAACATTTTTTCACCCCAAGGAAGAAGACAACCCTGGAGATGATCTACCAAACTATAACAATAGAAACAAACCCTTTTTTCACCCCGAAGAAGAATAAAACCCTGGAGGTGATCCACCAAACAAACACGATTTTATAGAGATTGCCCAGCACAAGATCTCAGTTGGAAGTAGGTGTTAGTAGATGCTAATGATGATGATGATGGTAATAATGATGAGCAAGATCAAAGAAGATCTCAGTAAACTTGAGAGGAGAAGGGCAAACCGAACAGCCCAAACAATGAAAGGGCAAAAAAGAAAAAAAAGGAAAAAACAAAAATCGGAGCGGAAAAAACTTGTAAAAAAAAAAGAAAAAAGAAAAAAGAATGAGGTAATTTTTAAAAAAATCTTTAAAAATTTATACTTGGGAGATCCATGATAGACAATATTGCTACAGTCAACCACAACAGGAGCCTCTATCTCCATTTTTTCCACGCCGATATAGCTCAGGGCAAACAGTAACCACAATAGGAGCCGCTATCCCCATTTTTTCCACGCATTTATGAGGAGAAGAAGAAGAAGAAGAAGGCCATAGCCTCAAGCATTTATTAGGAGATCGCCATAGATCCCGCAACCATATATTAGGAAATCGTCACAGATCCAGCAGCCGGCAATAATTGTGCTGTGGGCAACGACGGAGATCGCACTCACAGCACGAAACACGGAGAGAGCGATACCTGTCTCAAAGAGAGATTGGGGAGAGATTTTGGAGAGAGAAAGACATTTGAGAGAGAAGACGAAGGCTCGAGAGATAGAAAGAGAGCGCTCAGGGAAGAAGAGAGAAATCTAGAGAATGACTCGAGGAAACCGGCCGCACAGGTAACCAAAAGGGCACAAACGGGAACAAAAGAAAGAGCCGGCCAAACTGGTAACCAAAAGGAGAAACCCACTATGCCGGTAACCTCTCAACCCAGCGAATTCGCTAGAAGACGACACGTAAGCTTCCTGAGACTAAAATGTATATCATATTTAAAATATATAATAAATAAATAATATTAGAAAAGTATAATAACTGGTCATACAATCACGAACAAATTATTATCATTCAACTCTAAAATAAAGTTTATATAAAATACTAGAACATTTAATTATATTATTTTATAAAAATATATAAATAAATAATATTCAACTCTAAAATAAAGTTTATATAAAATACTAGAACATTTAATTATATTATTTTATAAAAATATATAAATAAATAATATTAGAAAAGTACGTTCGTACAATTACGAACAAATTATTATCATTCAACTCTAAAATAAAGTTTATATAAAATACTAGAACATTTAATTATATTATTTTATAAAAATATATAAAAAGGTATTTTTAATATATTATGATAGAATTGGAATAATTTGATTGATTGAAAATACCACATCAATAATATGCTGGCTAGATTTTAGACTTTTCGAACTCAGGTTGTTGGTGAAGTTTAAATAGGTCTAGATATTTTCGATGTACTAGAGTTTAAGTAAAATATTTTTTTTAGAGTTTATTTTTACAACAGTAGAGTTGAATTTTTTAAATTTTTGTTGTTTGTATGATAAAACGTATATGATGTCAAAAGCTGAAGTTTTTTTCATCGTTAATACTTGATTATTTTTTTCACACTTTTTTTTTTTGTAATTGACTTTGATATAAGGTAGGTGAAATTAATTACGGTATTTTGTAGAATTTGAGTATTAACCGTAGGTGACGTTATGTTAAACAGATTAATAAGAGCAGACATTTATGTTAAACACACTACTAGTCGATCTAAGCACTCAAAAGAATACCTTAAAATTACATAATCAAATTTTGAATGGATCAATATATTTTTATTGAAGGCCAATGCCCCTATAGACCAATAGATTTTTGAATCTAATAAAAAAAAAATTTAAGTGATCCTTCTATAATATATTTTATTATTTATATATGTCATTTTATCACATCATATTTGATAGCAAAATAACAAGCTTTGTTTAGATTTAAGGCATAAATAAAGTTATGGAGAGCTCGTCGAGAATCAAAATGACAATCTAAGCGAGAAAAAAATTAAGTTTCTAAAATAAAATTATAAATAATCAAACAAATCAAAAATTCTAAATCGAATAAAATAAGTTAAGAGTAAGAGAAATGCAAACTCAAAAAACACACGATCAATCTGTTTCGAGATTTGATATTTTGCCTATATTTCCGTCAACTTCTCAACATAAGAGAACGTTGGATATACACTAAATTATACTTTTTGCTGGCAAGCACCAAACCTTTACGCCGACTTTTATTCTTCACCAAGAGAATTTTCTCTCTTTTACAAAATTTCTTTATTACAAGAATCACTCATACTTGAGAGAGTTTTGAAAGCTAAGAGTAACATATCACAAATTTTACAAGTTTTTTCATATCTAAAATAAGTCCCAAAACCCTCTATTGATAGCAACATTTTAAATATGCTCGTTAATAGTTTCGAGTGCCCTGAACGCATTTCAGGTGCCTTAAACTTAAATACTTTTGTCTGTATACGATGCTGCCTGTGCAACGTTGTGATTCGGGCACCCTAAATTTGAAATTGCCATCATTGCGCCGTCTGCCCCAGTTCTGTCAAGACGCTAATTTTGACTTTCGAGCGCCCTACATGCCGTTGAGCATCCAAATTCGCCGAAAGTGAAGCATGCACATTAAATGCTTCCACATAAGCTATCTCCGTACTTTCGAGCATCCTAAACAACTTCCGGGCACTTGGAGGTATCGTCGGACACATCCCGCGATGGGGAGGGTGCCCGATACTTCCGGGCATCGTCAACCCTGTTGCTGGCGCTCTAAAGATTAGGATTCTATTTCGGGCTTCCAGAACTACGTCTGAAATTTGTAGAAACTTTACAGAATGAGATTATAAAATTTTAGGTGGTTTTAAAATTTTGTGAATGAGTTTTGAGCCTCCTTTAAGCATAATTTTATATGAGAAACCTTTTTAGCTTAAATATGTATTTTAAAAAATAATATTTTTTTATAATTAGCTTAATTATACCAAACTCTCTAAACTTGAATGTTTTGAAAGTAAAATTTTTTTTTAAAAAAAAGGATAATGATCAATTTGATATTTAGAAGCCCAACAGGCTTACATATGATGCTTACCTAGTTCAAAATTGAAAAAGAAGGTTGCAACTTGGTTTTAGCACTATTAAGATCTAAAATAAAAAGCTTGTGTACACAATGTCACAAGCTGTAAAAATATATTTTTATACATTTTTAATGTAAATTAGAACATGCGATCACTTGTATAATGTTTTCAAGATGTAGGCCAAGTGAAACTATCTATCAATGCTAATCACAACAATTGTGTTTGAATTTTAATCTAAAAATAAACCCACAAATGCACATTGTAGTACAAACCATACCATTTGAGGCCATTGCGATGACACTTGCACATAGTAGTAGTTGTTACCTTGTGACTCAAATGATGTATAATAATTGAATATATTAATTAAGCTCTTCCCATGAGTATTCAACAATCCAATTTGCTTCTGAGTTTGCATTGTATTTGAGTTTAAGAATGTGACGAAGCCTTAGATCTAAGTTAACACATTTTTATATGGACTTTTAACATTATTTAGGATGTGAACTGAAATCTCCCCGAGCTACAAGGGGTTTGAGCCTTTATGTAAACTTCAATTTCAAATTCATATTTCTGATTTTTTAGAAAAAAATAAAAATAAAAATAAAAATAAAAATGCTTTTAAATTTTTGAATCTTATAAAACATAAAACAAGGATAGTATACTAGTACCAATCAAACAATACTAGTTAACGTCTCTAGTGCTAAGTTTGAATAAAATAATTAATTATAGCAGAAATAGTCTATAATAATTCTTACTTAGTATAATGAAATTAGCAAACAATGAATAATATTTTCTACTCAGGAAATTACTAAAACCAGTACAAATCCACTTAGATTAGAACAACAAATTGGTAGATTACTGAACGGAAGAATCTTCTTGTAAGTAAATAAAACAACCCAATTAATGATGCAAAAAAAACAGGCTTAGGTTCCGACCCCACACCCCGAAAGTAAATAAAACAACCCAATTAATGATGCAAAAAAAACAGGCTTAGGTTCCGACCCCACACCCCGAATGAAAAACGGGTAAAGAAAGTGATTCTCTCCATACCTATTTTTTGTGTATAAACAATAACCAGGTTCAACATCTCTACAGCTGCAACATGGAAATTGCGATTGTTGTTAGATCTACAAAATCTACAAGTAGAATCACCCACTAGTAACCCATCAATTCCACTGGAAGTCCAATAATTAAATGTTAGCCAATCAATATGAAAGAGGAAAAGGCTGCTAACAATAGCTCATCACACCATGTAGGTCATCCCAACCTGCAGCAGATTTGTGTGCGGCACGCTCAACGTCGCCATGCCCCTCCTGCAATTCTTCCGCAAGAAGGCGTAAAAGTAATTTATCACCAGCTTCTTAAGAAACCAGGAGTCCTTCCTAGCTCTTATATCCCCATGCCCAAGAAGGTAAACCACCCCGTATTCCTTAGCCCTGCGGATGAACGAGAGTTCGCGCTCAAGGCTCTGCCTCGCATCGGAAATATCTTCTGCTTCTTCTCGAGATTCCTCGAAAGAAGTACTGGCTTCTGAGGCGGGTTTTTCGACGCAGCTGTAATCGGCTAAAAGTGGGGTGGCAAGTGAATAGACGCTACCGTTGGGAGCTACGAGAATTCTTGAGCAAGTCAGTTCTCCTTCAGAATCGGTTTCTCCATCCTCTTCACTCTCCAAGGAACGCTCCTGGGCTTCCCGACGTATGAACTTCTCGAGACTCTCAATCAGAAGTTGCTCGAAGTTCTGGTTCTTTTCCTTGCGAGCATCCTTGTATCCATACCTATATAACCAAGTGTGAAAAAGAAAATAAAACAGAAGCAATGTCAGTCATTTCTTACATAAAAAGATCAGTAAGTTTTCCTACTCTTCAAAGATACTTTGTCTAAATAATGTAATCTATACAGATGACACAAGTTCTGTATACATACGTCGAGAAAAGAGTTAAAAAGTAAAAAATAAGCACTTCCCATCACCTCGCACCTAAATAAAAAAGAGAAACACCAAATTAACCGTATAAACAGGTTTGATCTACTCTAGTAACTGACATCAAATTCAGTGACAAACTTTCATTAAATCGGTTATGCTTGGGTAAACACTTACTAAAACCTTAGAAAACAAACTGATTGGTATTAAATATTCCACATAATGTTTCGCAGCGAGAACAAGCATTTTACCATGTTTATATTGCATGATCTCTTCATGCAAAACATTAGCTGGTTCTTTGAATAGTGTGCAGGAGGTCGCGCATTGCTACAATAAGCAAACAATACGAGGCATAGGATGTAACACCAAACACGATATTTAACACATCGCTGACGTGTTGCTCTATCCAGTATCGGCTTGCGAAGCCAATTTGTGGGTCAGGAGCACACCAAGTTGGCCAACTCCCCGATAAATTAAAGCTCGTCTCAACACAACCCAACACCATGCTTTTGACACCTGAGGACTGTTTATCCAACCTTTCTCCTGTAACTTAAATTGATGTGTGATAATAGACTTGTGCATGTGCAGAATGTGCACATGCAGATAACCTCTAAGTAGAATGAAGAACCAAGTAAATGTAGTTACATGCGCAGGATAAAATTGTAACACTGCATTTGTCATCAATCTATTTAGCGAAAAAACGCCAGAATCCCTGGACTATAGTGCGGTTGTAGATAAACCCCTCCCCTGCCACAAAAGAACCTCCACCAACTTTAGAAGTTAAAAAAGACTTCACGAACATTCCCAATTGACCACTCCAAAGAATGTACACTTGGATCATTACACCCAAATGCACAGGTTAATCAGGTTCCACCGATTTTGACTGGTTGTCAAAATTCTCAAACTCAAGGTCCATGTCTCATCCCAGATTGAGGACAAATTCACAAACTCCACTAAAAATTTAATCAAGCACCTACCATCAGAACAAACAAGGTATTTTTCAACAATCATATTCAGTAACAGCCTCTTGGTTGCTAGCTTTGTTATTCTCATATTATAGTTGGAAAGGTGATAAATTAGTTCTCCTTTCTTTTCTCAAACAAATAAATAAATCCATGAAGTGTAATTATATATAAAATTCCAGAATTCAATTTTTTACTATTTGCTCATGGCATGTCATGAGATTGATGAGCGGTTGAACAGCAGTTTAATTGCTAAACATGACCCGAGAGCTTGGTTTCAAAACCAATGTTTGAAATGTCAATGAAGTTTATGATATGAGAACAAAGGCTTCTACAAGTTCAGGAGATAGTAATCCAAATGTCCATTTAAGCAGAGTATCACCTACCTAGCAATGCAACGGAACAGGTGATAGTTTTTGGGGCAGACCCGCCGAAAGAGAAACCGTTCATTCTGTGGTACCACTGGCACTGGAACATACTTAATGCAGACAAATATGATCATCGAATGGATAGCCGGTAAAGTCGTGAGGAAGTGGCCGAAAATTGCTGGGACACCTCTCACTAGCTCGTTGTAAAGCAACCCAATTCCAGGAGCTCTAATGGTACCAAGATTGCTGTCCAACTGCTTTAGCAAATCCATTGAAAGTTTTTGTTGTACTTCTGTTTCATATTTGAGCTTGCTACCATAATTCCATATATGCATAATCAAGAATAGCACTGCTGCAAATACTAGGAGGACCCAACTCCCATCTCCCACGTTGCCCAGAACGGAAGAGAAAAAAAGCAATTCCATTCCCAGAAAGAAAGTAGAGAAGCATAATACAACGATGATGTTGATCTGCCAAATCAAAAGCATAATGATGGTTACTAGTAATGTAGTCATCATCATCACTCCGAGCTCAGCAATGCCTGAAGAAAGTAATACTCTCTCATCAGATGAGGAAAGAAAATAGCAAAATGAGTATATAAACGGAAGCCTATGCATGAAAGGGAAAAAAAAAAGTTCACAAAGAAAAGGTGCATAGAACAGTAGAGAGAGGGAAAAAAAACAAATTAATGTATTACAGTTACTGAGAATAACTGAGACATTTCCTTCTTATCCTAACTCTACTAATCTAAAAATCACAAAAAGAAGTAACTATAAATGATACTTTATGACACATATATTATCAGAACAACATCCTAGAAACTATATCAGTTTTTGCTACAAATCCCCAAAAAATGTAACAGATTCAGATTCCAGTTTTAAATCAATACCCTTCCAACACTATAACCCTTCACTTTCAGATTTAAGAGTTTTAGCAGAAACTCCTTTTCATGGTTTAGAAATCAAACACAACAAAGCTCAAAGGGAAAATGTAAAGGGCAGTACCATAGTTGGGAAAGTTACTTTTGCAGAAGGGTAAATTGGACTATGAGAACTTTTAGGCAAGTTTCATTTTTGTCCTCGAACTTCTAAATTCGACATTTGAGGCCCTGTATTTTCATAATTGTTTTAATTTAATCTTTTGGAGGAAAATTTATTGCCTGTGCATGGTCCACCCTAACGTCCGTACACCACGAATCCCTTCGTTCATCTCATACTTTCAACTCAATGGTTAATTTCTAAATATAGAAAAAGCTGCAACTCAATGAGATTGAAATATGAAGGGTTGGTAAGGGGATGATGCATGAATATAGAGATGCACCGGATGTAGGCAATCATTTTTCCTCTAGTAATAAATAAAGATGAGGACCAAAGTGAAACTGTTTTAAGAGTATAGGGTGCCAAATGTGAAACTCAACAAAAAAAAAAAAAAACTTTGCTGACAGTGATGGGATTAGTGCTATGATTTGCCGTTTTGTAGAATAAACACCATGCACTGTAAAGCTTCAACAGCAAAGGATCAAACTAAAAAATGCTGAGTTACTTAACAGAAAAAAAAAATTATAATTATTTGAATACAAATATATAAATTGAAATGTAATACTAATTTTATTGCAGCAAAAGAAAATCAGTACTACCTTACTTTATTGACATGGACTAAAGTATAGGAGAAGTAAAATATAAAACCTTTTTAACATTATAATAGTCAATTATGCCAAATAATTTAGTATAAAGCATGACATTTTTCCAGTGCTGAGCATAAGTTATATGCCCGTAGATTTGCAAGGGTGCGAGTATCAAAGGAGGCAAAGCACAAGCACATCTACACCGCAGGGTCACGTAACTAGAGTGGCAAGTGCAGCAGAACAAACGAAAACATCGCGAGTCATGGATATGATGCCAGTGTTTATGTCATGTGCGGACGCACATATGCCAGGCGCGGACCGGCTGAGCGCGCTGAGCACGTTGGGCAGGCGCTGCATGGGTTAGCTTCTAGTGGCTAAAGATAGAAACTTAGATTAGGTAAGTTGTTAGATTAGGTAAGTTGTTAAGTTGTTTGGAAATTCCTTAGATTAGGTAAGTTGTTTGGAAATCCCTAGAATCAAGGAGAGCCCTCTCCATTTAGGTAGGTTGTTTTGGAAATTCCTAGAATCAAGGAGAGCCTTCTCCATTTAGGTTGGGCCAGTGGCCATATATGCTTGTGATCGCGGGACAATCAATGAAGCAAGAATTATATCCCAAATCTCTCTCTCTCTCTCTCTGTTAAGCCTGCGGTTGAGGGGAATAACCTCACCGAAGAAGACGGCCGGCGGCTACGAGCTACGTAGCCGCGGTCCAGCCAGTCGAGGATTCGACGCTCTTGACAGTTTATTAGGAGTATCACAATGTATGGGCATAAGGCTGTTGAGATCTATAGAATCCTTTCCCTTCTCTCTCACAATCATCCTTTCTCTCACATCATGTCTCCTCTTTCTTTACTTTCATATGAAACCAAAGTACAGTGGTTATGATGGACCATAACTCAAGACTGTTTCTCTCACTGCAAAGAACAAGACATTCACTAGAAAAAATTCGACGCGATATATGAATACAACTAACATCCTATGGCATATTTAGGACAATTACGTTCACAAGAAGTGAAGAGTAGGTCTTGAGTTTGAATCAGTGGTACTTGATGAACTACGAATTTATAAGTCAGATTCGAACTTTTTAGGCCTTACACTGTCCAGAGAAGAGTATGTTGGCCTGACTAGGACAGTTCATTAGCATCACATTATATGCTTATTCCTAATTTCATTTAAAGAAGGGAAGACTAAATTAAAGGGAAAATCAAAAGAAGACCCACATTTTTTAAAGCAAGCTATCCCACACTGATCTCCATCAATATCAGACTACTCCTGGGACAAATCACCTAAAGGATGATTGAGGTGTTCAAAGGTTAGCCCTTGACACACTGAAACAAGATCTACACCTAAATCAGTGTAGTGGTACCAATCTTCTCCATTTTTTTCCATTCAAAGCTAGTTGACAGAATGATAGGAAATATCCACTTTGAAACTAAGAACAAAATGATTGTTGAATCAGATATATGAGACATACCATATGCATTGCCAATCTCATTAATACTTCTGAATGCAGCAACAAATGCCAGGCAAGAAACAAGCAAGGACCAGTTTATTACTGGAATATATATCTGTCCCATGAACGTGCGAGAGGTGTGAATGATTTTAAGGCGAGGAAAGCAACCAAGAGCTGTTGCTTGCTTTATGATTGAGAACGTCGCCGTTGTCATTGTACGGCTTGCAATTAATGCAGCTACATTGGCTATTGGAAAGACCAGCCAGAAAACACTGCCTACAATTAAAAATCATGAGTCCTGCCAATCAGGATTTACAAAAGAGGACTGACTATAAACAGAAACCTTTCATCTTTTGAATACTAATAAAGAAAGTAAAGTTAAAAGCAAATCAACTGATTTAGCTTACTTGGAATAGAAGAAAAAAAGACCTGCTGATTTGCACTTAAATTTTCCATCAAAAATGCAGCCTGTCCAAGATAACCCAGCAGAAGGCAAGGAAGAACCAGAAATACAAAAGTAATCTGCATTAAAATTTAGAAGTTACTATAGAGTTTCAAAACAGTAAACCAGAATAAGATCATCATAAGATTGACAACAATGTTTCAACAGAAATGTAGAGAGAACATTCAAATGCACAGCCTTCAGCACTGTCATACCTGAACAGACCTAACAGAGAAATAGCAAAGGTCAGCAAACATTGCCTCAGACCCTGTAAAGCCATAAGCGTAGTAAGTCATAACCACATTATTGCAATGGAATTTCACAATTAGCAGTCCTCTAGAACAACTAGAAATAAGGCATGGTTTAAACATTTATCCTGCTTGAATTATTCCAATATTGAAACTTTTAGCACATCCATGAGACAATCGAAGTTAACAAGATTTGTTGCATTACTGAATTCAAGGTTGTCTGATATTTAAGTATATAATGCATGTAAGAAAATATGGTCAAACCAAGATCAATACAAATGTTTAGAATTTGTTGAAAAAACATACTTCAACCCAATCATAACAAGTCTGACCCCAAAACAAATTCTGTCCGATTAGTGCATCAACCATCACAAGTGTTGCAGTTTCCATAATGGATGCATAAAAATGATAGGATCACAATTGCATTTAGAACACAAGAATTACGACAAGTCAAGTAATCTAGTGAATGTACAGGAAAAGTGCAAACCGTATTCTGAAATGCCTATTTCTTTTGCTGTGATTACAAATAGGCACAAAGACGAAGATTCTAGAAGAAGAAACTTTCAGCCTCAGGAATAAAGAAAGGATGAAAATAGCATCAAGCCTTCTAAGACCAAAGAGTCCAATTGTTTCTCATTAGTATGTGTACACTTCATGGAGAAGCCTTGTGATAGTAATGAAGACTTGATGGAAGAGTCAACTGAAAATAGAACTCCTAATCATATTACTCAAGTTTTAGAATAAGTGAACCTTGTTCCTGCTGGAAGAAAACTATAAATCTACTTCCAGATAAATATTAACTTTGTTAGGATAGTTTGACAAAAAGCTCATTTGCCAGATGACAAAAGTCGTCTTTGAGACACTAAGAGTTCAAACAGGAAACCGTGAAAGCATGTAATGTTACAATCTCCCTATATAATAAAAATATTTTAAAGGTCGCATGCTTTTCAGATGCAATTCAGAAAGGCAAAAAAGCTACCAAAAAGCATGTGCAAGTGCTCCACCCCATACCTGTGACACACAGAAGACAGCCCCCGAGAGACAGCCAAGCCTGTGTGGGATTTCTTTCAAAAAAATGATATATGTAAACAGGGTTAAACGCCCTTAAAACTTCAAATCCAAATTTAATGAGATTGTACACTCCAATGCCCCCAAGGCAGCAAAACCATATGAATAAAGCAGGTCCTACTGCAAGCCCCACTTTGCTCGTTCCAAACCTTTGTACACTGAACAAGACTATAAGAAAAGCTACTGAAATCATCACTACTTCATCTGCAACAAATTCAGAAGCACAAAATAGATTAAGCACGTCAGTGCCACAAATAATATAAAACACTAGCGAAACAATATAATCAAGAATATTAAGTATATGCAAAGTCATCTATTTTCCTCTTCTAGTTTGTCAAGAGTAAACATGAAAATCTTAAAACTCATGATTTTCACAAGGTAATCATCTCTTTATGCCCCATGCCACTGTCAAGATAACTGTACAACTTGAAGTCTTGAACCATTCATATGTCTCGCACATATATATGATTTTATGGACATAGGTGTGGCATGAGCACGCCGAGCAATGCTAGTTATACATGGTACTTCGTGGAGTGCTATCTATTAGCACGAATATTTGCAACTAGGGTCTATTCCTTAGGGCCTATTTAAACTTACTATAGGGTGCACTGTTGTCTGATAATTGAGTTGTCCTATTAAAATCACTATACTAAAATCCCTTAACACCTCTCCGCAGCAAAATCCAAATTGAAGCTGGTTCTTTCAGGGCTTGGAATCTCAATTCAACTCTCACCACAACAAAAGATACAGACTTTTCTATTTACCAAACCCTCTATTGGAGGTGGCTGCAGCTAAAACGGAAGTAGAGGAAGGGCCAAAAATGCATTCAAATATCAAGGGCACCAAGCCATCCCGCTCCAATGTAACTATGTTGATTTGAAAAATCTAGAAGTGAAATTTCCCCATTTCATGCTATGGATAAGTGAACACTATCACTATCAGCAATTATTTACTGCAAAAGTCCTTTGTGTTGTTGCTTCTGTTCTGTGTTAATGCACTTATGATTCTTTCTAAAATTCATCTTCTCCAATTTCCCTTGAATGAGAAAGTTAAATTTCATATGCTTATGCCAAAATCATAAACAAGATAGCACCGAGCTAACAGCAGGACACAGGACATTATCACAAGAGCCCCAACATGTATAGCGGCAACCAATGACTTGCACACTGCTGTGTGATGAAAATGCAGATCTTTTGCCAATTTATTCCACAAATCTATAATTATTGTTTTTCTCGTTGCTTTACCTTGATAATATCCTTTCTATCACAGTTGTTGGAGAGTAATATAAACTCGATCTCAACTTCCAACATTTTAAGAGGTACCTTTTACAGTCATGTCCTTCTACTTATACACTTAAAACATATATGGGACCTTAAAATAACACTTAACTATGCTTTAAAGAGGATATGCTTATACCTTTTACAGTAATGTCCTATTGCTTCGACACTTACACATACATGAGACCTTAAAATGACACTTAAGAGTCATACATGGAGCAATCATATGAATGAGGACATCAATAAATAAAAAAGAAATAAAAGATGGATCCAACAAATTTTGCCATAAATAGTTACAAATGCGATATAAAAGAACTAATCCAAGTAATAATTGCTTACATAGTCATGAACAGACAAAAACTAAACAACTGAAGGTTAGATAAGTTAATACAAATTCCAAAAAGGCAGTAACTTACATAAAGGATATATAATTGCCATTTACGACTTAAGCGTATTGAAAATCAACTAATAGTGAAGGAGTAAGAGCAAGCTACTGCTTCCTTGGAAATATCTTCCTAAATTTTAGTATCTAAGTATTCAATATGTATATATATATATATATATATATATATATATATATATATATAGAGAGAGAGAGAGAGAGAGAGAGAGAGAGAGAGAGAGAGAGTCCGGCTACGGTGGTTTTAAAAGCATCAAGCACTTGGTGCTTGTAAGTTTTCCACCGTTAGATCTAACCCTTTGGCTTATTCCACCCATTTGATCATACTATTCCACCAACCACCCACCCACTAAACCCTAGGGCTGCGTTTGGTTCGGGGATAAGAAAAATTTAATTATACCGGGGATAGGTATAAGTTATGGTTTTAGCAGGAACTAGTGTAAATTTGCGTTTGGTTCGGTTTAAGAGTTATACCGGGTTTAAAGAAAATTGTGTTTGGTAAATTATATAGGAATAAGAAGAATAAGAGGAATAAGAGAAAATTATGTTTGGTTGGGTATAGAGGAATAAGAAGAATTGAGGGGATAAATATTTTTATTTATTATTTTGCCCTTTATGATATAATTTAAAATTAAATAAATTTATGGTATTAATCAACCTTATATTTAATTTAGATAAATATTAAAAAACTCAAATAATATTTACAATTAAATATTAAATTGTAATATTAATATTTAATATTAAATATTAAATATTAATATTTAATATTAAATATTAATATTTAATATTTATCTAAATATTAATATTTAATATTTATCTAAATATTAAATATTAATATTTAATATTTATCTAAATATTAATATTTAATATTTAATATTTATCTAAACCCTAAACCCTAAACCCTAAACCCTAAATATTAAATATTAATATTTAATATTTATCTAAATATTAAATATTAATATTTAGATAAATATTAATATTTAATATTAATATTAAATATATTTAATATTAATATTAAATATTAAATATTTAATATTTAATATTTATTCGCTATTCCGCTATTCCGCTATTCCGCCTGGGGGTGGGAATAGCTAAACCCACCCCTAGCGGGTTATCCCCAGGATAACCCGCTAGGGGTGGGTTTAGCTATTCCCACCCCCAAAAATAGCGTTTGGGTATAATAACGGGGATAAGGGGGTTATCCCCCCCTTATCCCCGTTACCAAACGGGGGCTAGGGGACCACTATCATCCTAACCGCACATTCTTACATCCAAGGACTAAAAAATCACAAGCACCAATGACTTTGTGCTTTTACAAGCATAGGAGCTCAATTCTCTCTTTTATATATATATATATATATATATATATATATATATATATAGAGAGAGAGAGAGAGAGAGAGAGAGAGAGAGTCCGGTTACTATACTTTTATGAGTATAGACTCCTTCGTACTCATAAGTTTCCGGCCCTTGGATGAAGAGATGTGCGGTTAGAATTATAGTAGTACCCTAGGGTTTATACTATTTCACCAATAACCTACTAAATCCTAGGGGACCTCTATCATCCTAACCGCACATCCCTTCATCCAAGGGCGGGAAACTTATGAGTACGAAGGGCTCTATACTCATAAGAGTATAGTACAAGCCCAACTATGCTTGTGATTTTTTTACCATTGGATTTGCATTGAGATCCGTACTATTTTAAAGTCAACTAAAGAGAGAGAAAGAGAAAGTACAATAGCACGGATCTCAATGCAAATCCAATGGTAAGAAAATCACAAGCATAATTAGGCTTGTGCTTTTGAAAGCATATAAGCTCTACTCTCTCTCTCTCTCTCTCTCTCTCTCTCTCTCTCTAAATCTCTATATATATATATATATATATATATATATATATATAGAGAGAGAGAGAGAGAGAGAGAAAGAGAGAGTCCGGCTACTATACTATTAATAGTACCAAGTTATTGGTGCTATCAAGTTTTCTACCCTTAGATCAACTCCTTTGATCATTTTCACCCGTTAGATTTTACTATTTTCCCAACCAGCTATTAAACCCAAGGGGCCCACTATCATCTCAACCACACATCTTTTAATTCAAGGGCTAAAAACTTAATAGCACTAATGACTTGGTACTATTAATAGTATTTCAGCCTAGCTCTATATATATATATATATAAGTCCGGCTACTATACTTTTATAAGTAAAATCCCTTCGTACTCATAAATTTCCGGCACTTGGATGAAGGAATGTGATGAAGGAATGTGTGGTTAGGATTATAGTGGTCCCCTAGGATTTATACTATTTCACCATAAAATCCACTAAACCCTAGGGGGACCACTATCATCCTAACTGCACATCCCTTCATCCAAGAGCGGAAAAGTTGTGAGTACAAAGGGGTTTATACTCATAAGAGTATAGTAGCCCTACGTTATATATATATATATATATATATATATATATATATATATATATATATATATATATATATATATATATTTATTTATTTATTTATTTATTTATTTATTTATTTATTTATTTATTTATTTATTTCTTCAAGTTCAAGGAAAGCTATGTTTGCATTGGAAAGGTACAAATACTAATACATGCCAAATTTGTACAGGTTTAAAAAAATATAACAGGAATAAGCAACATTAGAATTTAATAAAGTAAATACTGAAATACTGAGATTACCTTGTTCAACACTAGATATTCCGACCTTCAAGCCACTTACAGCTGACATTACTGCGAAAGAAAAAGAGACGATACAATAAATGACAGATAAAACAAGCAAATAATTATAAGTGTTAAAAACAGGAGGTTCATCAAATATCATCACATTCATCACTAACAAAATAAGTAACATCTTATTGAAAACAATAATGACGCAAGGTAGAGCAATAGCAAACCAGACATCGCCGGGGTGACAACTCCAACTGCAATCATCATAGAAGTACCAAAAAGCACCAGCATCAGGAGAAGCTTCTTTAGCGTTAATGAAGTCTCAAGATTCTCTTTTATTTTCAAAGACCTCTCAAGCTCCGGTGATGGCACCTTGAGGCGAAAACTCGATATGCGAGCATCAGAAGGCAATTGGTTAGGCAGAAGGCTGGCCTTTGCTTTCCTGCAGATCAACGAATACAAAGCAAATATCCCCCCTGAAAGGTGTTTCACAAAGTCAAATATCCAGTACATTATATACTTGCACAAAAAGGGAAGTGTAAAGATTCCAATATCTATCATACCTTCTCCATCATCATTGCCCCATAGAACAATGAAAACGTACTTGACCAATGGTATGAGGATCAAGGTGTACAAAACCAGAGATAGCGCTCCAAGAACATCTTCTTTCTCACTAATAGGATATTTGTTGAACATCACATCAAAAGTGTACAACGGGCTGGTCCCGACATCCCCAAATACAACTCCCAGTGTCTGGAAAGCAACTACAAGATACCTTCCCAGATTAAACTCCTGCACTTAACAAAAATCAAATTCAGATTCTATCTCTGATTTGCGCTAGCATGGTTTCTGCGCATTCGAAGATCATAGCAAGCATAAGTCAACCCCTATTTCGCTCCGCTATAGAACAACTTCCCTCCTCAGAAAGGCACAAGCCAAGTGTTTAGCAAATAAGAATTCTAAATGTTCCGGCTTTGGCAAAAAGCAGAAATGAGCAAAGTGCAGCCACTAGATCAGCTGAATCAGGAACTCTTTTGGGAATTTTAATAAAAAAATCAAATTATGAGAAGGCAGAAATGATCAGCAAAGTCAAATGTTCTTCCCCAAAAATTGATTGTAGCAGAATCAGGAATCCCTTTGAGAGTTCTAAAAAATTAGCAATTCCCGCTAGTTCTTACTCAAATATCACTTGTGGAGAAACTCCAATCAGTTTAATTTTATTTTAAAAAATCCATCCGAAAATGACCTGAATCATCTCAACAAGCAGTTCTCAACTAAATCAAACAAACAGCTACTCCAATCAAAACACAAATTGGATCAAAATAATTAAGCACCTATCGAATCTAAATTGTACCTCATAATCCCTAGGGTATCCAGGGACTTCGAGGGCCTCGACGTCGAAGGAATCGACCCTGGGCCCGGTGCGGATCAGCCGCTGCTCGACGTTGTCCTCGTCCTCCTCGTCCTCCTCCTCCGAGCCGAAGCTCGTCGTCCGCGCCTGCGACCCCTCCCCTTCCTCGGACCCGTCGTCCCGATCCTGCGAGACCCACCGGAACTCCGCCGAGTCCGCCTTCGGCAAGCGCCCGTTCCCCCTCTCGAAGCCCTCCGCCATGGCCGATCGCCGATCTGGAGCTCCGATCGATCAGCTTCGAACGTGGCCCCTACGCCATGGGACCTCGCGTGCGAGGGATCGAGGAGAAGGGTTTTGGGGAGGTGCGAAGGAGAAGAGAAATAGGGGAGCCGATGATGAAGATGATCTCTACCACGGTTCGTTTGAGCACCGTACGAACGAGGAGGCGTCGCCCTCGCCCTCTTCTGGAAATATTCCGTTAACGCTGCGGTTTATTACGTTCTGTGATCGAACCGCGGTCGTAAGCCTCTGTTTGTTTGCTTGCGTTGTTTGTTTGTCCCTTTATTAATTAAACCTAATAAGTCTCTATTTGTTTGTTTATCCCTGTCCCTAATTTTAATTAACTCTAATAAATTAGCTTCTGTCTCGTTACTTACCTTTCTATAACTTTCTCAATTTATCATCCTATATTTTTAATCACCATTTTAAATTTATCAAAGTAAAACTTTACTAAAAACGAATTGACATATTATTATTACATTAATCCGCATTCTATTATTTATCCTAATTAATTAAGGCCAAATAATAAAAGGACTCTTGTTTTTTAGCTTCTATCTTAGCTACCGTTCTATAACTTCGTCAATTTATCATCTTCTCTAAAACAAATTGGCAAATGACGTTAGTCTGAATCCCAATATCTATTTAATTTGCAACTCAAAAAATAAGCAAAAAAAAATTAGATTAAAAAGATCTTCTATTTCTATTTCGCTAATACTATTAAAATTTATAGTTTATTGAGCAGTTTTATTTAATTTATATAATTTTATTGCACTACTTATAAGTAACTTTATTTACAAACTTATTTTACAAATTTTATAACTAAATTTAACAATCATTCCAAATTGCTAGATCTATTTGAGATTATCGAAAAATACAGGAAGATAATTGATGCAATTTTTAATGCATTAGATAATTAAGACATGGGTTAAAGTAAAAACAAACTTTTAATAATTTAATCCATAATTAATTTTGAGATTAAAATTACCTATATAATTTAATTGTAGTTAGCATAAAAATTAATTTTACACTGTTGTTTGATTGTTTGATAGATAGAAAGTCAATAGCTTTGAAGCAATAAATATTTTTTTTTTGTTTATTTTATCAAAAGTTTTAACATTAGCACATAGTAAAAAAAGAAAACGTTAGAATAATTAATATTTTATTATTTTTTTATTTTTTTAAATCCGGTAAAAACCTTCACCACCACACAATACGAAGTCAACTACTGAGCTGTGAAGAAATGAAGTTAGGTGTGAATTTGATTCACGACAAATCAAAATAATGAAAATGATCAAAAATAATTTTATCATATTTATTTTTAGTAAAACAAATATATTCTAAATGCAGAACTTTGCCCTTCAATTATGGATGAAAAATGTATAGCGACTCCCTCAACTTGAAATGGTGTCACGCCCCGGGGTCGAAACTGCGACCCGGCTCGCCAACAGATCCGCCACCTATGCCAAACCCGCATAGGTGAAGCGTCCTACCTGCAAGAAAAGTACTACAGCTAAACAGATATCAGAGCTATAAAATAAAATCTGCTGTATAACTAAATCAATCACTGTACAACTGGAAATAACACAACAATGTCCGTCTCCCAAAAATGATAATCATGCAGAATCCTCATACACAAACTCAGAACTCAACCGGGAGGTATCTCCAATAAATACAACAGTGTACAGTCTCTCAATACATAACAATCCTCACTACAACAGTCTCTCAAAGGAGGAAAATAAAATAACTAATCTACTGAAGCTCTCCTCTGAAGGGGTACCGCTACACTCCAACGATGGGTAGGGAACTAGCTCGCGACTCTCTCGCCTCGGTCAGAAGGATCAGCAACAGGAACAACAGGAACTGGAGTAGAAGTTCCTGTGGGAAAAGACACCACGACGGGTGTGAGAACTACGTCCCAAGTAGTTCTCAGTGGGTGCCGCCAACAAGCCCGACGGTCTGCCCACTAAGTCCACTAGAGGCATAAAGTAACAAAAGCAGTGCTGTAAGGAAAGCTGGGAAAAGTAAACTCTACAGCTACTATGCCTCTATCTAGATGCTCAAAGAGTGAGACAGAAAGAACATGATGCCACAACTAACTCTCATCTCTGATCACTCAATCTAAACTGACTGCCTCCTCGGGTCCAGTCAAGCCTGCGCCAACCTACTGCCGTTACGTCCCTGAGGAGCGGACTTACGTAGGATCTATTGCCGTTACGTCCCGGAGGAGCGGACTTACGTAGGATCTACTGCCGTTACGTCCCGGAGGAGCGGACTTACGTAGGGCGTCCATGACTGCCAACACCAGCACAGCCAGAGGGACAAATGCAACGACAAGTCGCGATAGAAAAGCTCAATCTCACGCCGGTATAACAACCCGGTCTCGCCTACTCCGGAGTGGCCCTCGAGGGGAGCGACCCGCTCGAGTCAAAGTAACCCATCTCAAGTATCTCTGTAAAGTATCTCTGTAAAGTATCTCTGTCAAGCTCAAATGTGGCTCATGCAGGCTATGATCCACGATCAAACAGATCGGTAACTCCAAGCTCAAAGCACAACTCAGTCGGAAAAAGAACCTCGACTCGAACAGGAATAGCCCAACACACCCTCACAGCTATGTCGGAGAACCCTCAACGACTCAATCTGATAAATGCACGACCATGGCTGAGTCGGGAAACCTCCACGACTCGATCTGCCAGAACCCCAAGATCCTCAAGGCTAAGTGGGAGAACCACCTCCACCACTAAATCAGAGAAACAACCTCTAGATCACACTCTGCCAACTCATGGCACCAAGTCGCATCCACTGCGAGAAACTGCCTCAACAGGCCAAACAGGCCAAACGTCGCATCTACTGCGAACAACTGCCTCAACAGGCCGACATCGCATCCACTGCGAACAGCTGACTCAACAGGCCAAACAGGCCGAACATCTCAACCACTGACCCAATGATGGGTCCGGGAACACCGAAAGACTAGAACCTACAACCCAAATCAAACAAGAACAGGCTCTAGGCATAGCCTCTCGTTGTTCTCGTCCCAAGAAAAGGCAGACCTTAGAACCCAGACCACTCGAATCATCTCGGTGGTTAATTTATAGGAAAAACTGTGACATTTCTTACTGAAGCCATCTGATCTGTAAGAAATCCATATTTAATGATTTTTAGTTCTGCTTAGGAAAACAGTTGAAACCAAGTTTTATATCTAAGCCTCGAAGGGCTAATGCCTTCGTCCCATCAAACAGGAACAGACTCAGGCGACCCTACGATGCTTGGAAGAAAATATTTGGTTGACAAAAATCATATGTGTGTCCAAAAAGGTTCTGGGTTTAAGGTCCTGCTAACACTGATCTACCGCTGCCACTAACACAGCGGCGACAGATAAAACAAGAAAAATAAAACATCTCGGGACCGCCGTCTACCCAAACAGCTCCCGCTACAGAAGAACAACCAACTACATCTACCAGACGCCACTCTGCTCCCAAGCACGAGTGTAACATGCATCCCACACTAAAAGATAACACCTGACCACTCGGCCCACTACCCGGGCGAGGAAGAACACTATGTCCAGGAAAGTAGAAGTGTGGATGTCTAAAGCAGAAATAACCCTAGCCCAAGTGAGGGTTTTCTACTAGTCTGGTTACACATGCAACATATGACGGGGTGCTAGGTCAAGTTCCAATAACTATAATTTACAGGTGGTAGAAAGCAAGGAGATGACAATACCATCAGATAATACAAGGAATAGCAATTCCTACATTCTAACATGCTGCACAAGCATTTCACTATCATGCATAGTCCTACTATAGCAGATTTAAAGCACAGTCCGTCAATTTTGGAGACAAGGCCACCCACCTGAAAATGCTAACAGTCCGGAGTCGCACAGCCGAGAAAGTCCAGAAACAGATATCTCTACACACCCACCAATCCAACAATACAGGAACAGTGATCAATACCTCCTGGGTACAAAAACACAACCCAAAGTTACACTTAATTCCATAATATCCAAGCATCACAAATCTGCTGGGAACAGTCCCCTTAATGCGAAATTTTCACCTGTAAAACGAACTCCAAAAATTCCAATAAAAATACCACAGCGAGCGTCTCGTCGAGACCTTCGAAACGGGTACCTGCACGCCCAAATCCGAGCCCCGTAGGCCGAGTTACAAATTCCACAGTACAGGTGCGCAAACACTCACAACCACACAACTGTAAACTCCAACACAGATAAAAGGGGAATAGTATACCTTCGGGCAAGCCTCAGAAAAATCCCGAAAAAATACAATGATAATCCTTGCGACGAGTAGATCCAAAAAGTGTATAGGCTCGTCTCGATCCGACACTCGGGTGCGGAGATAAAATTCCGGCAAGGGGCCGCTGTCCAAAAACTCCACCAGAAAACAGCGGCTTAGAAATGCCTCGAAAACCGTGTCATAAACTCTGAATCCAGCAAGATGATCAACACGAAAGTCGAAGACGTACCTCTCGTGATTCCAACGCCGCAGAAATCGTCCAAAAATACTGACGGAGTAGCTCTGTAGACCTCCCAGATCAAACTGCGACGATAACGGGCCTCCGATGAAAAATCGCCACACTGCGCTCCGATGCCGAAGTCGTCGACGCCGCGGCTTCCAAAAAATCCGGGCCTCTGCCAGAAGATGCACAACACCAAGATCTACAACTTTCCTAAAGGGGCCATGGGCAGGGGAGCTCGGGAAAGGGGGCAAAACTCCCTCACAAGACGGCTATTTAAAGCCCAGCCCGAAAATCCGAACTTGGGAATTTTGGCCCAAAGTTTCGGGCGCCCGGTACTTCCGGGCTGCTACAGTAGCGGGCCCGGCCCGTTACTGTTCACGACCGGAAGAACCCCAGGCCGCCACGTGTACACCCAAACAGCAAACAGCTGTTTGGGCCAACAGCCAAGCGCCACGTGGTCGAACCCAGCGACGACACGTGGCGTCCACACCGGGAGCCTCGGGTCAACGCGCCCACGCCGCGCCCCACGTGCGCCCACGCGTGCCTGCCGGGCACGCGGCCCGAGGTACCAGCTCCCCGCACCGTGGACCGCGCGCACAACGCCGCACCAACCCCGAACTGCCACGTGTCCACCCCCGGGTCCACCGTGCACCCGCGCCATCCCGTGGACCGCGCCCACAGCGCCCGCCAACCGGGAGGCGCCACGTGGCCAGCGCCCGGGTGCACGCCTCCGCGGTGGACCGCGCACCTCCGCCGCCGCCAGCCGCCGCGCTCCGACGCCCGCCGCCGCCGCCGGCGCCCCTCCGGCGGCCGGAACAGTACCAATCACCTCGAAATCCGTGCCGGGTCATCCGGGCTCCGAAAAATACAAGTAAATAGTCCATCTTGACCGTTTTCGCGCGCTGAATCCAAATCCGAAGTCCGATTTGCCAAATTCCTCTTCTAAAATTTGCCGAAAATTCCCGGAGAAGTGTTCTTTACTCAAATTTCGCGCTGAGTCCAATTTTAATAACCATTTCGCGCGAAACCACATCAAAACATCCGACGGGGTCCTCCGATCACTCACGTGATCCATTATACACCCGAAGTCCATCACTTGAGTCCAAATTGGTGCAGAAACACCGCCGACATGCCACATAGGCCTCCAGAAGCTTCTAATCGCACTGTAGAAGCCCTGCGGAGATCTGGGTCACCACATCCTCCCCTACTAAAAGAAAGTTTCGTCCTCGAAACTAGCTCAACCCCAAAAGGTGCCACAAAAATAAGGGTAGGTACATAACACCGCCGTCTCCAGCTCTCAAGTCACCTGTCACTCCCCGTGAATACTCCACAACAACAACAACAACCGGTACGGCATGGCCCAAATTGCATAATTCTCTCATCTCACGAGCCAGAATTTGCAACGGCATCCCTCGTACCACAAGTACTCGCCGATCTCAAAGGAAACGAGTCCATCACGGGCGAGGAATCCACATGCCTAACACTCCTGAGCTGAGACGTGGAAGGAAAAAGGCTGGGGGAAAAGAGAGAACAACCAATGCAGCACGCACCAAAACCGCTCCCTGGTGCCAGCTCAACCAGGCGATCCGAGACATACCCATACGGTCATCCAAGGAAAAGAAGCCCTAATCGGCTAGGGTCCCCGCTCAAACACTCTCGGATCCTGACCAATCACATGGACTGCTTCACCACAGTCTACCGTTAAAAGGGACCCTCAGGGACACAACCACGAGCCCTGTTCCGCAACGGTCCCACCCAGCGCCAGCAACGGAATCATCAAACTCAACCCCAAATAGCTCTCCGGTTCCAGGTATCCGCCACCACAGTGGCCCTAGCGGGGTGATACAAAATGCTCAAGAATAACCCAATGGTAACTCCACAGCCACAATGGGAGGCATCACAGACACAAAGGTCCATCCCCCATCTCTGGCAAAGCTGCAATCGACGCTAGTACCAGCCTCATCATCCATTCGCCATGCTCTCCTGGCACTGCCAAATCCAAAAAGCTCCTCACCTCAACAATACATGTTGATCTCAGCCAAACTCAAATAGCATCCACATTGGCCGGAATTCCACCGCCGCTCCTACGGCTAACAGCTAAAACTTGTATCTCAATAACCTGGCATACAGCTTCACCCACACAGCATGGTAACGCATCCACCAGTGCCCCTCACGCTCCAAGTCGCTTTGGGAGTAGATCATAATACCCCTGGAGGATCTTGTTACCAATACAATCAAGTACAGCTGGAGCACAATTCCTCAAACCAAAAGAGTGGCAGGGCGCTAATCAATCCAATTGGCCTCACTAAACATAATGCCCCTACCGTGTCCTGAACACCATCTTGGCGAAATACTCAGCCGTATGATTCCAAAATCTGTACCTGCATCAATCGTACAACTGCCGGAGTATAATTCCATCAAAAGGTCCAGAATAATACTTGGACCTGTCTACACTCGACCCATAAAAGGGCCCTCACAGTCGTGTATCAACGATGTGGCATCACCACCGTATATCAACGGCGTGGCACTAGGTCAAACAGACCCCTCGATCCATCAGATCCTGCAACTGCGCCATCAGCTCTCACAGCTCTACTGGCAATAACCAATAAGGTGCTGCCGAGGGTGGCGCGGTTCCTCGAACCACGCCAAACTCAAACTCTATCTCCCTAACCGGCGGCATTATCAACAGCTCAGGTGAAATCACACCCGGAATCTCGTGGCAACTGAGATATCTTTGGGTCCCGGTGCCGCCGTAAGCACCTCTCACACTGTTGCTATAACCATTGTGCTCTAACGACCTCAACAACCAAATCTCCTCTCGTCTGCCTCGCAGAAGGTCAAAGTCCTCACCTCCCGCAGTCTAACATCCTGTGGCACTGTGCCAACCAAAACCCAAGCACTAGGTCGAAACGCCGAACTGCCATAATTACCAATAAGTCCACCCGTATAACTCGCGGCCTCAACTGCATAGGACATAAACCACAAGGGAGCACAACCTCTGTTTCTGCTCACATTGAGGCGACGAATAAAGTCATCCGCAGATAACAAATCCACGCTACCGCTGCGCTACTCTGATATAGATGCTGATGCTGCCATCGGGGTCCACCCAATCTCTGGCATCTCGACAATTCGTCATCCAGGTACGGAGATGAGAAATGCCTCTGCCGGTCAGTCTGTCCTCCATCACCCGACGCCAAGCGCCGATATCCAGCACTCGCCTCTGGCGGCCGATCCCTATCCAAAGAAACTGCAGCGTCATGCTCCACACACAATGCCTACCCATCGAAGCGTCAATAATTCAAAACGGAGGGACCAACTAAACTGAAAGGTATCCTGGCGCAAACCATTCCCCGCCAAACATATCCTATGCGCCTCGTCCCTCGAAACCTGGAGCGTGCAGTTCGACAACTGTATAAACTCCCTAGCACATGAAGGCTCACAGATAGTCTCTCCATCAACCAATGACGTCCCGAAGCTCAGCTACTATCCACTATCCACCCTGCCTCGGTGCCTCGGCACTACTCGTCGGCACGGAGGGGCTGCTCGCTCAGTCGGTGCCACAAGTGCAACTGAAGGTACCACTGCATAGGAAGAAAGTACTGGAGGACACTCAAGCGATACTGCCACTGGCTATGCTCTCTGCTCCAACAAGCGCATCAAACGTTCCATGGCTTCTTCCTGGCATCAGACAGCCTCCGACGTCTGTGCCATCTGGATCCATAACTCTTGGGTCTCGCTCTGCTCTGATAGCTCTGCCTCCCGCTGCTCGGGTTACTAATCAGATGCGGAAAGCGCATACCTCACTGCACGACGTCTCACAAGCACCGTAGACCACTGCACAATAACAAACATCAGGACACAACAACCATACGACCCAATCCAGCGAAAGTCTAAGACATGTTATCAATTCCACAGCATTATGTTGTCTGCAGCCAACATAATCGCTTAGGAGCATAAACATGCCAATCACTCATCCCGTCTCATGGGAGAGGTACAAAACTCGATCAGGACTCTCGCTAAAAGTCACGACTCTCACGTAGTCATCCTAATGTCCAACCACAAGCCTAGGGTGTCTAAGTCCTCAATGACCTACAACCTAGGCTCTGATACCACTCTAATCTGTCACGCCCCGGGGTCGAAACTGCGACCCGGCTCGCCAACAGATCCGCCACCTATGCCAAACCCGCATAGGTGAAGCGTCCTACCTGCAAGAAAAGTACTACAGCTAAACAGATATCAGAGCTATAAAATAAAATCTGCTGTATAACTAAATCAATCACTGTACAACTGGAAATAACACAACAATGTCCGTCTCCCAAAAATGATAATCATGCAGAATCCTCATACACAAACTCAGAACTCAACCGGGAGGTATCTCCAATAAATACAACAGTGTACAGGCTCTCAATACATAACAATCCTCACTACAACAGTCTCTCAAAGGAGGAAAATAAAATAACTAATCTACTGAAGCTCTCCTCTGAAGGGGTACCGCTACACTCCAACGACGGGTAGGGAACTAGCTCGCGACTCCCTCGCCTCGGTCAGAAGGATCAGCAACAGGAACAACAGGAACTGGAGTAGAAGTTCCTGTGGGAAAAGACACCACGACGGGTGTGAGAACTACGTCCCAAGTAGTTCTCAGTGGGTGCCGCCAACAAGCCCGACGGTCTGCCCACTAAGTCCACTAGAGGCATAAAGTAACAAAAGCAGTGCTGTAAGGAAAGCTGGGAAAAGTAAACTCTACAGCTACTATGCCTCTATCTAGATGCTCAAAGAGTGAGACAGAAAGAACATGATGCCACAACTAACTCTCATCTCTGATCACTCAATCTGAACTGACTGCCTCCTCGGGTCCAGTCAAGCCTGCGCCAACCTACTGCCGTTACGTCCCTGAGGAGCGGACTTACGTAGGATCTACTGCCGTTACGTCCCGGAGGAGCGGACTTACGTAGGATCTACTGCCGTTACGTCCCGGAGGAGCGGACTTACGTAGGGCGTCCATGACTGCCAACACCAGCACAGCAAGAGGGACAAATGCAACGACAAGTCGCGATAGAAAAGCTCAATCTCACGCCGGTATAACAACCCGGTCTCGCCTACTCCGGAGTGGCCCTCGAGGGGAGCGACCCGCTCGAGTCAAAGTAACCCATCTCAAGTATCTCTGTAAAGTATCTCTGTAAAGTATCTCTGTCAAGCTCAAATGTGGCTCATGCAGGCTATGATCCACGATCAAACAGATCGGTAACTCCAAGCTCAAAGCACAACTCAGTCGGAAAAAGAACCTCGACTCGAACAGGAATAGCCCAACACACCCTCACAGCTATGTCGGAGAACCCTCAACGACTCAATCTGATAAATGCACGACCATGGCTGAGTCGGGAAACCTCCACGACTCGATCTGCCAGAACCCCAAGATCCTCAAGGCTAAGTGGGAGAACCACCTCCACCACTAAATCAGAGAAACAACCTCTAGATCACACTCTGCCAACTCATGGCACCAAGTCGCATCCACTGCGAGAAACTGCCTCAACAGGCCAAACAGGCCAAACGTCGCATCTACTGCGAACAACTGCCTCAACAGGCCGACATCGCATCCACTGCGAACAGCTGACTCAACAGGCCAAACAGGCCGAACATCTCAACCACTGACCCAATGAAGGGTCCGGGAACACCGAAAGACTAGAACCTACAACCCAAATCAAACAAGAACAGGCTCTAGGCATAGCCTCTCGTTGTTCTCGTCCCAAGAAAAGGCAGACCTTAGAACCCAGACCACTCGAATCATCTCGGTGGTTAATTTATAGGAAACACTGTGACATTTCTTACTGAAGCCATCTGATCTGTAAGAAATCCATATTTAATGATTTTTAGTTCTGCTTAGGAAAACAGTTGAAACCAAGTTTTATATCTAAGCCTCGAAGGGCTAATGCCTTCGTCCCATCAAACAGGAACAGACTCAGGCGACCCTACGATGCTTGGAAGAAAATATTTGGTTGACAAAAATCATATGTGTGTCCAAAAAGGTTCTGGGTTTAAGGTCCTGCTAACACTGATCTACCGCTGCCACTAACACAGCGGCGACAGATAAAACAAGAAAAATAAAACATCTCGGGACCGCCGTCTACCCAAACAGCTCCCGCTACAGAAGAACAACCAACTACATCTACCAGACGCCACTCTGCTCCCAAGCACGAGTGTAACATGCATCCCACACTAAAAGATAACACCTGACCACTCGGCCCACTACCCGGGCGAGGAAGAACACTATGTCCAGGAAAGTAGAAGTGTGGATGTCTAAAGCAGAAATAACCCTAGCCCAAGTGAGGGTTTTCTACTAGTCTGGTTACACATGCAACATATGACGGGGTGCTAGGTCAAGTTCCAATAACTATAATTTACAGGTGGTAGAAAGCAAGGAGATGACAATACCATCAGATAATACAAGGAATAGCAATTCCTACATTCTAACATGCTGCACAAGCATTTCACTATCATGCATAGTCCTACTATATCAGATTTAAAGCACAGTCCGTCAATTTTGGAGACAAGGCCACCCACCTGAAAATGCTAACAGTCCGGAGTCGCACAGCCGAGAAAGTCCAGAAACAGATATCTCTACACACCCACCAATCCAACAATACAGGAACAGTGATCAATACCTCCTGGGTACAAAAACACAACCCAAAGTTACACTTAATTCCATAATATCCAAGCATCACAAATCTGCTGGGAACAGTCCCCTTAATGCGAAATTTTCACCTGTAAAACGAACTCCAAAAATTCCAATAAAATACCACAGCGAGCGTCTCGTCGAGACCTTCGAAACGGGTACCTGCACGCCCAAATCCGAGCCCCGTAGGCCGAGTTACAAATTCCACAGTACAGGTGCGCAAACACTCACAACCACACAACTGTAAACTCCAACACAGATAAAAGGGGAATAGTATACCTTCGGGCAAGCCTCAGAAAAATCCCGAAAAAATACAATGATAATCCTTGCGACGAGTAGATCCAAAAAGTGTATAGGCTCGTCTCGATCCGACACTCGGGTGCGGAGATAAAATTCCGGCAAGGGGCCGCTGTCCAAAAACTCCACCAGAAAACAGCGGCTTAGAAATGCCTCGAAAACCGTGTCATAAACTCTGAATCCAGCAAGATGATCAACACGAAAGTCGAAGACGTACCTCTCGTGATTCCAACGCCGCAGAAATCGTCCAAAAATACTGACGGAGTAGCTCTGTAGACCTCCCAGATCAAACTGCGACGATAACGGGCCTCCGATGAAAAATCGCCACACTGCGCTCCGATGCCGAAGTCGTCGACGCCGCGGCTTCCAAAAAATCCGGGCCTCTGCCAGAAGATGCACAACACCAAGATCTACAACTTTCCTAAAGGGGCCATGGGCAGGGGAGCTCGGGAAAGGGGGCAAAACTCCCTCACAAGACGGCTATTTAAAGCCCAGCCCGAAAATCCGAACTTGGGAATTTTGGCCCAAAGTTTCGGGCGCCCGGTACTTCCGGGCTGCTACAGTAGCGGGCCCGGCCCGTTACTGTTCACGACCGGAAGAACCCCAGGCCGCCACGTGTACACCCAAACAGCAAACAGCTGTTTGGGCCAACAGCCAAGCGCCACGTGGTCGAACCCAGCGACGACACGTGGCGTCCACACCGGGAGCCTCGGGTCAACGCGCCCACGCCGCGCCCCACGTGCGCCCACGCGTGCCTGCCGGGCACGCGGCCCGAGGTACCAGCTCCCCGCACCGTGGACCGCGCGCACAACGCCGCACCAACCCCGAACTGCCACGTGTCCACCCCCGGGTCCACCGTGCACCCGCGCCATCCCGTGGACCGCGCCCACAGCGCCCGCCAACCGGGAGGCGCCACGTGGCCAGCGCCCGGGTGCACGCCTCCGCGGTGGACCGCGCACCTCCGCCGCCGCCAGCCGCCGCGCTCCGACGCCCGCCGCCGCCGCCGGCGCCCCTCCGGCGGCCGGAACAGTACCAATCACCTCGAAATCCGTGCCGGGTCATCCGGGCTCCGAAAAATACAAGTAAATAGTCCATCTTGACCGTTTTCGCGCGCTGAATCCAAATCCGAAGTCCGATTTGCCAAATTCCTCTTCTAAAATTTGCCGAAAATTCCCGGAGAAGTGTTCTTTACTCAAATTTCGCGCTGAGTCCAATTTTAATAACCATTTCGCGCGAAACCACATCAAAACATCCGACGGGGTCCTCCGATCACTCACGTGATCCATTATACACCCGAAGTCCATCACTTGAGTCCAAATTGGTGCAGAAACACCGCCGACATGCCACATAGGCCTCCAGAAGCTGCTAATCGCACTGTAGAAGCCCTGCGGAGATCTGGGTCACCACAAATGGCCTCCTCAACTTCTATTTTCTTTTAGACTGTTCACTTTTTTTTTTTAATTAAATAAATTTTATTAGATTTTATTAAATTTACTAGTAATTTTACTAACTTAAATGACTTTAATTATTTTTTAGCAAATAAAATTATACCACTTAATAGTTTATTAAATTTGATAAACTTTTTATAACTTAACTGAGTATGAGAACTCAAATTAAAAAAAAAATAAAAGTTGAGAGATTCTTAATAAAAAAAAAATAGTTGAGTTTATCTCAAGATGCCTTGCCCAAAGTTGAGGAGTACAATTTTACCTTTTGGTTAGGGCAATGCTAGGTCTATAACCACTTGGGTCGTATTCCCATCACTCTCCTTATCCAAAAGAATCTTTTTCCCTACTGTCTTTTTTTTTTTTTTAACTAAAAACTTAAAAAAGTATTAGTAAAACTTATGATTCTTCGATTGTGGATTATAGTGATTATAATTTCTTTTAAAGAGACTTTCGCTTTGCTGATTGATCGAGATAAGAAAATCATACTGTAAATAACAACTCTTATCCGTGTACATGAGCTGTAAAGAGGGACCACCTATTGGATAGTTTTGGACATCATATTTTACATTAGGACTCGCGAGATCTGTACCTTTTATTTATATATTTTAATTTTAGAAATTGTGGATGTATGTTGGTTGTACGGTATTAGTTATTTAGTTTAGTTTTATATTATCACCCTAATACATGTTTAGTTGTGGATTTTTAGAACTTGCATTTCTATGTTAGTTGTAGACTTCTATAATTGTTTTAGATTTGTTGGACGTTTCGTATGTACAAGAAAGAATCTGTTGACGTGTATCCAGAGGCTTCTGCTGTGGGAGTAAACCATGTTGGAATTAATTTTTTCTATATATGGGCTAACATATAAATTTATAATTATATTATAGGCTATCTAATTTAATAGAGTCATTAAGTGATTTAATATGGGCTCTAGAAACATCTATTGAATATGAGCTATTAATGTGTAGAAACCCAATACAAATCTAATTAGGGTTTATGGGACCCTAATTAAACGTAGTATATAAGGAATATAAAAGGGTTGTGGTCCCGAGTCGGATTCCTGCCGTCATTTGCCTTGCCCCATTCAGAGCAAAATGAATTAGACGATGAATCTAGACTTGGAAGCACTCAATCCAGGCGATTTTTATTGTCGGTGTTTGAGAAACGATAAAATATGATAACGTGTTTCATCAGGTATGGATTCCGATAAGCGTTTATAATATTTTCAAATAGATGAACGATTATCTAATAATTTACATGTGTTTCTTGAGTTATTTCGCATTAATTTGCATGAGAATCTAACAAGTGGTATCGAAGCCTCACATGTTTAAATCGTTAGATGTCGTTTTTTTATATTTGGAATCCATTTTCTACCATAAAGATTATCTAGGGTAGAAATTAAGTTTTTTTTAAGGAAATTGTCATGAATCCCTTTTTTTTCCCGCATTATAGTTTGATTTGTGACATTTTGGATTCCGAATTTTGATTGTTTAACGATTTCGGATCATAAAAAAAAGTTTTTTGGATTTCTTTATGCAAAACATAATATTGAAATTAAATTTAAATTTTGGTATTTTCTTATTTTTGGAATGTCCAATTTTTAAAAAATAGATTAATTGAAACAACGTGTTACCAAAATAACATCTCTTGTGTAGATTAATTTATTTGAAATATTTGGATGTATATATTTGTTGTTTATGCGAATGGTGACCTTGTCACGCCCCGGGTGTAAACCGGAACCCGGGCCCGTCTACAGATCCGCCGTGCACACGGTATTTCCCGCGTACACGAAGCGCCAAACCTGCTCAGATATAAGAGATAATAATAAAAAAGCAATAAAAACAGAGCTGAACTAAAAACTAATACATCTCAGACTGAAGCTGGAAATAAAGTACAATACATCTGTATAAATGATACATCAGTCTCTCCCAGCTCACCAAAATAAATACAACCTGCTGGCAAAAGCCAGTCCCAAAAGTAAAGGTACAACCGTCTGAGGAAATATGGGTGCACCAACAGTCTAGCTAACTCGCTCATCCTGCCTCGAGATCTATCTACTCAGCCGTCCTCTCTCCTCGACCCGCCGCTGAAAGCCCAGCAGCACCCGCAGAAGACACTGCAAAACAAGGGAGAAGAAAAAGAGGAAAGAAGAATGGGGGTGAGAACTACTAGTAAACCAGTAGCCTCCCCTAGTGGGTAAAACCTCAAACTCTGACACACCCACTAGGTCTACCAGAGGCAAAAAGGAAAGAAGTGGTAAGCAATAATGACTGCTGAAGAAAGGAAACTACCACTACTATGCCTCTAAAATGCAGTCCTAGACTGGAATAACCATATGCAACAGTAACCAACCGTCCCAGATGAACCCAATCTGTACCTCATCATCGGGCAAGTAGCCGCGCCGATGTGATAGCAAAACTCCTGCTGCCGCCCTCATCATCGGGCAAATAAGCCGCGCCGATGTGATAGCAAAACTGTCAATAACTGTCTGGCCCCAGCCTCCGGAGGGGATCTCGAGGGGAGCGACCCACACGAGGAAAGCATCACCGGGCAATAACCGCGCCGGTGTGATAAGTATCAAAAGCAGGACTGGATCAATATAAAACCCCAGTGGAACACACCCCTCCACTAAAAGAAAACTGATCCCCAATCTGGTACATAAGTGATCATCCGGTCAATCGCCCAAAATCCGCGATCGCCGCAATACCTCACAATCCACAACCAAGTCTCACAACCGACCTCCGGTCAACCGCCCAATATCCGCGGTCGCCGGAAAAACCCACAATCACAATCATGTCCCACATCCGACATCCGGTCAACCGCCTACTATCCGCGGTAGCCGCTATAATTCCCCAATCCAAATCGGGTAAAATAATATGTATCTGGTCAACCGCCCAATATCCGCGGTCGCCGCCAAAACCCATAATCCACAATCCAGGCCCCGGCTACACTATCCCAAACCCCTGCTCAAAACCCGAGCAACAAGAACCACCTGACTAACGAAAAGGAGAAAAGAAGCAAACATTGTTTCTCCTAAGTCAAGTTCCAACATGATAGTGTAGCGATAAGAAATGGCCTATCTAGATGTCCATACAAGCATGCATATGTCCTCAAGGAAGATAAAAGAAAAGGTGACCCATAGTGGTTCCACATGTGTAACAATTAACAGCTCCGCATAGATATAACCATCATGCTAAAATATTATCCAACCACACATGTCTATAATCTATGTTCCATAATAAAGCATTACTATCCACCTATGCATGTCATAAAATCCTCAAATAGTACCAACCATCAAGGTAATTTAATTATCCCAATTTACGATTCAATTCCACATGCAAAGTTAACCGCTAACATAGCCAACCATATGCCCAAACAAGCATGCATAAGTTCCATCCCCACTTGTTGATCAATAATCCTAACATTGGGAGATCACTCTAATAATCTTAGTGAGCATGTCAAAATAGAGGTAAACAACAACCACCCACCTCGAGTGCTAAATCCTGGTCCCAACAGTGAAGTCCACGCCCAGTCTAAGCAATCACCACAACGCTGCACAAAGCACCCCAAAAGGACATACACAATTAACATACAATGCTTACACAAAATCTGTCCCAACACACAACAGTCCACAGTTTTAACTTTTTCACCTGCGAGATCTCCTCGAAAAATTCCAGGAAAAAATACCGTCACGATCCTCGTGACGAACCGGTCGAAATGAGTACCTGCACGTTCAAATCCGAGTTTCCTACGCTGAGATACAAATTCGACAAGGGAACCACCCCGAAATAAACCAATCACAAAATCTGAATCACAAGGTTATGTAAGCAGAGACTTTTCACCTTCGGGAAAAATTCAGAAAATTCCAAGAAAATTTGGGGATATACCTCGTGATGTGTAGATGCAAAACACCTTTGAATCACCCCAATCCGATGGTTGTGCGCGAAGATATCGTCAAAATACCGCAGTGCTGTCCAAAACTCCGCCCCAGGAAATGAGGTCACAAGATGATCCGAAAAAACCCATGAAAAGCTTAGAATGGGAAAAACCAGTAAACACGGGAAACGTAGCCCTACATGTCGTGAAGACGATGGCGCAAGAATCGCCTAAATCGGAGGTCGGGGTAAGCCGGGGGAGTCCTTGCACCAAAACGCAACGAAGAAGATCACAAATGAACGTGCGTCGTGCCGCGCTGTAAAAATGAAAACCTCGGGATGCGTGCCGCAGAAAAATCCAGAAATCTGCAGATGGAACCCGCTCTTGGAGAGGAGGAAATTTCGTGAAGAACACACTACAAGAAACTGGCCAGAAAAAGAGCTCCAGGGAGAAGTTCGGGCTCTATTTATAGGCCCAAAACAACAAATCCGGAAATATCGGATTTGTCCCAACTTTCGGGCGCAAGGCCGATTTCGGGCGCCCGAAAGCCCTACGGGCCGGTCCGCGACGAGCGCCCGGATTCCCCTAGTGGCGCCACGTGTTCCCGGAACACGGGACAGCGTCCCCAGCCGCTCAGCGCCCGCCACGTCGCCCGCGCCCGGTCAAAGCGGTAGGTGGCGCCCGCCAATGGCAGGGCGCCACGTGGCCCGCCTTGACAGGTCGCCGACAGCGCCCACTTGCCGCTTGCCACGCCGCCTGGCGCCCTGACGCGCACGCGCCCCGAGGCGCCCCGGTGCACCTCCGTGGACCCCGCCCTCGTAAGCCCACCAACTGCAAGACGCCACGTGTCCAGCCCGGTCCATACACCGCCCAGCGCCACTCCGTGAACCGCGCTCACTGAACCGACCCTACCGCACGCCGCCACGTGTCCAACGCGCTCCCGTGCACCGCGCGCCTGCCCGCGCGCCTGCGCGCCTGCCCGCGCGCTGTCCGCGCCGCGCGCTGCCCGCGGCCGCTCCGCCGCCTGCCCGAGCCCGTCCGCCGCGCTCCGCCGCTGCCCGCCGGTCGCCGGAGTTACTGTTTCGGCGTGAACAGTAACCAGTGGCGCAAAAAAATCAAGTAAGTAGCCCAATTTCATCGTTTTCGCGTGCTAAATTCAAATTTAATGTCTGTTTTGCCAAATTCCGCTTCTAAAATTTGCCGAATGCATCCGGAAAGGTGTTCTTTTGTCCAAACTTCGCGCTGAGCCCAATTTTAATATCCTTTTCGAAGCGAACCCACTTCTAAAGGTCCGACGGAGTCAACCGATCGCCCACGTGATCCATTTAAGCCCGAAGTCCGCCACTTGTGTCCAATTGGTGCACTAACACCTCCAACACACAGTACAGGCCCCCAGAAGCTGCCAAACCCACTGCAGAAGCTCTGCTGATCCAACAGAAATCCTCTTGCGGAAATTCGGATCCTCACATTCTCCCCCACTAAAAGAAAGTTTCGTCCTCGAAACTAAAGTCAGTCCTCAATCCGGAACCTCAACCGAGTAGAGAGGGTAAATATCCAATCATCCACCACTCAAGCTCCCAAGGCTGTCTAATACCTCTTCCAAAGACGCGATGCAATCCTCGGGTCTCTAACTAGAACAAACTAGAGGCGGGCACTCCAGAAAACCGCACCACCTCGTCCAAGTACAGCTGGGCTAACCGCTCGAGCTACCAAGTAGTCTGCATCGGTACAAGCATCCGCTCCTCCCAGGGCCCCGATAACCCAACCACAAGTCCATTGGCACAAAAGCTCGATCCAAATACCTCTGTACTCCCAAGGTATCCAATATAGGTCCCCCAACTGATTACGTAGACTCTGATCTCTAATCTTTAAACCGTCGGGGTGTAGAAGCAATTCCCCAACTCTCCGACATCAACACACCGCCATACGTAGTCGAGAAAACCAGATCCGCCGTAGGTCCCTCAACCACACCAGCCAAAAAGGCTACGCATCCCCTGCGAAACATCCGCCTCGCTCACGAAGTCAAAACCATAGAGGCGAAGATAACCCTCAAGCAACCAAGGTACACCAACCCCTCCGGGCCTGGCTCCCCAAGAAAATCATCCTCGTGGCATAATCAACCGCCGCGAAAGAAAAACCGAACCAGCCAGCCCAACGAGTACCACAACAACATCTCGCAGCTGAGTCAAGACCATCAGGTCTACCGGCAAAATCCAGGACTCAAGTTGCACCAGGCAGGACCAACAACTCTCCTCCACGTGCCAAGTATGATCAGGAAAATAAGCCTCCCGTGCACGTGGTGACCATCCTACCCCTAACCCAAGCAATGAAGCAAAATCACTACCCACCAAGAAGGGAATACTCCCGTATCAAAAGATACGAACCCAAAAGCCCGGGACAACTCAAACCTACCACCACACCGACCGCTGTAACCTATGTGCTCTGACAGTCTCAAAAATCCACTATTCTGAAAAAGAAATCGGGAATGCCTCATCCGACTGATCTGCCCTCCATCACCCGGCGCCAAGCGCCTCAATCAGAACTCGCCTCAGGCGGCAGATCCCAATCCAAAGGAACTACCACGCTCCATACCCGGCGCCTACTCCAATGAGGCGTCCCAAATCCGTAATGGAGGGACCCAACGTGTAAAAAAGGTATCTTGGCGCAACCCATTCTCAGACATTCATATCCTATGCGCCCCGTCCCTCTACACATGGAGCGTGCAGTTCAGCAACTGCGTTAACTCTTGACGCAAAATGCTTCCAAGTACTCTCTATCCCCCACCGAACAAGACCCTGCCTCCAAGGGCTCCTTACTCAATCCCACGAATCGGGGTGACTCATCCGCCAAAACTGGCTCACTCTATCAATGCAATCCCACAGCTTACCCGCTGTCAACTGTCCACCCTTCCTCGGTGCCCCAACACTAAACGTCGGCACGGAGGGGGCTACTCGCTACTCTGACAACTGTGCCACTGCGCCGCTCCGACAACTGTGTCACTACTCCGACAACTGTGCCACTGCGCTGATCCGACAACTGTGTCACTGCACCGCTGATCTGCCTCCAACACACCAACCCTTCGGGTCCGGAGCTCTCTCAGACTCCAATCTGGGTATCCGGCTCGAAACAACCAGCTTTGACCCAACTGCCGCACCAGGGTGCACCCGGGTCAGCGCCCAGCGTCGGGGAGACAACGCTCACCACGACAAAACCGCAAATCAGCACACCCCAAACACTTGACCCAATCTAGCGAAAGTCAAAGACATCCCTCTATTTTTGTAACTTTATGTTGTCTGCAGCCAACATAACTGTCCCACAAAAATAGGGTATGTCGATCCTTCTTCACTCACAGGAAGAGTCAAATAAACAAATTACCGACTTTCGTAAAATGTCGCGTCTCTCACGCACTAACATCCTAAGGTCCGCCCAAAAGCCTAGGGTTTCCTAAGTCCCAACCGACCTATCCCTAAGCTCTGATACCAACTATTCTATCACGCCCCGGGTGTAAACCGGAACCCGGGCCCGTCTACAGATCCGCCGTGCACACGGTATTTCCCGCGTACACGAAGCGCCAAACCTGCTCAGATATAAGAGATAATAATAAAAAAGCAATAAAAACAGAGCTGAACTAAAAACTAATACATCTCAGACTGAAGCTGGAAATAAAGTACAATACATCTGTATAAATGATACATCAGTCTCTCCCAGCTCACCAAAATAAATACAACCTGCTGGCAAAAGCCAGTCCCAAAAGTAAAGGTACAACCGTCTGAGGAAATATGGGTGCACCAACAGTCTAGCTAACTCGCTCATCCTGCCTCGAGATCTATCTACTCAGCCGTCCTCTCTCCTCGACCCGCCGCTGAAAGCCCAGCAGCACCCGCAGAAGACACTGCAAAACAAGGGAGAAGAAAAAGAGGAAAGAAGAATGGGGGTGAGAACTACTAGTAAACCAGTAGCCTCCCCTAGTGGGTAAAACCTCAAACTCTGACACACCCACTAGGTCTACCAGAGGTAAAAAGGAAAGAAGTGGTAAGCAATAATGACTGCTGAAGAAAGGAAACTATCACTACTATGCCTCTAAAATGCAGTCCTAGACTGGAATAACCATATGCAACAGTAACCAACCGTCCCAGATGAACCCAATATGTACCGCCCTCATCATCGGGCAAGTAGCCGCGCCGATGTGATAGCAAAACTCCTGCTGCCGCCCTCATCATCGGGCAAATAAGCCGCGCCGATGTGATAGCAAAACTGTCAATAACTGTCTGGCCCCAGCCTCCGGAGGGGATCTCGAGGGGAGCGACCCACACGAGGAAAGCATCACCGGGCAATAACCGCGCCGGTGTGATAAGTATCAAAAGCAGGACTGGATCAATATAAAACCCCAGTGGAACACACCCCTCCACTAAAAGAAAACTGATCCCCAATCTGGTGCATAAGTGATCATCCGGTCAATCGCCCAAAATCCGCGATCGCCGCAATACCTCACAATCCACAACCATGTCTCACAACCGACCTCCGGTCAACCGCCCAATATCCGCGGTCGCCGGAAAAACCCACAATCACAATCATGTCCCACATCCAACATCCGGTCAACCGCCAACTATCCGCGGTAGCCGCTATAATTCCCCAATCCAAATCGGGTAAAATAATATGTATCTGGTCAACCGCCCAAAATCCGCGGTTGCCACAAAGCCCTCTAGTCCATAATCATGCCCTAACACCGATGTCCTATAACCGACATCCGGTCAACCGCCCAATATCCGCGGTCGCCGCCAAAACCCATAATCCACAATCCAGGCCCCGGCTACACTAACCCAAACCCCTGCTCAAAACCCGAGCAACAAGAACCACCTGACTAACGAAAAGGAGAAAAGAAGCAAACATGGTTTCTCCTAAGTCAAGTTCCAACATGATAGTGTAGCGATAAGAAATGGCCTATCTAGATGTCCATACAAGCATGCATATGTCCTCAAGGAAGATAAAAGAAAAGGTGACCCATAGTGGTTCCACATGTGTAACAATTAACAGCTCCGCATAGATATAACCATCATGCTAAAATATTATCCAACCACACATGTCTATAATCCATGTTCCATAATAAAGCATTACTATCCACCTATGCATGTCATAAAATCCTCAAATAGTACCAACCATCAAGGTAATTTAATTATCCCAATTTACGATTCAATTCCATATGCAAAGTTAACCGCTAACATAACCAACCATATGCCCAAACAAGCATGCATAAGTTCCATCCCCACTTGTTGATCAATAATCCTAACATTGGGAGATCACTCTAATAATCCTAGTGAGCATGTCAAAATAGAGGTAAACAACAACCACCCACCTCGAGTGCTAAATCCTGGTCCCAACAGTGAAGTCCACGCCCGGTCTAAGCAATCACCACAACACTGCACAAAGCACCCCAAAAGGACATACACAATTAACATACAATGCTCACACAAAATCTGTCCCAACACACAACAGTCCACAGTTTTGCCTTTTTCACCTGCGAGATCTCCTCGAAAATTTCCAGGGAAAAATACCGTCACGATCCTCGCGACGAACCGGTCGAAATGAGTACCTGCACGTTCAAATCCGAGTTTCCTACGCTGAGATACAAATTCGACAAGGGAACCACCCCGAAATAAACCAATCAGAAAATCTGAATCACAAGGTTCTGTAAGCAGAGACTTTTCACCTTCGGGAAAAATTCAGAAAATTCCAAGAAAATTTGGGGATATACCTCGTGATGTGTAGATGCAAAACGACTCCTGAATCACCCCAATCCGATGCCTGTGCGCGAAGATATCGTCAAAATACCGCAGTGCTGTCCAAAACTCCGCCCCAGGAAATGAGGTCACAAGATGATCCGAAAAAACCCATGAAAAGCTCAGAATGGGAAAAATCAGTAAACACAGGAAACGTAGCCCTCCCTGTCGTGAAGAGGATGGCGCAAGAATCGCCTAAATCGGAGGTCGGGGTAAGCTGGGGGAGTCCTTGCAACAAAACGCAACGAAGAAGATCACAAACGAACGAGCGTCGTGCCGCGCCGTAAAAATGAAAACCTCGGGATGCATGCCGCAGAAAAATTTCGGAATCTGCAGATAGAACCGGCTCTGGGCGAGGAGGAAATTTTGTGAAGAACACACTACAAGAAACTGGCCAGAAAAAAAGCTCCAGGGAGAAGTTCGGGCTCTATTTATAGGCCCAAAACAACAAATCCGGAAATACCGGATTTGTCCCAACTTTCGGGCGCAAGGCCGATTTCGGGCGCCCGAAAGCCCTACGGGCCGGCCCGCGACGAGCGCCCGGATTCCCCTGGTGGCGCCACGTGTTCCCGGAACACGGGACAGCGTCCCCAGCCGCTCATCGCCCGCCACGTCGCCCGCGCCCGGTCAAAGCGGTAGGTGGCGCCCGCCAATGGCAGGGCGCCACGTGGCTTGCCCTGACAGGTCGCCGACAGCGCCCACTTGCCGCCTGCCACGCCGCCTGGCGCCCTGACGCGCACGCGCCCCGAGGCGCCCCGGTGCACCTCTGTGGACCCCGCCCTCGTGAGCCCACCAACCGCAAGATGCCACGTGTCCAGCCCGGTCCATACACCGCCCAGCGCCACTCCGTGAACAGCGCTCACTGAACCGACCCTATCGCACGCCGCCACGTGTCCAACGCGCTCCCGTGCACCGCGCGCCTGCCCGCGCGCTGTCCGCGCCCGCGCGCTGCCCGCCGGCAGCCGGAGTTACTGTTCCGGTGTGAACAGTAACCAGTGGCGAAAAAAAATCAAGTAAGTAGCCCAATTTCATCGTTTTCGCGCGCTGAATCCAAATTTGATGTCTGTTTTGCCAAATTCCGCTTCTAAAATTTGCCGAATGCATCCGAAAAGGTGTTCTTTTGTCCAAACTTCGCGCTGAGCCCAATTTTAATATCCGTTTCGAAGTGAACCCACTTCTAAAGGTCCGACGGAGTCAACCGATCGCCCACGTGATCCATTTAAGCCCGAAGTCCGCCACTTGTGTCCAATTGGTGCACTAACACCTCCAACACACAGTACAGGCCCCCAGAAGCTGCCAAACCCACTGCAGAAGCTCTGCTGATCCAACAGAAATCCTCTTGCGGAAATTCGGATCCTCACAGACCTGCCCAAAGGAATGTAAATATTTGGCCAAACTTCACATACAATTGTGGTAATAAATATGTGACAATTATCAAGTGTACCGTGTAAATAATAAGTCTATCCAAAGAAAGATTTATTATTTGACAGGATTAATTGTTAGTATTTGATTACTACTGTAGTGTTCTGGATTTTCCCATGCAACCTTTCCGATGAATCCATTGTGTAAAATACCTAGTGTTGGTGTGTCTGGCCCATGGTGCATCAAAGGGGTGCCACAGGTGGACCCGGGAGTCATTTTCAGCTGATTTGGCCTTCGGCTGTGTTTGTCGAATTTTAGACAAGGAATTGGGCCAAACAGAGGATGGATTTGGATTCAGCGCGGAAAAACGCTTGAAAACGGCTATTTTCTTGTTAAATTTGGAGTCCGGATGACCAAAAAGGGGCTTCCGGAAGTTTTCGGGGAATTTCGGTGTATGGGGGTGGACCGTGGACCGGCCAGAGCCACGTGGCAGCCCATTATTTGGCGGCTCACGTCGCTCGGCCCACGGGAAGGCGCGGCCGGTGCATGGACCGCGCGGCGGGCCACGTGGCGTGCGCGGAGTGGCTGGCTCACGCGGCGCGGTTCAGCGAGCGCGCGCGGCTTCGTGGATCGAGCGTATGACACGTGGCGGCACGGTATTCGCGGGCTCACGAAAGCGCGGTCCACGGGAGCGCGGTGCGGCGCCTCGGGGCGCTTGCCAGCGCAGGGCGCCAGTGCGGCTGGTCAGGCGCACATGGCCCGCACTCGAGTGCGGGCCACGTGTCGGCCGGCCAGGGGGCGGGCGCATGCACTGCCTCCAGCGACCCCCTGCCACGCGGCAGGCGCCCAGTCGCCCCGCACAGCTGTTTGCTGTGCGGGGGACACGTGGCAGCACCGGAGCTTTCCGGGCGCGTCGGACGGCTCCCGTCCAACCTGCTTGGCGGATTCGGGCGCCCGAAAGTGGCGCCCAAATCCGGCCAAAGGGGGGGGGGGGGGGGGGGGGGGGGGGGCTTGGGCAGCCTATAAATTGGGCCTTTGGGGGCCTTTTTACACTCTTTTCTGAGAGGATTTTCACAGGGCACCCTTAAGAAAAATTTTTCCTCCATCTGAGACAAATTTCACAGAGCCTCCCTGGGATTTTTAGGAGCACGTTTTTCGATGTTTGCTATTTTACGGCGCGGCGCGACGCTTGTTCACCGGCGACCCGTTTCGTCCCTTTTCAGTGTACGGAATCCCTCGGCTCACCCCGACCTCCGTTTCGGGCGATTCTTACACCGTTGGACTCTCGACAGGTAGGGCTCCGATTTTGGGGTTTTGAGTTCCCTTTATTTTCGTGTGGATTTTTGGAGTTTCCCGAGCTTCTTTGTGACCCATTTTTCTTCGCGGAGTTTTGGACAGCGCTCGATTGTTTTGGCTGTATCTTTGCGCACAAGCGTCGGATCGAGGTGATTCAAGAGGCGTTTCTCATCTACATTTCGCAAGGAATCTCCTGGATTTTTCTCAGATTTTTCTGGATTTTCCCCGAAGGTGAAAATCCCCTTTTTCTGTAGTGCTTTGGTACAGAATTTCTGCACAGTTTTTGTTGGGGTGTTTCCCTTGCCGAATTTGTATCTCAGCGTAGGAAGCTCGGTTTTGAACGTGCAGGTACTCGATTCGACCGGTTCGTCGCGAGGATCGTAACAGTATTTTTCGTGGAATTTTTCGAGCACTTTTCGCAGGTGGAAATAGGGGAACTCTGAATTGTTAAGTTTTGGGCAGATTTTTGTGAGCATTGAGGGATTTAATTGTGTATGTTCTTTTGGGAAATTTTTCGCAGTGTTGCGGTGAGCATTTGGACCGAGCGTGGACTTCATTTTGGGACAGGGATTTAGCGCTCGAGGTGGGTACCGTTGTTAACCTCTTACTAATTGTGATAACCCACTAGGCATATTGGAGCTACTCCTATGTTATAATGCTAGTGTACTAGTGGATTGGATATAGCATGCATAATTGGACTTATGGGTAGCTCTTACATCTTTAGAGAACTAAATATGAATTGAATGTTAATTCTTGCAAGGATATTTTGTCTAAACTCGTTGGGAATATTTTGCTAAATTATTTCATGCGATATGTACCTTGGGACATCTTATGCATGTATATAGAGACCGGCTTGTGGCAACTTGTTACAATTAGTATCCATGAAATAGTATACTCTAAATTTTGTAAGAACTGGAATACCTGAAATCATATTGTTAAGTAAAGGACTTTTGCATGCTTGAATCGTCACCTAGTTAGGCCACCTTTTTCTGCTGCACTATCATGCTGGAATTGACTTAGGAGAAACCATGATTTTATTTTCTCCAGTTATTTAGACTTAGGGGATATTATGCTCGGGTTCGAGCAGGGGTTGGGATAGTGTAGCCAGGTATTGGGGATTTGGGGCAGGCAGGCTTTGATGGCAGGGTATTGCGGCAACCGCGAATTTTGGGCGGTTGACCGATCAGTTGTTATTGCAACAGATTGGGGGAGAGGGATCAAGGGATCAGGTTTTCTTTAGTGGATGGGTTTTCCCACTTTGATCGGAGTCGTGATCCAGTCCTGCTAGTTTTGATACTTGTTACTGAGGTACTTACTCGTGTGGGTCGCTCCCCTCGAGTGCCACTCCGGAGTGTGCGATCGGACGGTTCGAGGCCGATCTGTTACTTACTTTTTATGCGATCGGACGGTTCGAGGCCGATCTGTTACTTACTTCGGGATGCGACCGTACCGGTCCGAAGTCGGTCTGTATCCCGCGATTGAGTTCTTGAGTTCGACAGCAGAGCAGGCAGTGCCAGTGATTACTGGTCTATCGATTGGGTTTATTCAGGTAGACATTCATGTGCTGATGCATACGCTTAGCTATTCTTTTAGTTCGACATTTTAGAGGCATATTAGTGGTAGCTTTTTCATCAGTAGTTTTACTTATAGCTTACCACCTTTGTTTTATTTTCGCCTCTAGTAGTCCTAGTGGGCATGTCTGAGTTGAGGTTTACCCACTAGGGGAGGCTACTATTTTTATAGTAGTTCTCACCCCCACTGTTTTTTCCCCTTCTTTTCCCCTTTGTTTTGCAGAGTCCTCTGCAGGAGCTGCATGACCCTCTTCCCAGGACCGAGGTAAGAGGATCGTTGACTAGTTAGCTGCTTCCCTGATCCAGAGTTCAGTAGTATCGATGTATCCCCTGTACACTCAGACGGTTGTATTTTTCTTTTATTTTGGGTCTGGCTTTGGCCAGCTGGATGTATTTATTTTGTGAGCTAGGAGAGACACATGTATATTTTTGAGAGCTATGTTGTACTTTCTTTTCCAGTATTTGTCTGAGATGTATTAGTTTTAGTTTAGCTCTGTTTTTATGCTCCTTTATTATATCTTTATATCTGAGCAGGTTACCAGCGCTTCGTGTACACGGAAAATTCCGTGTGCACGGCGGATCTGTGGACGAGCCCGGGTTCTGGTTTACACCCGGGGCGTGACAACTACGTTGAGAGTACCACTTACAATTGATATTTCTGTCCAAAGACTGAATGTCAATATTGTTCTAGGTATCTTATTTTGGGGCTCATTATTATTTGAATTTATTTATTATGTTTTGTTATGGATAAAATTGTGATCTTAATGTTTTTTATTTTATTCTCTGTCCAGCTAATATTTCTGCTTCTTCAATATCTGCAAATATCAATTCAATCTCAGTGCTGAATGGCACAAATTTCAAGGATTGGAAAGAGAATGTTATAATTGTTCTCGGTTGCATGGATCTGGACTTTGCGCGACGGACAAAACAACCCCCTTCTCTTACAGATAAAAGTTTTGCTGAAAATAAAAAAAACTTTGAGAAGTGAGAACGTTCTAATCGCATGAGTCTCATGATTATGAAACATGCAATTCCAGAAACTTTCAGGGGCGTTATATCTGATGAGGATGATGCCAAGAAGTTCCTTGAGGAACTGGAAAAGCGCTTTGAAGGCTGAAATAAGTACATTACTATCTAAACTTGTTTTAATGAGGTATAAAGGAAAGGGCAACATAAGGGAGTACATCATGGAGATGTCTCATGTTGCTTCAAAATTAAAGGCACTAAAGTTAGAGATGTTTGAGGACTTGCTCGTGCATCTGGTTCTCATTTCTCTTCCTGCACAATATAGCCAATTTAAGGTGAGTTACAATACTCAAAAGGAGAAATGGTCTCATAACGAGCTCATTTCTCATTGTGTGCAAGAAGAAGAAAGACTAAAGAAAGATCAACCAGAAAGTGCTCACTTGGCAACCTGCTCTAAAGATAAAAAGAGAAAAAGAGGAAATGAAGCTACGGTTGGGACACCACAAAAGAAAGGGCAAAAGAAACAGGATTCGGAATTCACCTCTTACTTTTGCAAGAAGGGAGGATATATGAAGAAAGAATGTCCTAAATACGTCGTTTGGCATGTTAAGACAGGTAAACTTCTCACTTTGGTTTGTTCTGAAGTTAATTTGACTTCTGTACCTAGACACACTTGGTGGATAGATTCTGGTGCTACTACTCACATAAGTGTATCTATGCAGGGCTGTCTGATGAGCCGACAACCAAATGATGCTGAAAGATTCATCTTTGTGGGCGACGGCAAATCAATTGCGGTTGAAGCCATATAGACTTTTAGGTTGTTATTAAAAACTGGTTTTTATTTGGATTTAGAAGAGATATTTATTGTACCGTCGTTTAGACGGAATTTGGTTTCTATTTCCATTTTGGACAAATCTGGTTACTCTTGTTCATTTGGAAATAATAAATTTAGTCTTTTTCAAAATTCAAATCTGGTTGGAACTGGTTCTTTATCTGTGAATGACAACCTATATTTATTGGATACAATTGCTTCATATAATGAATCCCTGTATACTAGTTCTCGTGGTACAAAATGAAAATTAACTAATGAGAATTCCGCTATGTGATGGCACAAGTGCCTGGGTCACATTTCTAAACAGAGAATTGAGAAACTTGTGTCAGATGGAATTCTTGATCCCCTTGATTTAATAGACTCTCAAATCTGTGTTGAGTGTATTAAGGGAAAGCAAACAAATATTAGAAAATCAAATGCCAATAGAAATTCTGACATCTTAGAACTAATTCATACTGATATTTGCGGACCATTCCCTACGGCTTCCTGGAATGGTCAACAGTATTTTATTACGTTCATAGACGACTATTCCCGTTATGGCTATCTATATTTGATTCATGAGAAGTCTCAATCATTGGACGTTTTTAAGGTCTTCAAAGCTGAAGTTGAGAACCAACTTGGCAAAAGAATTAAATCTGATCGTGGTGGCGAGTACTATGGCAGATATGACGGATCAAGTGAACAACGTCCAGGGCCTTTTGCTAAATTCCTAGAGGAATGCGGAATTGTCCCGCAATACACGATGCCAGAAAAACCTAGCATGAATGGTGTTGCTGAGAGACGTAACAGAACGCTTAAGGATATGATAAGGAATATGATTAGTCATTCTACCTTACCAGAATCCCTATGGGGAGAAGCGCTAAAAACTGCAGCTTACATTCTCAACAGGGTTCCAAGCAAAGCAGTAGCTAAAACCCCATATGAACTCTGGACAGGAAAGAAGCCTAGTATTAGGCACTTACACATTTGGGGTTGTCCAGCTGAGGCAAGGTCATACAGGCCAAATGAAAAAAAATTGGACTCAGGAACTATTAGCTGCTATTTCGTTAGATACTCTGAATGATCAAGGGGTTACAAGTTTTATGATCTCACGATTCGGTCATTTTTTGAGACGGGAAATGCCAGATTTTTTGAGGAAGTTGAGTTTGGGGAGAAGATAAGATAAGGAACATTATTTTTGAAGAGGAATTCGTTTCTCTTTCTATAGTAGCTATTGACAATGATCAGATAACTATCACTGACATTATTCAAGAAGCAAATCCGGACAATCAAGACAATGATAATGAATTCCTCGTCCAAAATCAAGAAATTGCTCATGAAGAGCAAACTCAACAACCTTAAGAGCAAATGCCATTAAGAAGATCCGGCCACTAGAGAAAGGAGAAATGCCATTTCAGATGATTATATCATCTTTCTTCAAGAACATGAGGAAGACATAGGACTGAAAGAAGATGATCCGATCAACTTTCGCCAAGTCATACAGAGTTCTAATTTTCAAAAATGGATTGATGCCATGAATGATGAGATAAAGTCCATGAAAGACAATAATGCTTGGATCTCGTCGAATTGCCTGAAGGTGCGAAACCTATTGGTTGTAAATGGATATTTAAAACTAAAAGGGATTCAAAAGGCAATGTTGAGAGATATAAGGCTCGTCTTGTTGCGAAGGATTTTACTCAAAAGGAAGGTATTGATTATAAAGAAACTTTCTCTCTGGTTTCATCGAAAGACTCTTTCAGGATTATAATGATACTTGTGACTCATTTTGACCTTGAGCTGCATTAGATGGATGTAAAGACTGCGTTTCTCAATGGTGACATTGACGAGACAATTTATATGATGCAATCAGAAAATTTTGTGTCAGGCGATCCAAAGAAAATGGTTTGCAAATTGAAGAAATCTATTTATGGGCTCAAGCAAGCTTCCCTTAAATGGTATCATAAATTTCATCAAGTAATTATCTCGTTTGGATTTGAGATAAATGCAGTTGATGATTGTGTATACCATAAGTTCAGTAGGAGTAAATTTATTTTCTTGGTACTATATGTTGATGACATATTATTTGCTAGTAGCAATATAGGCTTATTGCATAAAACTAAGAGATTTCTGACAAAGAATTTTGAAATGAAATATCTTAGTGACGCCTCTTTTGTATTAGATATACAGATACACCGAGATCGCTCTCGGGGTATCCTTGGGTTATCACAAAAGAGCTATATCGATAAGGTTCTTAGCAGGTTTGGAATGAAAGAATGCAAATCAGGAGATACCCCTATTGCTAAAGGAGACAAATTCAGTCTCAGTCAATGCCCCAAGAATGAGTTTGAGGTGAATGAGATGCAAAAGATTCCTTATGCGTCGGCAGTAGGGAGTCTAATGTATGCTCAAGTCTGTACGCGTCCGGATAAAGCGTACATTGTTGGAATATTAGGCAGATATTTGAGTAACCCTGGAATGGATCATTGGAGAGCAGCTGAACGGATTATGCATTATTTACAGAGAACAAAAGACTACATGCTCACATATAGGAGATCAGAACATTTGGAGATCATCGGGTATTCTGGTTCCGATTTTGCGGGATGCCAAGACAGTAGGAGATCCACATCGGGCCATGTTTATCTTTTACCTGGAGGAGCTATTTTCTGGAAAAGTGCTAAGCAGATACTTATAGCTTCTTCTACTATGGCAGCTGAGTTCATAGCCTGTTATGAGGCATCCAATCATGGGATATAGCTGCGAAACTTTGTCACTGGGCTGTGAATTTTGAATGGCATTCAGAGGCCATTAAAGATATTCTGTGACAATAAATCGGTTGCACTGTATTCCAATAACAACAGGAGCTCATCAAAGTCAAAGCACATAGACATTAAGTTTCTTGTTATTAAAGAGAGAGTTCAGAATGGTAATGTGTGCATAGAACATATTGGAACCAACTCTATGGTTGCGGATCCGCTCACCAAAAGTTCACCGCCCAAAGTGTTTTATGAGCATACTGCTTATATGGGTGTTAAATTGTTTGATGATGTGCAGTTTTAGTGGGAGTTTGTATTTTGATGTTCTTTAATTTCAGGCACACTTTGTGTTCATTTTCTGCAGAATAAAGTATATAATTTATTTCATATTTTGAATGTGTTTTGTCTGTTATGACTTAATATGATCTCATTCAAGAATAAATTAGTACCACTTGGAAATAGGTATGTTAAGATCACATTGCATGTAATTTTCATGCTACACATCCGTACTCAATCTATATCATTGAATATGTTGGTATGGTGACCATTGATAGGTGAGTTATGAATTTGTATAACAAAGACCGCTTTGATCTCATACTAATATAGTAGATGGACCAGATTGTAATTAAGAAGATATTTTAGGAAAAAGATAGCTATTCTGGTGCGCACATATCATAATATAATTGTTTCAAGATATAATATTGTAGTAACCATAATTTTTTAAAATCCAAAATCTAAGCTTAAATAATTTTCTGAATTATTTAAATGGCAAAATGAATAATTAGTAGTGCAATAGTGGCCCGAAAATATCGACTTTTGATCGGGGTCTAATCTCGAAAATCTGAGATCACCATTGCGACCGTCTCGTCGAAACAAGAAAGATCGATATTCATATATTTTCGATCTGACGGTCGGATCTTCCGCAAAACAGGGAAGAAAAAGCGGGCCCCACAACTTAAGTTGTGAATAGTAACCCCTGATTTAAATACCCTCTCGACCAACGTCGGCCGTTTCGCCGTCTGGACCCAGACATAGTAGTATGAGTAGTCAATTCTAGCTATTTTCGACGTTCTGAGCGCAATGGCACTGACGGAATTCGCGTTTGGCGACCCGGGTGCATCGAAATGCGTGCGTTGTTCTACAACCTAAAGTAGATTATGGCCCGAGATTTTATTCGAGCGCCGAATCAAGCAAGCAAATACGCTACTTGAAAGGTCTCGACGAGCCGGACGTCGTGGAGAAATCCGTTTTTCGTTTCGACGACCGAAACGCCTCGAAAAGCGTGAAATACGACAAAAAATATGATATTTTGCAAAAAGAACCCTACATTTTATGTTCCAATTTTTGTGCAAAATCATGGACAAGGACTAAAATGTTAGTGGAACATTTTGGCAAAGGACTTAAGTCCAAATTCTGTACAGGGGAGGACTTATTGGCATATTGTTACAATATGCATATTAATACGTGCATGGTTGATGCCTCTTGGACTCCCTCAACCCGAGCCACCTCTTCAACTCCTCTCTGTAACCGACGCCCCTCTTCCACCTCTCCCAAGCGTCGCGCCGCGCCGCCGCCGTTTCCGTCGCCGGAGCAGCCAAAAGAGACCAAGAAGTTAGGTCTTCTCGGGTTGATGGTGTGGGAAGCACCAGGGTTAGTGTTGGTTTGCTTAAAGTGCCTCCAAACCTTCCTCTGAGAAGCCTTAGTCGAGCCAAAGCCTTCCCGACGTGTTGCTCCGCCGTGCGCCGCCGCGGAGTCAACTTCTTCTTCTTCGTTTTTCCGGCGAGGTAAGATGTTGGGAGTTTTATCTTTTAAATGGTTCATGGGTGTATTCATCATGTTCCTGACGTCGAGGGGAACTTCTCTGTGAAGTTTGAACCGTCGCTGTCGTCCCTGTCGCCGGCGGGAACTACCTTTTGCCGGAAGTGCATATCTTGGCCGATCTCGGGCGCAGGAGCAATCTAGCCGCTGGAATTGAGATCAAGCTGTTGAATGTGTTCCTCTGGTCCACTGAGGTCTCTCCATCAAATTTGGTAAAGATCGGTTGAGGGTCCACGTCGTACAAGCTTGCCCTAGAACCGGGCTATTTAGTGTCTTGGCCGAGCCTCGACCTCCGGCGCCGCCGCTGCCCCACGCCGCCGGCCACCGCCTTGGCAAGCTCCGTAGCACCAAGTTGAGTCATCTAGACCAAGTTGGAGGACCTCTTGTGCTCCGGTAAGAAATCCGCCATTAGAGGACCTTGATTTGGCCGAGCTTGAGTAGGGTCGCGTCGCCGGCGATCGCCGTCGCTTTCCGCCGCCCGACAGTGACCCAGGTATGTTCGCTTGAGTCGTGGGAAGCTTCCTATCATGTTGCATGGGAGTTTGAACGTGGGACTTCTCCTCTCTGTGGTTGCACCATTGTTGCAACCCGAGCTCGAGCTCCGGCCGCCGCCGACGCCTCTGGACTCCGGCCACCTACCCAGGTGAGTCGTTTACACCTTATTAAAGGTTTCCATCAAGTTGCTTTAGATAAATAACCCCTGTGATTAAAGTTGGTCCAATTATACATTTAAATGGGTTTTGTGGGTGTTTCTCGGCCGCCGCCGTTGCCGCTCGCCGCCGCCGTGCCTGGCTTGGTCTGGACCTCTTCTGGGATCACCCTTGCGCTGATTCTTGCCTCTGATTGGCCTTGTGATTTAGGTTTGGTCCAAGCTTGTGCAACCCGAGCCTTGTGCCTTTGAGGGTGTTGCTCCGGCGATCTTCCCGGCCACTCTTCGGCAGCTCTAAGGTGAGCCCTAGACTCTGTAGACTTCGGTGAACATGATGCTCATGCTAAAGTCTAGTTTGATTGGGTGGTTAAGTGATTATAGCAAAGTAACCTATTGTGAGCTTAGGTTTTTATGGGCCAACTTTGCCCTCGGACTTCGTGTCAGCCCAAACCTGTGAGCACGGATTTTGTTGCAACGAGATCTACGTACTGTAATTTACGGCATAGTCCAAAGCCTCCCGGATTGGGAGATCGAGACAAAACAATGCTTACATAAGTATATTAATGCAATTTTAAAGAATATTATGGATCAAGTTGTAAATGTAACCTTGTCGACTGTCTTTGGCAGTGTATATTTGATCTCTATGCTTTTTGTTAGAGGTCCATTGGCTCTCGTTGAGCAGAAATTGATTATTGGTCCGTAAATCGGCAAAATCATCGATTTAACGGTGTCCCGGTGGCAATCGCGCAATTCGGAAAATTTCGACGGTTCCACCTAGCCGACTGTTGAGTCCCAGTAGAATCTGGTTGAGCCAGCGGCAAAGGGTTAAAGCCGAGGTATCCCGGAAATCCAAAAGGAATTCCCGGGAGGGGCATTTTGGTAATTTTATACCATAAGGTTGTAACTAGCCAAATAATTGCGTCAAGAATTGTTGTTGGAACATTCCAACGTTGTACGTCAGGTCTTATTCAGATTGAAAGTCTGAGGTTGCTATTCGGGTTCAGGTATTGGTTTAGCGAGTCGTTAGTTGGATTGAGTTGTTCCCTGATCAACATTTTTAATTCAGGTTGGCACAGTCTTCGAGCTTTCTGTTGGAGTCAATGGTTCGCCTGCAAACGACAGGTGGGTTTATCTTCGGTCCGGGCTTTATCATTTCGGCCCTCTGGGGTATAGTATTGGTTGGACCCCTGTTCTTGTAGCCTAGATGTATTTCGAGCCTGCATTACTTTTGATCAGTTTTATACTGTTATACACATGATTTTAGTCAACCAATGTTTTCTTCCAAGCATCGCAGGGTCGCCTGAGTCTGTTCTTGTTTGATAGGACGAAGGCATTAGCTCTTCGAGGTTTGGACATAAAACTTGTTTTCAAATTGTTTTCCTAAAAAGATTTTTAGCCTTGCATGATTGATCTTTAGTTGCTTCCAGTTATTATAACTTTATTCCTGGACATTTGCCATGCCTGATTGGTCGTTAGCTAGTTTGCATATTTATACTTGATTATCAGTATATCCTGATCCATGTTCTAGTAGTTGATGATTATATTCTGCATATGATTGAGATTTAGTGGCTATTCTGCATTGCACCCTTGTTGGTATTTTGGTCATTTGCTAGTTTGCATACCTGATTATCAGTACTCCCATATTATATCTGATCCATGCTATAGTAGTTGATGATTATTTCTGCATATGAGTTGAGATTCAGTTGGTTTCTGATATTGCATCCTTGTTGGGATTGTTTTGGCTTGTTGTTGATCATTTGAGTTGAGATTCTGTTGGCATACTACTGTTGCATCTCAGTGGGGATTTTCCCGGCTTGTTGCCGATTACCCGGTCTGTGGACCGTGAGCTTGAGCATTCGCATTTGATCGCCCGCACCGCTGTACTTCACGAACATATCCGAGGTCGCTCCTCGTGCGCTTTGTTCTTTACCGGTAAAGTGGTTTGTTGAAAGACCCGTGACCCCCAAGGGGGGAATGTCAGCCAGGTGGTGCCAGGTGGGCAGTTTCCCTGAGGTCTTGTAGACCAATATGGTGGCTTATGATTGGGTTATTTGTTATTTCAGTTATTGATGCATAGTGCCTGTTCAGCAAGTTTTCCTATTTTGATTATTTAGTTTCTTCCAGTATTTATTTCAGTATACTCCTGTTGAGATCTATATATGCTTTACTGATTGATTGATTATCCGCTTCTTAACCATGCTTACCTAACATGTTGATTTTCTACTATCCTCTAGTATTGTATGCCAGTAGGTACGATCTGCTATTTCTCGGCTCGTCGTGCCCACTGGGATACATGTACAGTGTATCTCACACCCCCTGGGTGACCATTTTTTAGGTCGGTCGGGTGTTGGGATGTCGGGACGTGTTGGTGAGATGCCACGATAGAATGAACCCTGGACAGCCGTTATACTTATTGGCAGTTATCAAATTGTAATAAGTTATTGTAATATTTATTTTGAGTTGTTTGGTTGTACGTAGTTAGTTACTCTGATGTTATTGCAAAAGCTTAGCCGTGCATATATAGAAAAGGCTCAATTCCAAGGGGGATTGGGACTCTTCTATATATGTTGCGGTCTGTCATGCCCTGGCTGTTTTAAAACTCTGATTGAAAAAAAAAAAAAAAAAAAAATTTAGACGCTGTTTTTCGAACTCGGGGCGTGACAGATTAAGTGGTATCAGAGAAATAGGAATACGATGCCTAGGTTTGGCTGGGAACGAACCCTAGGATGACTTGTGTTCACGAGAGAGCGCAGGGTATTGGCATAGTGGTTTGGAGCTCAGGTGTGTTTCGTGTTCGCGTTGTTAGTTGTACGCACTCTGGTTTTGGGGATCGTTGTTAGTGCAGGGTTAGCCGCGGTCAAGATTTCGGCCGTGGGCCTGATGTTTCAGTGGAGCCAAAGGGCTCAGATCAGTTACAGTACATGTGGTTGAAGGATTGACCACCGTTTTTGCCGTAATTGTCTAGCTGATGGCACAGCAGCAGATGACTGCTAGTATTGCACCAGCCCTACAGTTTGCCCAGAGGTTGAACAAATTTTTGATCCTTCAGTGTCCCCGTGTCATAATTCAGTGGCCTATGTGCCCGATGGTAATCTTGATTTGGGTTGGATTCAAATTTTGGCCTATGCGTCGATTCTAATAAGGTGTTGGTGAACGTTGCAATATGGTTCTAGATTCTTGTGAATAGTCAGGGTGGCATTCATGACCACGAGATGGTAGTGACCCTTGGTAGAGGTTATGTTATCGGCATAGAGACTGTGATGGGAGGTATGTGATGTACCTTCAGATGTGAGTTGTGTCCCCAACTAGTTGTTGGCGACAGATCTGTGGTATTTCGCTTTTCTTTTGGTAAGCACGTTGGCTGCAGACAGCGTACTGTCAAAAGAACTGAGAAAATACTCTGCCCTGTAATGGGAAAAATATCAGATTGGGTCTAAATGAGTAGCCTGGAGTTGTCGATATTTTGTGACTGATTGTCACTACCGTGAACCTGTTAGAGGCTTACTAGTGGTTTAGTTAAGTTTAAGTTTCGGGGACGAAACTTCTTATAAGTGGTGGTTAATGTAGTAACCATAATTTTTTAAAATCCAAAATCTAAGCTTAAATAATTTTCTGAATTATTTAAATGGCAAAATGAATAATTAGTAGTGCAATAGTGGCCCGAAAATATCGACTTTTGATCGGGGTCTGATCTCGAAAATCTGAGATCACCATTGCGACCGTCTCGTCGAAACAAGAAAGATTGATATTCACATGTTTTCGATCTGACGGTCGGATCTTCCGCAAAACAGCGAAGAAAAAGCGGGCCCCAGAACTTAAGTTGTGAATAGTAACTCCTGATTTAAATACCCTCTCGACCAACGTCGGCCGTTTCGCCGTCTGGACCCCAGACATAGTAGTATGAGTAGTCAATTCTAGCTATTTTTGACGTTCTGAGCGCAATGGCACTGACGGAATTCGTGTTTGGCGACCCGGGTGCATCGAAATGCGTGCGTCGTTCTACAACCTAAAGTAGATTATGGCTCGAGATTTTATTCGAGCGCCGAATCAAGCAAGCAAATATGCTACTTGAAAGGTCTCGACGAGCCGGACGTCGTGGCGAAATCCGTTTTTCGTTTCGACGACCGAAACGCCTCGAAAAGCGTGAAATACGACGAAAAATACGGTATTTTGCAAAAAGAACCCTACATTTTATGTTCCAATTTCTGTGCAAAATCATGGACAAGGACTAAAATGTTAGTGGAACATTTTGGCAAATGACTTAAGTCCAAATTCTGTACAGGGGAGGACTTATTGGCATATTGTTACAATATGCATATTAATACGTGCATGGTTGATGCCTCTTGGACTCCCTCAACCCGAGCCACCTCTTCAACTCCTCTCTGTAACCGACGCCCCTCTTCCACCTCTCCCAAGCGTCGCGCCGCGCCGCCGCCGTTTCCGTCGCCGGAGCAGCCAAAAGAGACCAAGAAGTTGGGTCTTCTCGGGTTGATGGTGTGGGAAGCACCAGGGTTAGTGTTGGTTTGCTTAAAGTGCCTCCAAACCTTCCTCTGAGAAGCCGTAGTCGAGCCAAAGCCTTCCCGACGTGTTGCTCCGCCGTGCGCCGCCGCGGAGTCAACTTCTTCTTCTTCGTTTTTCCGGCGAGGTAAGATGTTGGGAGTTTTATCTTTTAAATGGTTCATGGGTGTATTCATCATGTTCCTGACGTCGAGGGGAACTTCTCTGTGAAGTTTGAACCGTCGCCGTCGTCCCTGTCGCCGGCGGGAGCTACCTTTCGCCGGAAGTCCATATCTTGGCCGATCTCGGGCGCGGGGGCAATCTAGCCGCTGGAATTGAGATCAAGCTGTTGAATGTGTTCCTCTGGTCCACTGAGGTCTCTCCATCAAATTTGGTGAAGATCGGTTGAGGGTCCACGTCGTACAAGCTTGCCCTAGAACCGGGCTATTTAGTGTCTTGGCCGAGCCTCGACCTCCGGCGCCGCCGCTGCCCCACGCCGTCGGCCACCGCCTTGGCAAGCTCCGTAGCACCAAGTGGAGTCATCTGGTCCAAGTTGGAGGACCTCTTGTGCTCCGGTAAGAAATCCGCCATTAGAGGACCTTGATTTGGTCGAGCTTGAGTAGAGGGTCGCGTCGCCGGCGATCTCCGTCGCTTTCCGCCGCCGGCCAGTGACCCAGGTATGTTCACTTGAGTCGTGGGAAGCTTCCTATCATGTTGCATGGGAGTTTGAACGTGGGACTTCTCCTCTCTGTGGTTGCACCATTGTTGCAACCCGAGCTCGAGCTCCGGCTGCCGCCGACGCCTCTGGACTCCGGCCACCTACCCAGGTGAGTCGTTTACACCTTATTAAAGGTTTCCATCAAGTTGTTTTAGATAAATAACCCATGTGATTAAAGTTGGTCCAATTATACATTTAAATGGGTTTTGTGGGTGTTTCTCGGCTGCCGCCGTTGCCGGCCGCCGCCGCCGTGCCTGGCTTGGTCCGGGCCTCTTCTGGGAACACCCTTGCGCCGATGCTTGCCTCTGTTTGGCCTTGTGATTTAGGTTTGGTCCAAGCTTGTGCAACCCGAGCCTTGTGCCTTTGAGGGTGTTGCTCCGGCGATCTTCCCGGCCACTCTCCGACAGCTCTAAGGTGAGCCCTAGACTCTGTAGACTTCGGTGAACATGATGCTCATGCTAAAGTCTAGTTTGATTGGGTGGTTAAGTGATTATAGCAAAGTAACCTATTGTGAGCTTAGGTTTTTATGGGACAACTTTGCCCTCGGACTTCGTGTCAGCCCAAACCTGTGAGCACGGATTTTGTTGCAACGAGATCTACGTACTGTAATTTACGGCATAGTCCAAAGCCTCCCGAATTGGGAGATCGAGACAAAATAATGCTTACATAAGTATATTAATGCAATTTTAAAGAATATTATGGATCAAGTTGTAAATGTAACCTTGTGGACTGTCTTTGGCGGTGTATATTTGATCTCTAAGCTTTTTGTTAGAGGTCCATTGGCTCTCGTTGAGCAGAAATTGATTATTGGTCCGTAAATCGGCAAAATCATCGATTTAACGGTGTCCCGGTGGCAATCGCGCAATTCGAGAAATTTCGGCGGTTCCACCTGGCCGACTGTTGAGTCCCAGTAGAATCTGGTTGAGCCAGCGGCAAAGGGTTAAAGCCCAGGTCTCCCGGAAATCCAAAAGGAATTCCCAGGAGGGGCATTTTGGTAATTTTATACTATAAGGTTGTAACTAGCCAAATAATTGCGTCAAGAATTGTTGTTGGAACATTCCAACGTTGTACGTCAGGTCTTATTCAGATTGAAAGTCTGAGGTTGCTATTCGGGTTCAGGTATTGGTTTAGCGAGTCGTTAGTTGGATTGAGTTGTTCCCTGATCAACATTTTTTATTTAGGTTGGCACATTCTTCGAGCTTTCTGTTGGAGTCAATAGTTCGCCTGCAAACGACAGGTGGGTTTATCTTCGGTTCGGGCTTTATCTTTTCGGCCCTCTGGGGTATAGTATTGGTTGGACCCCTATTCTTGTAGCCTAGATGTATTTCGAGTCTGCCTTTCTTTTGATCAGTTTTATACTGTTATACACATGATTTTAGTCAACTAATGTTTTCTTCCAAGCATCGCAGGGTCGCCTGAGTCTGTTTTTGTTTGATAGGACGAAGGCATTAGCTCTTCGAGGTTTGGACATAAAACTTGTTTACAAATTGTTTTCCTAAAAAGATTTTTAGCCTTGCATGATTGATCTTTAGTTGCTTCCAGTTATTATGACTTTATTCCTGGACATTTGCCATGCCTGATTGGTCGTTAGCTAGCTTGTACATTTATACTTGATTATCAGTATATCCTGATCCATGTTCTAGTAGTTGATGATTATATTCTGCATATGATTGAGATTTAGTGGCTATTCTGCATTGCACCTTTGTTGGGATTTTGGTCATTTGCTAGTTTGCATACCTGATTATCAGTACTCCCTGATTATATCTGATCCATGCTATAGTAGTTGATGATTATTCCTGCATATGAGTTGAGATTCAGTTGGTTTCTGATATTGCATCCTTGTTGGGATTGTTTCGGCTTGTTGTTGATCATTTGAGTTGAGATTCTGTTGGCATACTACTGTTGCCTCCCAGTGGGGATTTTCCCGGCTTGTTGCCGATTACCCGGTCTGTGGACCGTGAGCTTGAGCATTCGCATTTGATCGCCCGCACCGCTGTACTTCACGAACATATCCGAGGTCGCTCCTTGTGCGCTTTGTTCTTTACCGGTAAAGTGGTTTGTTGAAAGACCCGTGACCCCCAAGGGGGGAATGTCAGCCAGGTGGTGCCAGGTGGGCAGTTTCCCTGAGGTCTTGTAGACCAATATGGTGGCTTATGATTGGGTTATTTGTTATTTCAGTTATTGATGCATAGTGCCTGTTCAACATGTTTTCCTATTTTGATTATTCAGTTTCTTCCAGTATTTATTTCAGTATACTTCTGTTGAGATCTATATATGCTTTACTGATTGATTGATTATCCGCTTCTTAACCATGCTTACCTAACATGTTGATTTTCTGCTATCCTCTAGTATTGTATGCCAGTAGGTACGATCTGCTATTTCTCGGCTCGTCGTGCCCACTGGGATACATGTACAGTGTATCTCACACCCCATGGGTGACCATTTTTCAGGTCGGTCGGGTGTTGGGATGTCAGAACGTGTTGGTGAGATGCCGCGATAGAATGAACCCTGGACAACCGTTATACTTATTGGCAGTTATCAAATTGTAATAAGTTATTGTAATATTTATTTTGAGTTGTTTGGTTGTACGTAGTTAGTTACTCTGATGTTATTACAAAAGCTTAGCCGTGCATATATAGAAAAGACTCAATTCCAAGGGGGATTGGGACTTTTCTATATATGTGACGGTCTGTCGTGCCCTGACTGTTTTAAAACTCTGAATGAAAAAAAAAAAAAAAAAAAAAATTTAGACGCTGTTTTTCGAACTCGGGGCGTGACAAATATGTAGCCCAAGTAGAAGATTGTTGGATTTAATTTTTCCTATATATGGACTAACATATAAATTTATAATTATATTATGGACTATCTAATTTAATAGGGTCATCACGTGATTTAATATGGATTCTGAAAACATCTATTGGGTATGAGCTATCAATATATAGAAACCCAATACAAGTCTAATTAGGGTTTATGAGATCCTAATTAAACGTAGTAAATAAAGAATATAAAAAGGTTATGGTCCCGAGTCGAATTCCTGCCGTCATTTGTCCTGCCCCATTCAGAGCAAAATTAATTAGACGACGAATCTAGACTTGGAAGCACTCAATCTAGGCAATTTTATTGTCGGTGTTTGAAAAACGATAAAATCTGAGAACGTGTTTCATCATGCATGGATTTCGATAAGCGTTTATAATATTTTCAAATAGATGAACGATTATCTAATAATTTACATATATTTCTTGAATTATTTCGCATTAATTTGTACGAGGATCTAGCAAACCACACTCATATTATTTACTTAATATTTATGTTTGTAACAAAGAGAAATAATATTACACACATATGATGCAAAATATCCCTGCATAACCTTATTATCACTCTTCACTTACTAGATTAAGCATGCCCAAAGCAAAAGGAAAAAGTTTTTTTTTTTTATAGTAAAGACAAACATAGATAGGCACACCAGCTAATATTGATGGAGTACTTCACCTCCTTGCTTGAGAGAGTCCATGCAGTAGCTACTTGTAACATATAGTCAACAACAATCCGTAGTGATCACTTGGCGGTCTTGCATCGTTCCCGATCATTTTGATGTCTTTCAATGTGAAGTCCCTTAGTTTGCAGGCGAACCGATCCAACCTTTTCTGTAGTAGTTTTCGACCCTTCAATGATTTGTTCGACTTGGTATCATATGTCCATCCATTCTTGTTAGGTTTGAGATGAGTCCAAGCATCAACCCAGCGTTTAAGGAGAGGAAATCGGCCATCTCTATCCTCATCCCAGTTCATGTCGCCGCCAAAAACAGCATTCGGTGAGCAGTTGAGTGATTTCATAGCTTCCTTTGCTTGATCTGTACGTATCTCGCAATGCATTTCAGGAGGACTGGGCCTCTTTAGGTGTCCACTGGCAACACATAATCTCCTGCCGGTGCCAACATCCAGCTCGCATCCGGGGAGTTTCCTTGCTGTCGAGCTTACACATCTTTTAGCTTTAATGGGCAGCTTGCTCAACTAACAATTCAAAAAGAATTGACCGTTAATCAAAATGTGAAAAATAAGGTATTGCTCTAATTTTCCCACTCTTCGATCTGGACTCACATTCTATATGATCATTTATTTGGGTCAGGAGATGGTGCATGTTCATTATGTGCAATTTTTTTGGCAATGAAAAGGTACAATTAAGTTTAGGAGTACGTAGTTTTTCTTCGACAATAACAACAATATAGATGGTTATTTAATTACTTGCACTTCCAATCACATAGGATTTGATTTAGCAAAGATATTAATGAGAATGCTACCAAATTAAAGCAGGAACCTAAGTAATCTTCAATATTAAAAGTTTTACATAAAAAGGATTATTATATTGTGTTAAACTAGGTGCATACAATTTCTCCATTAGGAGAGAAAGAGAAAAAGGAAAAAAGACTTGGAGAATTAATGGAAGTTATATATTAATTATTAAATTACTTTCTTGAACCATGAAAATCATAGATGAAAAGAAAAATAATTACACATAATTAAGTTATAGTACTAGCTTATGATTATATATTGTAATGGAAAAATGAAAAATAAAATCATCATTAATTCTCATTTTGAATGGTAAGGGAATAATGGAAAACCCAATCTAGAAAACACGTACAGTAGTAGTAAAGCAAAATCATCATCATTCTCATTTTGAATAATTTTATTTTGTTTTTTATTTTTCTCAACTTCAATCTATTCTTGAAGGTGAAGAGTGATGAAAAATTCAAGTTTGCAAAGTTAATAACTACAAGTTTCTTTTGCAAGAAAAAACGAAAATTCAGTAGTTTTTTTTTTTTTTTTTTTTTCTCTCTTTGTTGACCATCGATAAAACATGTGATTAATTGTAAAGTAACAAACAATAACGCAAAAAAGAAGAAGAAGAAGATAATCCTTCGTCACCTTTCTATCATATAGAAATTGAGAAAAATAGAAGCACATTAATTAGGAAAGAAAGCATGCTCATTATATCAAATCATAGTTAAAATTGTACCACTATGCAAAAATCTCCTTCAGTAGCATTCTCTGATAAATCTGAGCAATTGTAGTTATTCCACCAGCCCAAAGTTTGAAACATTCGTTTAATGTTAGGAGTAACTTCCTGCATGGCAGAGAATATAATGCATGTCCAATTAATTAATTAATTTTTTCACTAATGGCATGTTTGGTTGCCGGAAAATGATTTAAGTGAAAAAAGTCATATTTATAAAGGTTATTTTTGAATTTGATTGTTTAGTTGACTACAAAGTAAAACATAAAAAATTATAGTTTTGTAGTTTGGATTGCTGGATTATATATAAAGAAGTGAAAATATAAATAAATAATTTACGCTCATAATTTAAATTAAAATTTTAAGTTTAGCTTTATATTTAGAATTCAGAATTAAATTAAAATTAAAATTAAAATTGCAGTTGAATTTATAATTAAAATAATTTGAATAAAATATTAAAATTAAATATTTATATTTATATTTAAAACTAGCTAGAATTCATATTTAAATTTAAAAATTTAAATTTAAATATAAATTTTAAATTTAAATATAAATTCACAAATCTAAATATAAAAATTTTGTGTTGAGCTTGAATTTATAAATAAAATTCAGAATATGAAATTAAACTCATGATTTCAATTCAAATTTAAGTTGAAATTTAATGTTAAAAATAAATTCAAAGATTAAAATTAAGTCGAACATAATCTTTAGATAAGCTCTCCACTTTCCGTAACTTTCCAATTTTTTGAGCCAAAGTCAAAAAAGTAAGATTTAGTTATAACTCACCTTATCGACCTACTTTTGTAAAATGACTTTCATATTCACTTTCACGAACCAAACAACCGATAAAACATAATTTTTAAAAAATGCTATTTTAGATGCTTTACTTTCGGCCGACCAAACATGCCCTAAGGCTAACTTCTAATATTATCCACAAAAATTTACAATATGACCATATTATATACAAACTCTTTATTGTAAATGTTCTCATTATGAACAAATTTTAATTTAACACTAGTTTCTCACTGGTTGAGATATTGATTTTGTTTGATTTATCAAAATGTTTTTGTTCTAAAGAGGTAACTGAGACTAAATCAGTAAAAAAGACATTACACATAGAGAAATGCTATTTGTGAATCGAAATGTAGCTAGGGTGTATATTTTACTCCCATCATGTAGAATCTGATTAATTTAATTTGAGATTTAGTTAAATTTTGATTCTAAAAAATTAAGTTTTTCACAATTTTTTCACTTTTTGGGTAATGTGGTTTAACGGAATCGAAATTCGATGAAACAAAAAGTCAATTGAATGATTCGACACTGCCGAATCAAGTGGTGATGTTAGTTTTTGGATTTAGAGATCGTAGGCTCGAGAACGGGCTAACTTTCGGCAAATCGCTAATTGGTAAATTTTGGAATTTTTGCAAAAATCTATATTTTATATATGGATTTGTGTAAAACTTGACGAGCAAGGGTCTTTTCGCGTTATTTATCCGTTGAAAAAGTCTCACTCTAAAATTTTAAAGTTAGAGAAACTTATGTGCAATTTAGCATATATGCGGTCTATAAATAACGCATTAGAGGTAGGTTTTTTGAGAAATTTCAGAGCAAGAAAGTCCTAGCCATCGACTACGCATTCCTAGCGGCCTCCCCCTCTGATCCGAGCATCTCCGGTCATCTTTCCGGTGAGTTTTCCGACAAATCTTTCTCTTTCTCTTTTCTTCCCTTCTTTTTCTTATTTTCTTGCAACCAAGAGGAAGAGAAGGGAGGGGGAAGGCCTCGGCTTCAGCCTACCATACCTGGAGATCAAAGAGGCCTCCAAGGATCGTTGCTGCACTATCTTTGCCGCTCCTGGCCGTGTGCTGCAATTGGATTTTCGCATGGGTGCAGGCTGGCCAAAGTTGGCTGCACCAGCTTCACCTCCTCCGCCGCTTCTCCAACGCCGGCAAAGGCACTTTCCTCGACACCCTCAGGTTGGTCTTGGTCCTTTCTTGTGTGGGTAGGCGCTTGGATTGTGAAGACCCGAATCCCCGCGAAAGGATTACTGTTTGTTCAGCGGCTTCTGGAGGCCTATGTTGCGTGTCAGAGGTGTTTGTGCGCGAATCGGACCCAAGAAATGGAATCAGTGCGTAAAATGGATCACGAGTGTATTTGGATGCCCTCGTCGAATTTTAGAAGTGGTTCCGCGTGAAACGGACATTGGATTTGGATTCAGCACGGAAAAACAATAGAAATTGACTACTTGGATGTATTTTTTTGAATCCGGACGCCGGAAAATGGACACCCGTAAGTTTTCAGTGTATTCGGGTGCACGGGAGGAGCAGTGGACCGCCGGGTGGACACGTGGCGTTCCCTGAGTGGCCGGCGCACCAGGCGTGGTCCACGGAAGCGCGTGCGGGCGCATCGGGAAGCGATACGGGCAGGCGCGGCGAGTGGCGGGCGCACGTGGGCGCGCCGACCGAGGCGTTGACGCGTGGGGAGGTAGCGCGTAGGTGCGGCCACGTGGCGGTGCGTGGTTGGCGGGCGCCAACCACCCCCGCGCACGGTGCCGGCCACGCGGGCCCTGATGGCCGGTCCCCCGCTGTTTGCTGTTCTGGCCACGTGGCGCGACAGGAGTGTTTCGGGCGCTACTTGGATCTGAGAAACGGTGGTGCCTGTTGGCGCCCGAAACTTTCGGGCGCCCGGAAAGTGCACCCCGAGCAGTGTATTTCCTCTTGGATTTCTGCCTATAAATAGGCATTGGGTGCTCCAGTGCGAGATTTTTGGAGATTTCTGGGAGCCCCCCCCTTTAGCAGAGCTCTTCTTCATCTTGTCCTCTACTCTTCCATGGATTGTGAGATTTTTTGGAGGCCGCGGCATCGGCGTTTTCTGTGACGCGGCGCGCTTCGATGCTCCTTCGATTGTGGCTTCTTCCGTCGCATTTTAGTCCGCGAGGTCCCCTGGACCACCCCGATGAAGTTTTGAGCCGAATTTTGCGGCAGCGGGTTCACGAGAGTACAACGCCTTCGATTTCCGTGTTGATCACATCGCTCCGTTTTGAGTTTTTGGTAGGGTTTTCGAGGCATATTTTGACCCCTTTTACTGCTGCGAGGTGTTGGACAGCGGTGGAGTATTTTTGCTTTTCCTCGACCTACAGATATCGGATTTGGGAGTTTGAGGACTCGATCGACATCTACGCTTCGAGAGGAACGCAATCGTATTTTTATCGGAATTTTTGGAGGATGTTTCAAAGGTGATGTTTTAACTTCTTCTGGACTGAATTCCACAGATTTGTGATTGTGGGGAGTTTTGCTTACTGCAGTATTTTCATTGTATCTTGGGTTACAGGTGTCGGAACGAGGAGTATAAGTACTCGATTTGCATCTACTCGTCGCGAGGATCGCAGTCGTGATTTTTTTGGATTTTTCGGAGGACTGCACGCAGGTGAAAAACCCCCTTTTCTGTGCTGTTTTGTAAACAGCAAGTGTTGTTTTGAGGTGTTGACTGTGGTGTTGGCTGTGGGCTACTAGGCAGTGGACTTGGCTGTGGTGTTGGCTGTGGCAGAGGCGCGAGCGACCGAGTGCCGAGGGTGTGGTTTCGGCAGATTTTCGATAGTGAGTGACGACGCACTTCACCGACTTCGGCTTTGCTTGCGGAAAGCGATCCAGGTGGGTTGCTTCGTCCCCAGGACCAGTGGGCGATTCTCTAATTCTATCTGATAGAATGCATGCATGTTTAGTGTACAATGTATGTGATTGAAAGGTAAGCTTAGTAACGGTATTGGTTAGATAATTGCAAGATTAGGACCCATGTTATGTCTTATGAGAATTTGCAATATTGGATATCAATGATGATGGTTAATGAAAGCTTACCTAAGGAAATGTTACCCTCTGTGATTGATAGCATGCATGATTTAATGTACAATCTCTAGGATTGAGATGTAAGTATGAGGAATGGCCTAGATCATGTGGATTGATGCTTACTTGATTTATTGTACATCTTTTGGTGGATTGAGTTCTCGCATATTATTAAGTGGTTATGTTTATATTATGCTAGATGAGATAGAAAGCATGCTTGTGAGAGATGATGTTTCTATTTTATGATAAGTTAAATTACATGCTATTGTTGGAACTTGACCTAGCACCCTGTCATATAATGCATGTTGAAACCAGACTAGTAGAAAACCTTCACTTGGGCTAGGTTCTTTTATATTTTAGACATCCCACACCTTACATTTTTCCTGAACATAGAGTTTCCTCGCCCGGGTAGTGGGCCGAGTGGTCAGGTTATTGTGGGACGCATGTTGCACTCGTCCCTGGGGGGCTGAGTGGAGTCTAGTAGCTGAGTTTAGATCAGTGTTGGTGTTGTTGGGAGCCGTTTGGGTAGATGGTAGTCCCGGGCCGTAGAGTATCTTCCAGTCGGTGTTGTTGGGAACCGTTTGGGGTTGACGGTGGTTGTAAGACTCGTGAAATTTAAATTCAAAATTAAGAAATCCAAAAGTAAACCTAAGTAGTCGAACACCAGTGTGCAAATTGCACAGTTTTCAAGGTACTATTCCCTGCCTTTTAGATCGGAGTTTGATCTCGAAAATCTGAGATCACCAGTGCGACCGTCTCGTCGAATTGAGTAAAAAAAGGTATAAACGAATATTCGATCCGACGGTCGAATCGTCTCGAAAACAGCGAAGAAGAAGTGGGGCCCACAACTTAAGTTGTGAATAGTAACCCCTGAGTTAATTCTCCCGTCGGCCAACGTCGGCCGATCGACCGGTTGGAGTCCGAACATATCAGTCCAGGTAGTCGATTTTAACCGCTTCATCGTTCTGAACGCAATGGCGCTGACAAAATTTGTGTTTGACGACCCTAAGTTCTCGAAATGCGTACCACACAGTATAAATCCAGTGTATTAGATGGATTTCGAATTTGTAGAGGACCGAACTTGAGAAACCAAATACGCTACCTGAAAGGTTTCGTCGAGCCGGACGTCGTGGTTGTGTCCGTTTTTCCATTTGACGACCCAATCGTTTCGGAAAGCGTGAAAATAGTGAAAAACGGTGTAAATTCACATAAACCCCTACATTTTATGTGTGGAATGGGATGGAATTAATTGGAGAGGGACCTTAGTGCAAGATTGATCTACAGTAAAGGACCTAACTCTAAATAATGCAAGTTGAGAGAGTTCTTAGCATTTTGTGCAAATGCATATATATATAACCTTGAATGGATCCGAGATGCCCTAGCCTCGGATCCATTGCACCCCAGCCGCATCAGAAAAACTCCTCACCTCCCTCTGCACCCTTCTTCTACGGTTACACCCGCGGCCGCCGCCGGCCATCGCCGGAAAAGGGAGAAGAAGCAAGTTTTCAACTTGTCTTCGTGATAGGTTGGAGAGAGCACCACCAAACTTGGTGGTGTTGCACCCAGGCCTTCCTGAGATCTTCCTTGGTCTCTAGAGATTCAGATCGAGGAGCTCCGAAGTCTGGAACCGCCGCATGCCGCCGGGAGCTTCTTCCTTCCATCCTTCTTCTTCCTCGGATCCGGCGAGGTAGGTATCAGTTTTCCATTGGTTCGTTTGCAATCTGGACCTCACCAACCTTCTACTGACACCATAAGGATCCTCCAGGCCAAGCCCCGAGGTCTCCGGACCTCCGGTTGTCGGCGGGTTGAAGTGGGTCGCCGGAAAGCCATTGTTGGCCGGATCTACGCGCGGGCTTCCTCCGGCCGTTCAAGGGTGGATTAAAATTGGTGGTTTGCTTCTACTTGACACCAGGATGACCTCCACAAAGTTTGAGGCAATTTGGTTAAGTGTGGAGTTGGGTGGTCGAAGCCCTAGATTCGGGTGAGTGCACTTGGCCGAGCAACACCGCCCCGTCGCCGTCGTCGCTCCTCCGGCGCCGGCCAACCCTGGTAATATTTCTTACACCATGGGCATCTCATTGATCCATTTGCATGCAACCCATGCGGCTTAATTCTCAAGTTGCCATTAATAGGTTCATTAAGCTCCATCTTCTTCTTTCTCGGTTGGGGGAGCACGGGGAACCTCCAAGCTTGTGCGGCTAAGGTTTATTCCACCTCTGGAGGGCCAAGGAAAGCTGTGCTCACCTTAAGTTGAAGTTTGACCGAGAGGCAAGAGAGCTCGGCCACCTAGTGCTCCAACAAGACAAGTGCACGGTGATTTTGCTCCAGCAACTTAACCAGCAGGCTTGCTACCTCCTACAGGTGAGCCTCCCCTATTTCTTGATGTCCTTTAGCTTGTGTTCATGTTGGTTGAGGTCTGAAACCCTTGGAGTTGTGAGGGCCCAAGTTTAAGCTCTCTATATATAGGTTTTGTTGTCATGTGTCATTCCCACCTGTTGGCTTGTTTTGCTGAGGTCCAGAGGTGAGCCTCTGTGTATTTGGAGGTCACTGAGCATAATGCTCACTTTAGAATTGGAAGTGCTAAGTGTATGTGCAACTGTGGCCAACTAGTGCTCTCAATGCACCTTGATCATGGGCCAAACACTATTTTTAGGGCTCAGGTCACTCTTGGACAGTGAGCATGGGTTTTAGCATTATTAATATATAGTTGCCGGTGAATTATTTTGGTTTAAAGATTTTTGAATTTAAAGTTATAGCATGATTAATGGGTTTTTACATGTATTTATGCAACTTTGGATTAGTCCAGGGGTCTATACGTAAATGTTACATGAAGGAAAGTTTTAAATTGTATTTTTATGATTTATGGACCCTTTGTTTGGGTTCCGAGAGCTTTCGTTGAGCAGGATTTGCTTAACGACCCGTAAATCGACGAAATTGTCGATTTAACGGCAAGTTTACGCTAAACGCGCATTTCGAGGATATTGGATGATCATTTATGGTTGCCAACTATTCCTGGCTGTCCCTGACACTGTTTTGAAGGGTCCTGTGATTTTGATTTAGCGTCCGTGGGTTCCGGAGCCGAAAATGGACTCCCGGGATGATTTTAGTGGTTATGACACTGTCGGTGCACGGGATTAGCCAGAGTCTGGTGTTAGGGCCCGAATGTCTTAAATTAGGCATTTTTGGGCAGCACGTGAAGTTTCGTGACATTTGGAGGTCATTTGACACTGATTGGACTATAAATGGGTCAACCGGCGGATTACCAAAATTCCCGGCGAATCCCGAGGATTCAGGGGAGTTCTCTGTTTAACTATCTGTATAGTGTGAGTCTGTGGTTTGGGGTATGTGTGAGTCTATCCCTAACCTGTGTTCGTGATTCAGGTCTCTGCAGTCTGACTCCGGCTCGCGAGCCTTCTGGTGGAGTCGTCGGGAATGCCTACACTGAGGTGGGTTTTCTTCGGTCCGGGCTTTATCACTTCGGCTCTCTGGGGTACCTTAGTTGGTTGAACCCGTCTTTCTTGCTAGCCCAGATTATATCCCTGAGCCCTTGCTAGTTGATAGTTTATTCCAGCTTATACTTATGCTTTAGTATACCTGTTGCATATGGACAATTGCCATGCCTGATTGGACGTTAGGTAGCTATCAGTTTATACATGATCATTTATCATGCTTTGCTTATATCTGGACATATGCCATGTGTATGAGTAGCCATTCACATATTCAGTTAGCTAGTGCATCCTGCATCCATTATTGTACAGGTTTGAGATACATGCATCCATTTTCGGCTTAGTGTCGATTTTCCGGTCTGTGGATCGTGAGTATGGAGCATCAGCATCATCATCGTCAGGCACCTGCTGTCACTCGCGTACACTGATGATTTGGCCACCATCATTGTGTTCTTTACCGGTAGAGGGTCCAGTTGACCCGTGAGCATCCCCTTTGTCGTACTACTGGGTACGGGGAGCCCTTTCGGCCGTGTTGCGGGATATGGGGTAACTCTCGGCTGTACCTTTGGGTATGAGGAACCCCTAAGCTATATCCATGGCACAGGGTTGCTGTCAGCTTTGCTAGGTGATTCCAGTGTGGTTGGGTTCTGCTATGAGATCATCGCCTGAGGTCCAGTGACCAAAATGGCAGTATCGGTTGGGTACATTGGCATTTATTATATATCTGTTTGCATGATGATAGCTCTTTATATTTCAGCATGTTTAGCCCTATGTGCTATACCCATATACATGTTTAGCCCTATATTGCTATACCCGTATACATGCCTAGCCTATGTTGTTATACCCATACACATGCTTAGCCCTATGTTGCTATACTCATATACATGTTTAGCCTTGTATTGCTGTACCCATATACATGCTTAACCATGTTTACCGTTATCTGATTCTATACCTGCCTTACCTACTGATCTTTTACTATCCGCTAGTTATTGTATGCCAGTAGATACGATTAGCTATTTCTCGGCCCGTCGTACCCACTGGGATACACTATCAATGTATCTCACACCCCCTGGGTGACCATTTTTCAGGTCGTTTGGATGCTGGGATGTCGGGACGCGTTGGTGAGGCTGTTGCGATAGTGTTGACCCTTATGTCACCAGTTTACTTTATCTTTCACATTTATGTTTTGAAATATTGTAAAATGATTGATGTTGTATGTGTAGTTTAGACTACTCTAGTATTGGCTGTAAGTGCTTAGCCGTGTATGTATAGGAAATGCTCTATCCATGTGGACAGGAAATTTTCTATACATGTGGCGATCTGTTCACGCCTGAGATGTTTTAAACTCTGATTTTAAAAAAAAAAAAAAAAAAAAAAAAAATAGCCTGCTTTTTGAAACTCGGGGCATGACAGTGGTCTCGGGTCGTTGAGTGTCGTCCGACCAGTTTTGTTAGACCTCGAGTTGTGGGTCGATCCCGACTGTGGAGTATCCCCAGCCCATGGATATAGTGTGGCGAGTTGGATGTCTCGTTTGGGAGCCGTCTGGGTTGACGGTGGTCCCGGCTGTGGAGTATCTCCAGCCAGTGTGTTTAGCGGGGCGAGTTGGGTGTCTCATTTGGGAGCCGTCGTTGATACACGGTGGTCCTGGTTGTGGAGTATCTCCAGCCAGTGAGTTTAGTGTCACGAGTTGGTTGAGTTCGCTAGAGTCTCGAGATTCGCAAGAGCTTTATTAGCGGAGTCGTTGAGAGTACTCCGACCTTTGTTCGAGATGTTTGTGGATCTTGAGTTTATCCGTTCTGAGAGAGAACGTGGATTTTGACTATAGCCTGCATGTGCCGATGTTTTGATACTCTATGCCGCGCCATTTTCCTCAGTTGGGGGAGCTCCCCGTGAGATGCCGCAGTGGATGCGATGTTTGGCCTGTTGAGGCAGATTTGCGCGAGGGGTGAGTTAGTCCAATTGGACACCCTACGTTGATACACTAGGGGACCCTATGTTGATACACTAGGAAGGCGCAGGCTTGACTGGACCAGATGTGGCAGCCAGCTCGATTGGGTCAATTGAGCACCTCGTGTGCGAGTGGTTGCATATCTTTTCATCTGTATCCCCCATTGAGCATTTAGATAGAGGCATGATAGCTGTTGAGTATCTCCAGCTTTTCTTATTCAGTTTTTACTGCATAGTTATCTTATGCCTCTTGTAGACTTAGTGGGCAGACCGTCGGGCTTGGTGGCGGTACCCACTGAGAACTACGTGTTGGTGTAGTTCTCACACCCGTTGGGGGTTCTCCCCTCCCATTTTTCTTTCCTCTCCCTTGTTTTGCAGAGTCTTCTGCGGGAGTTGCTGATCCTTCCGTTGCTGATCGAGGCGAGGGAGTCGCGAGCTAGATCCCTATCTGTCTTTGGAGAGTAGCTGTACCCCCCCTCTGGAGATCTATAGTACAGTCAGTAGATTATTTATTTTTACTTTTGAGAGACAGATGTATTGTGAGGATCTGACTTGTACTGAGAGCCTGTACACTGATGCATTATTTTAGTTTACCTCCCCGTTGAGTTCTTGGATGTTGTATCGGGATGTTGTATGTTTATCATTTCGGGAGATGGATATTGTATCATTATTTCCAGTTGTACAGTGTTGGATTTGAGTTTTACAGCAGTTTATTTTACAACTCTGATATCTGTTTAGCTGTAGTTTTATCCTTGCAGGTTGGACGCTTCGCCTATGCGGGGTTTTTCGTATAGGTGGCGGATCTGTTGGCGAGCCCGGATCGCAGTTTCGACCTCGGGGTGTGACATGGATTGGCTGAAGCTTGGATTTGAGCTGATCGGTTCTTGATCCGGGTGGAGTTGGAGCTCGGGTTGGGTGCAAGCTTTCTTTCATCCCGACGATTATCGGGATAGCAAGCGTGGAGATTCTTGGTCTTCTTGGACTTCAAGACTTGCGTCGGATCGTTTGTTAGTGGGCGCAACATCCTCGTTACGATCGTTAACTCCGAAAAACACCAAACGGATCGGGTTGAGCCGAAACCGTCTTGGGTGATTGGTTGTGCCCCGGACATCGAGCATGGGTTCTAGAGCATCGTGATCATCGAGCATGCGTATTTGGTTGGGTTCGAAAACTCCGAATCGTTAGTAAGATCCCTTAATTTCTAGTTTAGGCGTTTTAAATTGGTAAGTTTTGGGGCTTGGTTGGAGTTTTGGGACTTGGGTGCAGTCCTACATGGTGTGCACCTTTGGTTAGGGTCATCGAACTAGTTGTTTGGGACCTAGGCACTTTACGGAATGGAAAACGATTTTTGGTGCAATTTTCGATAAAACCTCATATCAGAAAGTCATTTTTTTGGTTTATACTTTATGGTTTTGGATTTTGTTTGATCGGAGGCTATCCTAAAGCCTTGTTGGCTGCATTTGAGGATGTTCCGTGGATTTGGTGACAATGGTCGGACTCCGATAGTTTTCGGAGATCAAACCGGGTGTTTTCAGAGATCCGAAGGATCTATTTTTGGGTCTTTTGGCTTTGGTGCACATCTATTAGTGTGTGGCTGTCCTAATACCCAATGGCGAGTATTCTGGGACAGCGAGGGAAAGACGGTGGATTTTGAAAGCATTTTGGAACACTTTGGGGCCAAATCGGACCTTAAAATGTGAAAATCGGGTGTTTCAATGCGCAACTTCGGGTCATGCGGGTTGCTGCTGTTCGCAGTGGTAGAATGACTTTAATTGCTGAAATTTTAGGTGGTAAGATGCCTTGAATTGCAGCACTGAAGTCATTGGTTGGATTCGGAACTAATTGGGCATCCCGGGAACCAAGTCAGTAAAGTTTCGGAGTTCTAATTTTTTGTTTCAGTGCACTGTTGGTGCAGCTGTTCCAACGACTTTAAATTTCATATTCGGGACAGTGGGTGAGGTATATTGGGTGTTGGACTTGTTTCGGGGTGTCCCGTGGGTTGGGGCGACATTCCGACAAATCAATGTGATTAGTCGGGAATCCTGCGATGATACTTATTGAGATCCATTACTCCGACGTTATTAGCAAGATTATCAAGGTTGAGATCATGTGTTAAGGTGATTAGCGGTTTGGACTTGTTGTAGGTTCAGGCTTGGACAAGGAGCATGATCAAGGGGCAGCGACCTGATGGTTGATTGGTTGAGGTGAATACTCCATGATGGTAGTCGGTGAGCTTGTATCATCTTCTTTTCTCTTATATGTTGATTTATCATCCCTCTATTTCTATTACTGTGTTGCATATAGATAGGCTGATTTTGATATATACGGTGGTTATTATTTATTTGAACATATTTGGATATTTGGGTCCAAGGGGTTGGGCATATGGCATCACAATTCAGTTTCGACCAAAGTTATCAACTTTATGCCAAGGGCTTTATTACTTGAGTGTATTCATGGTCACCGAGTCGGTTTGGCCACCAACGAGAGGTGCGCTTATCATAGAGATGTGCGGATACTTTCTCGGTGGGGTCGCGCCTCTCGAGTGCCGCTCCGAAGTTGGGCCTGTTACTTTGCTATCGGGACTTGTCGATGCCGTCCGTGTGGGACTCCCTATGTAAATCCCGTCCTCTTGTGGATGTGTGGTAGTAGGTGGGCGCAGGTTTGACTGGACCCTTTGGGCAGTGATTACGATTGGGTCAATTGAGCACCTCGTGTTCGAGTGGTTGCATATCATCATCTGTTTTCCCCATTGAGCATGGTAGATAGAGGCATGATAGTTGTAGATTTCTTTATTCAGTATTCTATTATCTTATGCCTCTAGTAGACTTAGTGGGCAGACCGTTGGTCTTGGAGACGGTACCCACTGAGAACTACTGTGGGATGTAGTTTTTGCACCCTTTGTCGGTGACAGTTTTGCAGAGGTTTACCCTTCCGTTCTTGCTCTAGCTGGCTTGACGGACCAAGGACAAAAAGTCACGAGATAGATCCCTACCAGCGTAGTTTATTTTGGTGAGATAGATGTACTATCCCAGACTGTGGGATTTTACTGTACATTGAGGTATCTCTTGTTTTAGTTATCTCCCTTTTTTTTTGGATTCATAGATGTTGTATAGGAGGATTTTTTATTGTACTATTCCTGTGGATCAGATTTTGTATCATTTATATTTGGGAGATGGATTTTGTACTTATTTCTAGCGTACAGTGGTTTGGATTTTATTTACAGTTATTTATTTCCCGCTCTGATATCTGTATAGCTGTAGTATTATCTTTTGCAAGTTAGACGCTTCGTCTATGTGGGGCTTCCCGTATGGGCGGCGGATATGTTGGCGAGCCCGGATCGCAGTTTCGACCTCGGGGCATAATATCACCACAAGCCCCAATGTCAGCGCAGTTTCCGGTGGCTTTCTCATCAACAACAGAATCTGATCAGCTTGGTTCTTTGCAGATCCACAAATTCCAATGCAAACATTTTCCTCCACATTGTCGAAATACATTTGGCTTATTTATTCTTTCATCTCACCACATTTCTTGTGCACACTTGTCAATAGATCTACAATCAAACTATAAGACAGGTGCCAAAATCGCTCCATCAGTGGAAGTCATATAGAAATTCTCTAACCACTTAGCCCTCTATAAAGTGGTATCTAAAATAAAATTCAGACCATTGTAACTTCTAGCTAGAAGGATTGTTTCGATGACTTCCAGAAATAGCTGCTCCAAAGGAGAAAAACAATCCAGTGGTTGACTTCACATCAGCTGTATCACTTATCCAGTTATCTCACTAAATCCTTGAAACTTGCAGGGAATCTTACACTTGTGCTTTCCTAAGATCAGTTCTTGTCAGATATCTCAAATCTTCATTAGGCTTTCTTTGTTCTGTTTGGGTTCTGGTATTTCTTCTAATCTGTTACAATATGCCAAATTAGGTTTAGTTTAATTTCTACCTTGCCTGTCCTTTATCCATTCTCTGTTCATACCTTTCTTTCCTCTTTGTTCAATTTTCGACTTCTTAAATTAAAATTTGAAATTTGGTTTACTGCCAATCTTTCCAATTTTTATAGCAATTTCTTTGACTACTTGAAACTTTAAAACTTAAAATTTCAATTGTTTTAGTATTTCTTCAAACTTAGAATCATATCATTTTGAAACATCCTTTATATTAAAGTTATAAAATAATTTGTAACTTCAATTATGACTTATATTTTACCAAAAATCAAAATAAGAGTTGTACATACAAAAGAGGATTACATCTGGAGAATGTATTCCTACAGTACCAATTCATCAACCTGTTGATGCAAATCCGTCCCTTCGTGCTTCCAAACATTATAAGTCATGAATTTTATGTTTCTTGAAGCACTCTTCTGGTAATTTTCATATGCCAAAATAAAACTCAATTATATAATTTTAAAATAAAGATTAAGATGAATGGAACTACGAAATTATGATCTATTTTGGGCCAACTATTTAATCTTAATTAAAATTTTTAATTTTGATGTCTAATCTTTTATTTCATTTGATTGGAATCATTTAGTAATTCTTGAACTTCAAAATTTGAATGTATTATTCATTTTCAAAGACTTGATTAGCATATTTCATGCAAATTATACAACTACGAATAATGGGCTTAAAGGTTGTAATGGAAAAGTCTTCAAATGACTTATATCAGATAAAGTGAAAGGTTGTATTTGAAAATTAAAATTTTAAAAAGTTGAATAGATGAATCAAAATAGATCAAACTTCTGATAAATTTTATATGATATTTTGTATTTTCGATATATCTTTATCACAAAAGGTTTTCTTTGTGTTATTTAAACCAAAATTAACTAGTCCGATTCTTGCAGGAATCCTTTCCTCGTACAACCTCTAGTCACTAATAAGTGTATGAACAAAATTTCATTACAAGATCAATATAAAAATGGGCAAAACTATAGGAGCGTTTCTTGAAACTTTTCATTCCAAATAATTAAAACAATATTCTCAAGATTTTAACTGATTTGAATTATTTTTTACTATTAAAACCTTACTTGAATGCAGTATTATAAAATAAAATGTAATATGATGAATTTAAGTAAAAAAAATAAAAAAATCTAAAAAGCAGTGCATAGTTAAATTCTGGACTAAAAAGTAAGGTAAATGCTTTTTGTACACTCCATTTGGGGTGTATATCTTACACCCAATCTATTTTAGGATGGGGTAAATTTCACTCGTCACTTCGAAGTGACGAGTGGGTGAATGTCCACCTTAGAATGGGTGGAGTGTAAGATATACACCCCAAATGAGGTGTATAGGTAGCATTTCACAAAAAGTAAAGTATATTTAAAATCAAATCAACCAAACCTGAGAAACTATTGGCTTCATATTTCTCCGTTCAACGTGGCTCGCCTCCTCAGCCCCAACCCTCTCTCGCATATCTCTTTTTTTTTTACCCGTAACCCGCCGTTGCCTCATCCTCCTCCGCTGTTGCGCCGCCGCCCCTTTCTCCTCCTTTGCTGCCCCCCTCTGCCGTGCCACCTCCTTCTCCACCATGGTTCCCTTCTCATCCTCCGCTGGGCCACTCCGCCGCCGCCTGGTCCTTCGCTGCCGTCGCCTTCCGCAGCCCCCTTCACCGATGCCTCCACCGCCCCTTTTTGCCACTTCTTCTCCTCTGCCACCCACACCATTACGTTCGTCACCCTTACTGTCACATCCGCTGCCTATGACAGGCCCCTCTGTTGCGCGGCTGTCTCCGCCGCTTCCTCCCCCTCCTCCTCCTTCTCCTATGCCACCGACCTTAGTCATGTTGCTAATATCGTTTCCTCCACCGCCCCTTTTTGCCACTTCTTCTCCTCTGCCACCCACACCATTACGTTCGTCACCCTTACTGTCACATCCGCTGCCTATGACAGGCCCCTCTGTTGCGCGGCTGTCTCCGCCGCTTCCTCCCCCTCCTCCTCCTTCTCCTATGCCACCGACCTTAGTCATGTTGCTAATATCGTTGCCTTCGCCGCCCCCTTCTACCACCTCTCCGCCTCTGCTGCTCGCACCGTTGCCTCCGTCGCCCCGACTGTTGCCTCTGCACTCTATGCCACGCCCCTCGCCACCTACTCAAATAACTAATTAATTTTATTTAGTAGTATTTATTAGGCCAATTTGTATAAAAAATTTATTGGTTTAGCATATTGGTAAAAGTGGGCCATTTTTATTTTATTTTTACATATTTGATTCAAATTTTTAAAAAACTGATCAAAATACCTTTATTCTCTTCTCTTTCTCTCTTTTTTTTTCTCCGATTGAGATTTGTCTTTCTCCTATTCTCCTTCCCGAGACCGCCGCCTCGCTCCCACGCCCCACGCAAGGTCCAAGTCGTCGCTGCCATGGACCTCGCCAAAGCGCCGCTCCTCGACGCCACGCTAGCGCCCGCGCCCACATCCGTAAGTATCTAATGGGCACAACGTCACAGGCATGGCGGGAGCGAGCCCGGCTTCGAGGGACGGCACTCCGACGGAGATCCATGGTAGTGGCGAGGGTGACGACGGAGAAAAAATATGTATAGGTAAAAAAAGAATGAAGAAAGAATAAAAAGAAAAACTATTTTTTTTTCTTCTGAGAAGATCATTATATATTGACGCTACTATAAGAAAGACCAGGAATCAAAGAAGAAGGAAGAAGATGATGAAGTTGCTCAATTTCAAAAGAATTTTACACTATTTTAGAAAAAAATTATACTTTTTGAGACAAAAATTATATTTTTTGAGATAAGAGTTACACTCTTTAGGTGAAAGTTGTACTATTTGGACAAAAGTTGCACTATTTCTCCTTTTCCTTCTCCTTCCCCTCCGCTTCCTCGTGTTTCTTGTGCGCCCATCCAGTGTTGGATTTTATCCAATAATAATTTTGATGATAACAAATAAATTTTAGATTTACATTTTTCATTTAGTATTTTCAGCTTTTAATTGGATCTGAAATGACTTAAGCCGAACCGGATTTGATCAAAGATAAATTATCAATTCAATTGTCAAAATGGCCTGGACAAGATCAAATTGTACCAAATTAGATACAAGTGCTACAACAATACTTTAGAGGACTTCTTTGCAATTTTATAGGATTTGAGCCGGTAAACCGAATCATCTTGACAAATCCATCACATGGGTTTGATTTGAGCTTAAGCTAAAATTAGCTATTATTTTTAATATGGTATGAAAGAAGTTTGATATATGGTATAAATTCAAATGTGATTTTACTATGGTATGTTTTCAAAATGTTTGAAAGATGGTATAAATAATTTTTTATAAGTTTGGTATGAATTCAAAATGATTTTACATTTGTGGTATATTTTCAAATAAACTTTTCAAATTTAGTAAATTTGAAATGTACTTTATAAATGTGGTATGAATTCAAAATGGTTTTATATTTGTAGTATAATTTCAAATGATCTTTTCAAATTTAATAACATTTCAAATGAGCTTTGCAAATGTGGAACATATTCAAATAATTTTGGAATCAATTCAAATACATTTGCAAATATGGTTGAAATTCAAATTAATATCAATTATCTTTAATCATACTTCTATTCCATTTTTGAAGTGATGGCTAGTGTATTTACAGGGGATTTGGTTGTTGTTAGAGACACAGCTTGATATCGAGAAAAATTCTCTAACTTTGAATTGTTATTTATAATTGTGAGGTTTATTGAGAGGTTATTGTAAAGTGTGATTGTAAGCGGTTTTGGTCTTGCCCTGTTTAAAAGGCCAAATGATAGTGATTAAAGCGGTGCCTCGAGGAGAAGTAGGACCGGACTGGAGTAGGCGAAAAGGCCGAATCAGGATAAATCATCTGTGTCATTTGAGTTTGCTTCTCTTTCTTTTATTTTATTTTATTTGGTTGTGCAATTCTTATCTTAGATTTAATTTACTTGAGTTTTTATTTTTTCAACTAATTCACCCCCCTAGTTGCCATTTGATCCTTCATCCAGGACCAGCAACACGCATGGTGGATGTGGAGGAAAGTGCCGCGACGCCAGAGAAGAGGGCTGCAAAGGCGGAGTTGGTCCGCCTTGCCTCCGTTCCGCCTTCGTCCCGCGGAGGGTGTGTGGGCGGGGGGGTGCGCAGAGGCGGGCGAGAATCTCTTGTCTCGCCTCCACCGCGCTGGCACGCATCGGTGGGGGCAGAGGCGATCACCTACGCCTCGCCTCTACTTAATTAAAAAAATATTAGTTTTTAATTAAGTTGAATCTCGTGCACTTTTTCATACCGGACGTGGAGAAGGGGATGAGGACGACAAGGCATCGCCGCGGGGCGGAGGCAAGGCGAGCCGCCTTCGCCTCCGCTGCCCTCTTCTCCTGCGTCGCTGCGCTCTCCTCTACCTCGATGGCGTGCGTCGCCGGTCCCGGATGGGCGCACAAGAAGTACGAGGAAGCGGAAGGGAAGGAGGAGGGGAAGGACAAGGAAATATAGTGCAACTTTAGTAAAAAAAAAAAGTACAGCTTTCACCTAAAAAGTGTAACTTTCATCTCAAAATTATAATTTTTATCTCAAAAAATATAATTTTCATCTAAAACAGTGTAAAATTCTTTTGAAATAGTACAACTTTATCTTCTTTTTCCTTTTCCTTTGTTTTTTGGCTTTTTTTGTAGTAGCTACGATACATAATAATTTTTTCTAGAGAAAAATATATTTTTTTATTTTTTATTTTTATTCTTTATTTTTTTTTACTACTATCTATATTTTTTTCCTTTGCCGCCTCCATAGACTCGGGTGGAGTGCCGCTCTTCGAAGCCGTGCTCGCTCCTGCCGTGCCTACGCCCGCACCCGCGACGTTGTGCCCATAAGATATGTATGGGCGTGGGCACGGCTGGAGCTAGCACGGCGTCGAAGGGTGGTGCTCCGGCGAGGTCCATGGTGGTGGCGACCGCAACTTGAACGTTGCGTTGCGTGGGGCGTGGGAGCGAGGCGGCGGGCTCGTGAAGGAGAAAAGAAGTAACACGAACATCAAGCCGAGAAAAAAAAGACCGAGAAAAAAAAAGAAGAGAGAAAAGAGAATAAAGTATTTTGTTCAGTTTCTTAAAAATTCAGACAGAATAAGGTGGCCATCTTTTGTCAATAAGCAAAACAAATGAATTTTTTATGCAAATTGAAAAATTTATTAATTTATTATTTGTGTTGTTTATTAATTTTATTTATTTCAGTAATATTTCTGCTTGTTAGTTTTTATTACTAGTAAAATAGTGCGTTAGTAATTTGATCTCTATTTATTAATTCTTAATTAGTAGTTTGATTAGTAATATTTTGATTACAAAGAAAATAGAGGTTAAGTGTAGTTCAATTTGATTTAGTTTAATTTATAATTTTGATCTTTATTTATTTGATAAATTTACTATTTTCATTAATAATTTCATCATATTTGACAAAATTATTATAAAATTATATAAATAAAGAAGTATAAATTCTTATAGGATTTCATGAAATTACTTAGATGGGTGGGGATGTGAGATGTACACCCCTTACGGGTGTACACATAGCATTTTCCAATTACTTAATTCAATCACTCTGACGTTTTCTTTAATTTAAAAAACTCTAGCGTTTTTTAGCAATCGGGGCAAAAAAAAAGATAAATGCATCCTATATATGCTGCTTAATTATTATTTTTTTAGCCTATTTAATTACAAAGTAAATAATATTAAAAAATATATAAAATTTATTATTTAGAAATTTAAATATCTTAGATTATATTTAATTGTAAATACGAAAAACTAAGTAGTATTAATAATATGCCCGCCTAATTCTATATATATATATATATATATATAAACAATTATTTACTAGTCGACTATCCCGTGAGTTGCACAATAATTTCTTTTAAAATTTATGTTTTTAAAAAAATCTAATTTATACAAATTTATAAGAAAATGATAAAAATTTAAAACTTAATTATTTATAATATTAGTTTTTAAATAAAATTAGGTAAGATTATATATAAAAAATAACTATATGGGTGCATGCCCAAGTCTCTCTCATTTTTAAAATTTTTTTTTTGAACTTCATTAATTATAAATAATACTAATTGTCTTAAATAAAATGATCATGTGTCAATAATTAATTCATGTAGCTATTTGGCAAAAATAGAAACTTCAGTTTTGATTTCATATATTATATCTATATCTACATCTAAATCTAAATTACATATAAAAGAGCAAATAAAAATTTTGTGTAGGTCAATTTTTTTTTCCCCCAAAATTATCTTCTATGCTTAAATATATTTATATTTAAAATATTCTTATAGATTCTCCGGCACAATTTAAAAATTAAAGTAATTTAAATATAAAAAATTTTAAAAATTAAATAAATAAAAAGGGTTTTTGCATATTTATTATCCTTGATTACTATTTAAAATTATTAAATTTATTTTGAAATTATCAAAATATAAATCTTTCTAAACTCCAAATTTTATTAGTAAATTTTATATGTTTGAGATATTTGAAAAAAAATTTAAAAATCATTTTGGTTGAAATTATCAAAATATATATCCTTCTAAACTTCAAATTTTATTAGTAAATTTTATATGTTTGAGATATTTGAAGAAATTTTTAAAATTCATTTTTGTTGAGCAGGAGTACATTTATATAATTTTTATTATTTTTCTGTCAAGATGATTATAATAATAAAATATTAAATGAAATGATTAATTAAAATTTTAATTTTTTTCTTTTGAAATTTATTATTATTTTTCTTCGGAAAACGAAAATATTACCGAGACGCTGATAGTAGCGATACTCATCAGCAACAGTGAAACTGCTGCCGCCTACGCGGCCATCTCTGCCTTTTCGTCCGCCAGCAAATATTTCTTCGACTCCTAACTCGCCGACCGCGCCGATCAGCATGTCGCGGCGGCGATCATCCTCGATCGGATGCTCCGACATTGAAGAATTTGCGGAGTTCCACAAGCCAAACACCATCAGGACAGTCCTGGCCACCGCTGTGCCGACTTTCACGGCCGCTTTGATAGCCATCGACAAAGTCGCATCGTTTTCTTCTTCTGATTCGCTGCCCCGAACGACTCCTCGCCTGCCGTCGGCTCCCGCCGGGAGCTGTGAAGAGCTATAAGCATTACCCATCTCTCTCTCTCTCTCTCTCTCTCTCTCTCTTCACCTGCGTAGCTCTGGCTTTTTTTTTCTCTTTGAGAAAAGCTCCCCGAGCAAGAGAACTTAACTACACACATGGGTTACTTAACCATGAAGCAAGACTAAAAGTTAGCTGCCCTGGCTTTTATTTTTCTCTTTAGTGAAGAGAACTCTCAACCATATAGTAGGGTGACACTTTTGTTACCATATTGCGCCTCCAACAAATATTATTTTATATATTTATTATAGTATATAAAAATTTTTATAAAAAATAAAGTAAAAATAATAATAATAATAATAATAATAATAATAAAAAAATTCTTAGTCTGTAGACTTTATTCCATATAACGTTTTCGTAGTTTGTAGACTATTTTTATTACATATAACATTTTCCGTAGTACGTAGTCTTGCGGCTGCTCAACAAAAATTTTTTTATCCAAAAATTTATTAAAAAAAACTGATTTAACATCAAATTGAAAAACTTTTTATTTATTTTGTGCAGTCAAAACCAAAACAGTTTGGATAGTATCAAATCTTGCTAGGGTGCAAAGTGTGGGTTATGTGAATAATGGATCTGAATAGGGAAAAAATCATCTAGAGGGAGGTGAATAGTGTAAACAATAAACACACCAAATCGTTGCGTAAAAAATAACCCAATGCGGAAAATAAAAATATACGCAAGATTTTACGTGGAAAACTCCGTCACAGGAGTAAAAAACAACGGGACCGATAACACGGCGAAATTCACTAAGATTAAACACGTACAAGGTGATTTACTGTAACACTACGACTCAATCTTTTCCATACGCTCCGAGTAGATCTTCTCCGCTCGCTCCACAACGCGCCTCGAATCCACGATTTGCGTCCAACACCGAATCCACGACGTCCAACGTCGAATCTACGACGTCCAACCGAATCCACGGTCTTCATCAATATAGCACGTATCGATCACACGAATGCACCTCGCTTCGAATTCACGAAAGCGGTAGCACTTTGAATCCACAAGGCCACGCGAATCCACGCGCCGATTTTGGGAAATCGTTGTTTGTTTATTGGTGATGATAATCCGCCGAATACTTAGATCATAGATAGACAAGAAATTACCATATAAGTATTCATCAATTTGATTATATAAGAAATAAGAGTTTGGAAACCCTAGAATCAAATTGAACAATATAGACGAAGAAACATAAAATTAATCGTGTTTTTCTTTCTTCTCTATGTATGTGGATTTTTCCGTTTTTGGATTAACCCTAAAAGATAAAAGTAGGGTCTATTTATAGGTTATAAACCTTTGGAAAGAGATAAGCATAAAAAACTAACTTAACAGAATTTTTCCCGCACGGCGGTCCGGACTGGATTTGGCTGATCCGGACTGTCGTCTTTTTTTAGCAAATTTCCTGAAAAAAACAGTTCGGGGTCCGGACTGGATGTGGCCTGATCCGGACTGTTCATGCGATTTCAACAAACACAAGGTTCGGGGTCCGGACTCAAAGGAGGCTGATCCATACTGGAATTCCGTATGAACAAACCCATATTCGGGGTCCGGACTGGATGTGTCACGCCCTGGGGTCGAAACTGCGACCCGGACTCGCCAACAGATCCGCCGCCTATACAAAACCCCGCATAGGCGAAGTGTCTAACCTGCAAAAGAATATACTAAAGATATACAAATATCAGAGCTGAAAAGGAAACTACTGAAAACTAAAATCCAATCACTGTACAACTGAAAATAAAGATAAAATATCCATCTCCCAAATACGATCATATACAAAATCCTCTGTTACAACACTCCAAACTCAATAGGGAGGTAAACAGAAATAATACATCAGTGTACAGGCTCTCAGTACAAGTCAAATCCTCACAATACAATGGTCTCTCAAAAGTGGAAATAAAACTAATCTACTGACTGTACTGCAAATCTCCAGAAAGGGGGCACCGCTATACTCCAAGGACGGGTAGGGAACTAGCTCGCGACTCCCTCGCCTCGGTCAGTAGGATCAGCAACTGGAGCAACAGGAACTGGAGAAGGGGTCCCTGGGGAAAAAAATACACCACAGGGGGTGTGAGAACTACATCCCACAGTAGTTCTCAGTGGGTACCGCCACCAATCCCGACGGTCTGCCCACTAAGTCTGCTAGAGGCATAAGATAATAGAAGACTAAAGAAAGGAAAGCTGAAAAATAACACTACAGCTACCATGCCTCTATCTACTATGCTCAAAGGGTGATACAGATGAAAATGATGCATCGACTCAAACCCAATATACTCAATCAACCCAATCACAGTGACTGCCACATAAGGTCCAGTCAAACCTACGCCCACCTACTGCCGCACATCCACAAGAGGACGGGTCTACCGTAGGGCGTCCGTGACTGCCAAAACTGGCCCAGCCAGAGGGACTGCGTCGACAAGTCGCGATAGCAAAGTAACAGGCCCAACTCCGGAGTGGCACTCGAGGGGCGCAACCCCACCGAGGAAAGTATCAGCGCATCTCTATCGAGCTCAAAGTGGCTCATGCAGGCTATAGTCCAAATCCGCGATCAATAAGATCGACAATAACCAACATCACATCTCTAACTCACTAGCTGAAAATATCCAACAGCTAGGACTGCCATCAACCCAACGGCTCCCCAAAACAGAACACCAACCCATAACGACACAACACAGACCGACACCATAAGGGTTCGGAAATCTAGATAGGTCGGTGCCTAGACCCCAATCAAACAAGAACAGAATCCAGACTCCGCTTATCGAAGTTCCCGACACCCTTACAGTTTGGGAACATGACAACCTCAGTAAGACATGCGGAAGACACCAACCAGGGCCCGAAAGTTCCAAATGACCTATACCTACAACCCTATCAAACAAGAACAGGTTCCAGGCACGGTCCCCATAGCTTTCGTCCCGAAACAGAAACAGAAAAGGCCCCTAGAACCCAGATCACCCAAACTCTCTCGGGTGCCGAAGTTGTAATAAAAAGATGACAGTTATTACTGAAAGCTATTTTAATCTGAGAAACCCAATTTAATATATTTTAGTTCTTTTATAAAAATCAGTTCAAGTAAGTTTTATTTTCCAAACCCCGAAGGGCTATTGCCTACACCCAAATCAAACAAGAACAGGCTCCGGCGACCCCTCGAAATTTGGAAGGAAAACATTAGTTTACAGAAATTATGTGTGTCTAAAAACAGTCTGGGTTCTAGGTCCTACTATCACTGGTACACTACTGCCACTAACACAGTGGCGACAAATAAAACAAGGAAACAAGACATCCAGGGACCACCGTTCACCCAAACGGCTCCCGCCACAAATAAAAGACCGACTACATCTACTAGACCCCACTCTGCTCCCAAACACGAGTGTAACATGCATCCCACACTAAAAGGAATCCCGACCACTCGGCCCACTACCCGGGCGAGGATAACACTATGTCCAAGAATAGATGTAAGGGAAATATCATGATTGGGTCTGCTTGTGTACTGGCCTATATGTTAGTCTTCAAGGTTGCTCTCTGGGCAACGGTGATGTAATCTGGGTGCTAATATTCTAGACTGTATTGGACTTTGATTAGGTCTCCGACGGTATACATACGTGGAGAATAGATTATCCTTGTCATTATAGTGGACATCCATTCTAGTTGGTAGTCCTACTAGCCACGGTGATATTGCCCAGAATTTGCATCTGATGCAATAATAAGAACATTCCTGTTAAACTATAGAATTGGACAATACGTCCAAACCAGATTTGTTAAGATTTTGTGGAGGGCAAACCAAGTTGTTGAATATCAGTGGTACTAAATGATTTATCGAGTCGGTTACATTCGGCAGTAAATGTGACCAGACGAAATTAGTCAGCTTTATTTCTCGAGGTAGCTTCATGCTTTTTAGCAAGCTAAATTGAGGTCTAGGACTTGTTGGCGAAAATGAAAGCCTCAAGTATCTCTTTACTCAGAAAGAGTTAAATATGAGGCAGCGACATTGGCTTGAACTTCTCAAAGACTATGACCTGACTATTCAGTATCATCCTGGTCGGGCAAATGTAGTAGCCGATGCATTGAGCCGGAAGCACAGTACGGCTGAGACATTGATGATCACTGGGCAGGATCGCTTGATTAAGGAATTCCAGAAATTGGACTTGGAAGTAGTTCCTGCTGGGGTGACTACTCAACTCATGGCAATGGTAGTTCATCCTACCCTTCTTGACCGCATTAAGGAAGGACAACAGTCGGACCCTTGGTTCGAAAGAATTCGCGAAAATATAGTATTGGGTCAGACTGACGGCTCTATCAGATATCGAGGGCGTTGGTGTGTTCCAAAGGATAATAGCCTGAGGAACGAAATTCTCGCAGAAGCACATTGATCCTTGTATACCGTGCATCCTGGTGGAACCAAAATGTACAAGGATCTGAAGCAGCAATTTTGGTGGCCTGGGATGAAGGCAGATATCGCACAGTATGTATCTCAGTGCTTGATATGCTAGCAGGTGAAGGCTGAGCATCAGCGACCGGCAGAGATGCTGCAACCACTTCCTGTTCCTGTGTGGAAATGGGAGCAGATCACTATGGACTTCGTCACCGGTCTGCCTCGATCCCAGCGATGCCACGATGCCATTTGGGTTATTGTGGATCGACTCACCAAGTCGGCTCACTTTTTGTCTGTTCATATGACATGGTCCCGAGATCGGCTTGCTAAGTTGTATATCGACGAGATAGTCCGGCTTCATGGTGTGCCGGTGTCGATTGTCTCGGATCGGGATACTCGATTCGTGTCCCATTTTTGGCAAAGTCTTCAGCAATCAATGGGCACTAAATTAAATTTCAGCACTGCCTTCCATCCTCAAAGTGACGGGCAGTCTGAACGGGTTATCCAGACATTGGAAGATATGTTACGAGCATGTGTCTTGGATTATGGAGATGGATGGTTCAGATACCTGCCGCTAGTAGAATTTGCCTATAACAACAGTTACCAGGCAAGCATTGGGATGGCGCCTTATGAGGCATTATATGGGCGTCGATGTCTGTGAAGTCCCGGAATCCCCCGCGTAGAGTTTGCTGGTTGTTGGGCAGCTTTTGGTGGCCGTTGGGAGTGTTTGTGCGCATGTCGGGCCCGAGAAATGGATTTGTGGTGCAATTCGGGTTTTAGTTTGCATCACTGGAGGCCTGCGTGATGTGTCGGTGGTGTTTGTGCGTAATTTGGACACAAGTGTTGGACCTTGGGCTTAAAAGGAGATCCCGTGGGAGATTGGAGGACCCGTCGAGTGTTTGGAAGTGGTTTCGCGCGACGCATATGTCAATTTGGACTCCGGGCGAAATTTGGATAAAAGTTTACCTTTCCGGTTGCCTTCGGAAATTTTTAGAGTTGAAATTTGGCAATCAGACTTCAGAAATGGACCCGGCGTGGAAATCAGATCAAGTTGGCTATCCGGGGGCATTCGGCAAATTTTTGGATGAGAATTTGGAGGAACGGACATCGTTTTTGGATTCAGCGCGCGAAATCGCTAAGAATGGACTATTTACTTGTTTGTTTTAGAGCCCGGTTGAAAAGCGCATTTTTCGAGGTGTGGCGCGGATCCCGAGGTGGCGCGCGGCTCGAGGCGGCGTACGGACGCGGGAATGCGCGCGTCTGGCGCGCATTGGGAACACGCACCTGCGCGGGTCAGCGCAGGGGCCGCCACGTGGCGGCCCCCCGTTGGCGCCCGCGCGAGCGCGGGGGCACGCGCGCCTGTGTAACGGGCGTGTGTCCCGCGCCTGGGGGGGGCGCGCGGTGTAACGCGCCCGTGTGGCGGGCGCGTTACCGCACGCCGCGTGGCACCGTGGGCGCGCGCGTGGACCGGGCGCGCGCGCCCATGCGCCGTGGACCGGCGGTTGTGGCCTCCCATTGGCCGGCGCCGTGGACCGGGCCCGTGGACCGGGACCGTGGACCACCTCTTTCTCTTTTCTTTTTCTTCTTCTTCTTTCTCCCCCGAGCGCCATTTCTTCTCCTCTTTCTTTTCTTCCTTCTTCACCCGAGCGAGAGAGGGAGTGAGGAGGAGATTTTTGGGGGTTGTGGCGGTGCGCCGTGGACCTCGCGGAGCGCGCGAGGTGTTCCAAACGGGTCGGTTGGGCGGTGCGACGCGTCGAGGTTGTCCCGCACTTTATTTTTTCGATGTTTTTAGCACAGTTTTGGAGCGTTCTTTTGAACAGTGTTTTGACCCTCTTGCTTTTATCTGTGTTAGGGACCGTGTTACTGCACCGTTTTGCGTGCGGTCTCCGACGCCGTGCACCATTTTGCGTGCGTGCTCCGTTTTGCGTGCGGTTTCTGGCACCGTGCTCCGTTTTGCGTGTGGTTTCCGGTACCGTGCACCGTTTGGCGTGCGGACTCCGTTTGGCGTGCGGGTTCCGGCACCGTGCTTCGTTTTGCGTGCGGTCCCCGACGCCGTGCACCGTTTTGCGTGCGGACTCCGTTTTGCGCGCGAGTTTCGGCACTGTGCTTCGTTTTGCGTGCGGATCGTGTGGAGGCCAATTGCAAGTGTCTACAAGCAATTGGTGGCGAATCGAGGTGGGTGGCTTGCTTTCAAGATCTATGGACTGTGCTCTAATTCTATTGATATAGAATCATGCATGATAGTGATTGGACTTGGGTAGCATGCTAGAGTGTAGGAATTGTTGTTCCTTGTTTTATCTGTCGATCTTGTGATCTCTTGCTTCCTACTATCATGTTAAATATTTGTTATGTTGGAACCTGACCTAGCACCCCCGTCATATGTTGCATGTGTAACCAGACCAGTAGAAAACCCTCACTTGGGCTAGGGTTATTTATGTTTAGACATCCACACTTTATGTTTCATTCCTGGACTTAGTGTTATCCTCGCCCGGGTAGTGGGCCGAGCGGTCGGGACTTCTTTAGTGTGGGATGCATTTGCACTCGTGCTTTGGAGCATAGTGGAGTCTGGTAGATGCAGTGGTTCGCTTGTCTGTACCGGGAACCGTTTGGGGTAAACGGTGGACCCGGGAGATCTGGTTTTCCCCTGTTTGGGTTGTCGCCACTGTGTTAGTGGCGGTAGTTTTCTAGTGATAGCCGGACCTAGAACCCAGAACCCTTTTCGACATACACATGATTTTAGTCTACCAATGTTTTCTTCCAAGCATCGAAGGGCCGCTGGAGTCTGTTCGTGTTTGATTGGACAAAGGCATCAGCCCTTCGGGGCTTGGGTAAAACACTTATTTTTCTAACTATTTTTCTAAAGAGAACTAAAATCATTAAATATGGATTTCTTCTAGATCAAATGATTTTCAATAACAAATGTCACCTTTTTCTTGTAAATCTCCCCACTCGAAAGGATTCGAGTGATCCGGGTTCTAAGGGCCGTTCCGTTGTCGGGACGAAAGCCACGGGGGCCGAGCCTGGAACCTGTTCTTGTTTGATAGGGTTGTAGGTGTAGGTCTCCCGGGACTTTCGGGCCCTGTTGGTGTTTTCTGCGTGTCGTACCGAGGTTATTGTGTTCCCGAACTATAAGGGATCGGGAACTTCGATAGGCGGAGCCTAGAGTCTGTTCTTGTTTGATAGGGTTCTTAGCACCGGTCTATCGGGTTTCCGAACCCTTATGGTGTCGGTCTTTCCTGTGAGTTTAGTGTTCTGTTGTGGGAGCCGTCTGGTGGACGGTGGCCCCAGCTGTGTGGTTTTCCAGCCTGTGGTTGAGAGTTGGTGTTGTTGGTCGATCTTGTTGATCGTGGTTTGGACTATAGCCTGCATGAGCCATATTTGAGCTCGACAGAGATACGCGGATACTTTCCTCGGTGGGGTCGCTCCCCTCGAGAGCCACTCCGGAGTTGGGCCTGTTACTTGCTATCGCGACTTGTCGACGCCGTCCCTCTGACTGTGCCAGTTAGTGGCAGTCACGGACACCCTACGGTAGACCCGTCCTGTTGAGGATGTGCGGCAGTAGGTGGGCGCAGGTTTGACTGGACCCTTTGAGGCAGTCAGTATAGATTTGGTGAGTTTACTGTGTGTGTTAGTAGATGCATCATGTTCCATCTGTTCCTTTTCTTGAGCATCTAGATAGAGGCATAGTAGCTGTAGAGTTACTTTTCCAGCCATTTCATTTCAGTATTATATTGTTACTTTATGCCTCTAGTAGACTTGGTGGGCAGACCGTCGGGCTTGTTGGCGGCACCCACTGAGAACTACTTGGGACGTAGTTCTCACACCCGTCGTGGTGTTTTCCCCTCAGGGACTTCTACTCCTGTTCCTGCTGCTCCGGTTGCTGCTTCTTCTGATCGAGGTAAGGGAGTCGCGAGATAGTTCCCTACCAGTCATCGTCCAGAGAGTAGATGTACCCTTATTACTTTTGAGAGTTCATGTTGAGAGAACTTTGTAGTGAGGTTTGGAGTTGTATTTATTTTACTGCTCGAGATATTTATGTACTTTTGGTGAGGACTTGTGTTGTATATAGCTTTTATTTCTAGCAGTTTTACTTTCAGCTCTGATATCTGTATAGTATAGATGCTCTTTTGCAGGTTAGTCGCTTCGTCTATACGGGGCTTCCCGTATGGGCGGCGGATCTGTTGGCGAGCCCGGGTCGCAGTTTCGATCCCGGGGCGTGACAGATTAGAGTGGTATCAGAGCCTAGGTTGTAGGTCGTGGTGGACTTAGAAACCCTAGGCTTGTGGTTGGACATTAGGATGACTACGTGAGAGTCATGACTTTTAGCGAGAGTCCTGATTGAGTTTTTACCTCTCCCAAGAGACGGGATGAGTGATTGGCATGTTTATTCTCCTAAGCGATTATGTTGGCTGCAGACAACATAATGCTATGGAATGGACGACATGTCTTAGACTTTCACTGGATTGGGTCGTTTGGTTGTTGTGTCCTGATGTTTGTTATTGTGCAGTGGATTACGATACCCCTGAGACGTTGTGTTGGGAAGAGGGCACACCCCGCACTTGATGGGTACCCGAGCAGCGGGAGGCAGAGCTATCAGAGCCAAGCGAGACCCAGGAGTTATGGACTCAGATGTTACCGATGTCGGAGGCTGTCCGATGCCAGGAGTAGGCCATGGAACGTTTGATGCGCCTGTTGGAGCAGAGAGCACAGCCAGTTGCAGTACTGCTTGAGAGTCCTCCAGCACCTCCTTCCTATGCAGTGGCATATGCAGTTGTACTAGTGGCACCGATGGAGGGAGCAACCCCCTCCGTGTCGACGAGTAGTGCCGAGGCACCGAGGTAGGGTGGATGGCGGATAGTAGATAAACTTTGGGACATCATCGGTCGATAGGGCCAGTCCCGGCAGTCCGATCCACCCCGATTTGCAGGTTTGAGCTTGGAGCAGTGGGAGGCTGAAAACTGGATAGCAACAATGGAGAAGCTTCAGGTACACTTGGCTACGCACTTTTGGAAAGAGGACGCAGAGATTTGGTGGCGTCGAGTTTGTCCTGCTGGACCACCGAGAGTGCAGTTGTTGACTTGGAACCAGTTTCGTGCTTAACTGCTCAAGGCCTTCTTTCCTGACAGTGTAAGCAGAAACTGGAAGGGGATCCTAGACGCCTGCAGCAGGGGAGTCGACCTCTTCTGGAGTATGTTCGCGAGTTTTGCGATTGTGGAGCAGTGTACCCCATGTCGCCCAGGATGAGGCCCAGGAAGTTGAGCTAGTTGAGAGAGGACTGCATCGGAATATCTATCACTTGGTGTATTCTCGATGAGTGCCGACGTTAGATGCAGCGATTGAGCAGGCTCGGTGGGTTGACCGAGGATCAGTGATCACGTCAGAGAGAGACGGAGCGCCAGGGACCAGCTCCGGGGAGAGACATCCAGTGCCGCCTGAGTTTGGATAGTTGAGTAGATCGAGACCCCCGGGGCCGCCATGATCCCAGTCTGAGGGTCGTGAGTCTCAGAGGAGACAGAGACCAGGAGGTTCTCCACAGCCGATGTATCAGCAGCAGCAGCGGGATGACTATGTCATTTGTGGTAGGCCGCATTCTGCGTCGCAGTGTGACCACAGGCAGAGGCGATGTTTTTCGTGTGGACAGTCGGGACATTTTCAGGCAGCATGCCCTCGAGCTGTGCTTACGGCAATATCGCTTGCGACGGCACCCCCGCTACCTCTTCGGGATGAAGGAGCTCCTCTGATTTACCTCCAGGCAGATAGGGACACGACGCCGGGGCAGACTGAGCGATGACCACCTACATCGAGCGGATGAGTCTGTACCGCCCGGTTGGAGGGCGCTACGGCAGTGGACCAGGTTGTCGCGGGCATGTTTTCTTTACAGCAGTTTGGGTTGAGTGTTTTCGGCTTTCCTGTCTGGACTGGAGGTAGAGTTGTTACCACGTGCACTAGAGGTACAGGTTCCTGTTGGTGTTGTGCATGTGGGGGAGCCTTTTGGATCGTGTCCAGTACCGTTGAGACTTGGAATTATACCGGCAGGTGTTACGGTTCTGTGACAGCTCCACGACTCAGATTGAGCACACTGGATGGACCAGTTGTTGCGGTATTGTGCAACGGCTGATTGTGGAATGAGATCAGTTAACCTTCCGCGAGTTGGACTAGAGGAGTTCATTTTCATAGATCACCGGGGTATCCTTCTTTCAGCTGTGGCTTCAGCGGTTTGCGGCTTGGTGCTACTTTTGGATCGTTGGCGACGATTAGGACTAGAGGTTGTGTCCTTAGGGGTCGCGTTTAGATCGTAGCTTTCGTTTTGTTGCCACGGCAGGAACGACTTCAACACTTCTCTCCATTTTCTCGCCTGTGTGCTGAAATTTTCGAACAGAACGAAAACTTCGAAAGACTGCTCCAGAAATGAAGACGGTGCCCGAACCTGTTCTTGTTTGATTGGGGCAAGGGCATTGGTGCTTTCGAAATTTTCGGACTTTTCGTTAATTTCAGCCGTTTTCTAAATTGAGAGTTGTGGTTGACGACTTTCCTGCTGGTGGGGCCTTTACCCTTCTTGTTGGTTGCGTTGGCCTAGTACGTGTAGTATTGGACGAGTAGAGTTGTCGTTCTTCCTTGTCCTCTGTCCTTTGGAACTTCTGAGTTTTTTCCAGCTTTCCGGACTCCTAGCCGTGTGGAACTCGCTTCGCGGAGTGTGCGTAGCGACTGGGGAGATGGAGACGGTGTTGATGGATACTTACCTGTGGCTTTGGAACTCCCCTTTTGGGCTGTGTTAGTTTCGAGGACGAAACTTTCTTTTAGTGGGGGAGAGTGTGAATCCCGGAATCCCCCGCGTAGAGTTTGCTGGTTGTTGGGCAGCTTTTGTGTGGCCGTTGGGAGTGTTTGTTGCGCATGTCGGGCCCGAAGAATGGATTTGTGGTGCAATTCGGGTTTTAGTTTGCATCACTGGAGGCCTGCGTGATGTGTCGGTGGTGTTTGTGCGCAATTTGGACCCAAGTGTTGGACCTTGGGCTTAAAAGGAGATCCCGTGGGAGATTCGGAGGACCCGTCGAGTGTTTGGAAGTGGTTTCGCGCGACGCAGATGTCAATTTGGACTCCGGGCGAAGTTTGGATAAAAGTTTACCCCTCCGGTTGCCTTCGAAATTTTTAGAGTTGCAATTTGGCAATCATACTTCAGAATGGGCCCGGCGCGGAAATCGGATCAAGTTGGCTATTCGGGGGCACTCGCAAATTTTCGGATCAGATTTGGAGAAGAATGACATCGTTTTGGATTCAGCGCGCGAAATCGCTAGGAATGGACTATTTACTTGTTTGTTTTGGAGCCCGGTTGAGTTGCGCATTTTTCGAGGGTGGCGCGATCCCGAGGTGGCGCGCGGCTCGAGGCGGCGTACGGGCGTACGCGGGAATGCGCGCGTCTGGCGCGCATTGGGAAACGCCACCTGCGCGGGTCGCGCAGGGGCCGCCACGTGGCGCCCCCCGTTGGCGCCCGCCGAGCGCGGGGCACGCGCGCCTGTGTAACGGTCGTGTGGTCCCACGCCTGGGGGGGGCGCGCGGTGTAACGCGCCGCCCGTGTGGCGTGTCGCGTTACCGCACGCCGCGTGGCCCGTGGGCGCGCTCGTGGACCGGGCTCGCGCGCCCCATGCGCCGTGGACCCGCTGTTGTGGCCTCCCATTGGCCGGCGCCGTGGACCCTACCGTGGACCACCCTCTTTCTCTTTTCTTTTTCTTCTTCTTCTTTCTTCTCCCGAGCCTAGCGCCATTTCTTCTCCTCTTTCTTTTCTTCCTTCTTCACCCGAGCGAGAGAGGGAGTGAGGAGGAGATTTTTGGGGGTTGTGGCGGTGCGCCGTGGACCTCGCGGAGCGCGCGAGTTGTTCCAAACGGGTCGGTTGGGCGTTGCGACGCGTCGAGGTTGGTCCGCCGCACTTATTTTTTCGGTGTTTTTAGCACAGTTTTGGAGCGTTCTTTTGAACAGTGTTTTAACCCTCTTGCTCTTATCTGTGTTAGGGACTGTTTTACTGCACCATTTTGCGTGCGGTCCCT